>JBBBDQ010001129.1:1680000-1785000 GCA_037127315.1 Ascarosepion bandense | reverse complement strand
TATGTTTGTTTATTCATTTAAGAATGTGTCAACTCTATTACCGATATTGAGCCCTTTCAAATAAGTACCGAGCATATATAATATAATAATTTAACAAATTGCATAAATATATTGATATTTACATTTATATACATACACTCCATATATATATATATATATATATATATATATATATATATATATGTGTGTATGTGTGTGTGTGTGTGTATTCTATAATTTAATGGGTAATACATATTTCGCAGCAAAACAACTTGCTGCTCGTCAGACTCAAATGATACAACAGTTTGGGTTTGACGAGCAGCAAGTTTTTGGGCTGCGAAATATGTAATACCCATTAAATTGTAAAATATCTAAATTCTTTCTAGATTATATTATTCTGTTTAAATAAATAAATTTAACATTGAGTTCTTTTGAGTTCGTCTCTATCGGAATTTATCTGACTTTAATAACAAATATTCTACGTAATATACATATATAGATGTGTGTGTGCGTGTGCATTGTTTGGTGTGTATATGTATTTGTGTGTATATATGTTTGTATGTCCATGTATGCATATGTATGTGTTTATATATATATTTTTTCTTGTTTATGCACGTGTATATACTAGTGCGTATGCTTTTGTGTGAGTACTCCTGTGCTTATTTGTGTGTATCTATGCTAAAAGTTGTTTATAAGTAGATCCATATATGTGGTTTTATTTTGTATATGATGCTTTATGGATTTTTCAGTCGCATACGTATTTCGTTTTTTGGGGGTTGTAAATTTGCGTGAGTATATATTTAATTATATTAATTTGTTTATACACAGGAATATGACTACGCTTGTCTTGATCTTATTAAAATTTTGCAGACCCTTGTCATTTTACGAATCAGTTTTTCATGTATCCAATTTATAAGGTTTTCAAAAACAGGCTTTAAAATTTAACGGATTAATTGACACGTCGCTAAAAAAAGTTAAAAGTTCTGTGCATATATATATATATATATATATATATATATATATATACACTAAACTACCGAAAAAAGAATGGTTCTTTTTTTAATACTGCACAATAACATGTGTATCAAATGAATTGTTCTGGTGTCCAGTTTTGTGCTCCCTTCCTCATGCTAATCTCTTCTTCTAACTGGCTGGCCGAAGCAAAGGCTTCGTGGCTGCCTTGTAAAACTTTGCAAAGTAATAATGACAAAAGAACCATTCTATTTTCATTTAGAATTATCAACTTAGCAATAAATACTAAAACTAGTATGAAATACATCATTAAAAAAACTGCGGTTGCCTAATAATTATGGCCGGTATTATATATATGTATATATATATGTATATATATATATATATATATATATATATATATATATATATATATGTGTGTGTGTGTGTGTGTGTGTGTGTGTGTAAACTAGTATATGTTTGTATGTGTATATACTGTCTGTTTATATGCGAGTATCTGTATAGTTGTTTATGTATGTGTCTATCTCTTTTCCTCATTTCATGTCTGAATGACTTTACAATAATCTAAACCTAATGTCTTGTTAAATTTAGAATTTAAAATTCATATCCTAAATTAAATCGTAATAAATGTAATTTTTTATTTATTTATTTTTTAAAGAGATTTTTAAATTTTTATTGTTATGTGAAACTAATATTTTATTCGTAATACTGATGTTTATTTTAATCAAATATTAAAACCAATGTTCCAATAAATTGATTTTAGTACGGTTCTTATATTCTTAAAATAAGAAATAAATTGTATTTTGGTTGGTTAAAATTTTTTAACATGAAATCAGCACTATCATTTGATGAGAAACAAGTCGTGTCAAAAGAAAACAGCTAATCTTAGAGTGATATTATAATATATTCATTTTATAATGCTCAAGGCTCACAAAGTCTGGATTGAGGATAAGAACTCCACATTAAAGAAGAAAGAGTACAATGCATGCACAAACAAGGTCCAGAAAACACGACGGCATATGAAAGAGGCATGGTGGTCGTCCCATGCCAAATTAGTGCAAGAAGCATTTGATAGGAAGTACTCGAAAGCCTTTTATGAAGGTATTAAGAAAGTTTTTGGGCCAGACAAATCTGGTGTTTCTCCCATATTTGCAAGTGATGGCACACTGCTGACTGACAGAGCGGATATTTTGAATCGCTGGAAGGAGCATTTTGAAGCAGTTCTAAACAATCCTTCTACAACTGAGAAAGAAATAATTTCATCTATCACTGAGCGACCTGAAATTCCTGAACTCTCTTTCCTTCCAGCGATACATGAGGTTTTTCTTGCTATCAAGCAAATTTCTTCAGGCAAAACGAGGTTTTTAAGGACGGTGATCAGAAACTGGTGAAGAAGCTGCACAGTCTCTTTGTAAAGATCTGGCTAACTGGAAATGTCCCTCATGATTTCAAAGATGCACTAATTCAACACCTATATAAAAACAAAGGCAATGGGAACATTTGTCACAATCATCGTGGCATCTCACTTTTATCAACTGCAGGGAAGATCTTGGCATGGCTTATTTTCAACAGAATAATCAAACACCTTGTTGACAATATCTACCCCGAATTTCAGTGCGGTTTCTGTGCTGGTCGAGGTTCTGTCGATATGATCTTTTCCCTCTGTCAGATTGCTGAGAAAGTCCGAGAGAAGAACGAGGAGCTGTATATGGTTTTCATTGACATTACAAAGGCTTTGACACAGTCAACCGTGCAGCTCTCTGGAAGGTTTTGAAAAAGCTGGGAATACCCGACAACATGCTGAATGTAATCATGTCTTTTCATGATGGAATGAAGGCATCTGCTCTTTCAAACAGGGAGTCTTCAGAACCTTTCAATGTGACAAATGGTACCAAACAGGGTTACGTAATGGCACCTGTGCTGTTTGCTTTGTTCTTTTCAGTTATGCTGAAGTATGCTTTTGCTGATATTGGTACAGGCGTAGAATTTAAATTCAGAACAAGTGGTGGTCTCTTCAACCAGCAGCTTTCCAAAGCTAAGACCCTCATTCGACGAACTATCATTAGGGATCTTTTGTTTGCAGATGACGCTGCACTTTGTGCAACCTCTCAGGAGAAAGCGCAACTGCTTGTAGATAGGTTTTCAGCTGCTTGCAAGGCTTTTGGTCTGACAATCAGTATCAAGAAAACCGAGGTGATTCACCCACCTCGCCCCACACCAAAACAAGTTCTGTGTGTAAAGCAGCGGCCGCCAATATACAGCTTTTCCGATATACCAATCCGAGTGGATGGTAAAGATCTGAAATATGTGAAAAACTTTACCTATCTTGGAAGTAAGGTTAATTGGAATGCTTCTCTTGATGATGAAATCATTAATCGAATTGCGAAAGCAACTAGTGCTTTTGGGAAACTGCGCCATCGGTTATGGGATGATAGGGGGATTAGCCTAAGGACTAAAGTACTTGTGTATAAAGCAGTTGTGCTAACGACGCTGCTTTATGGATCGGAATCATGGACAGTCTATCATAATCACATCCAGAAGCTTGATGTTTTCCACAAACATTGCCTTAGAACAATTTGTGGTTTCACTCTAAACAATCGGATGTCTAATGCGGACCTATTCATGCGCTGCGGTATTAGCGGAATTGAGAGCTTTTTGATGCAATCACAGCTGCATTTGGCAGGACATGTCTTACGTATGGAAGATGACCGTATACCAAAGCAAGTGTTGTACGGCGAGCTCAGCAGTGGACGGCGGAATGTGGGTAAACCTATGCTTCGCTTTAAGGATAAACTGAAAATGAATTTGACATGCACAAATATTCCTCACCGTGATTTTGAACGAATTGCCTCTCAACGAAGTGAATGGAGATCTGCCTGCCAGATGGGCATTAAGCAGTTCTCTGAGACTGAGATTGACCAACTGCGCGTAAGACGTGAGAGAACCAAAGCATCTGTAAGTGTCCCAGCCGATCATTTGTGCAATCTTCCTTCTTTCCTCCATTGTGGACTTGTTTGTAAATCTCTTGCAGGACTCAAATGCCATTTACGATTGAGTAAGTGCAGGCATACTACATCGAATTAAACAGTTGTCTAGACCTCATACGTCGAAATCGACGGGCGAGTCCATCATATATATATATTCAATTTTTGCTTCACTTACTCACAAATGCCATTGGTAAATATATTAAATCATCTCTTCTCTCTCCACCTAATGCTTATATAGCAGGACAGATTGGATTCCTGCCGTAGAGTAGCTAACACCCTTTCAGCACTCTAATCGATTTACTGGCCCATAGCCTGAAAGAGTCCACGAGTATGTATTTAAAGGGTCGTTATTGATAAGTTGTGACAAACAGAATAATATTCGGATTAATTTACTTCGTCGTCTATTTTCCATTTAGACCCTCCTCTCTCTTGTTCGTAAGTTTTGTCGTGTTAATTGTTTGTAACTTTTTCTGTATTTTGGTATATATCCGTTAGCAATGCATACTGTGCTGAATAAATATATTAAGCACTCGTCCTTATTTGTGTATCATTCACCTCGACGATACTTCTATTTTATAAATTTTTTTGGCAACCAGTCTACCGAAGAAAGTAATGACAACCCACTGCAAGAAAATAGTCAGTCATTTCTCGAAAAAGACATGATCGCCCAAGCGGGTATTACTTTTGGCACTTAACTGAATTTAAGTGGAATTGGTAGCAGTGAGTGTACGGACAAAGAAACTGAGCTCAATCCATGTCTTATTTGGACAGGCCATGTATAAATACGTGTGCTTAGTGTTTTAACAGAGAGTGAAAGTGCGCACAGAATTCTGAAGATGGATTAGGATAGCAATGAAAGCATCCCAAAACTACGAAATAGAAATAATCGCTAGAAACAAAGAAACGAGTACTAAACTACTTTGTGGCATCTACCCTCCTGATAGGCAGTGAGTGCTGGATGATCTCAAAGGTGAAGAGCAAACTTGAAGAGACAGAAATCAGGATACTGAGTATACGGTTGTCCGAACATTTCAGCAAAGACAAAGTTTTTGAGAAAATGGAAACAAAAAAACTATTACTTAACATCAGGAAGAGGCAGTTGAAATCTCCAGGGCAGATAATGTGGAAAGAGGGTTTTGAAAATCTGATACTCACAGGGCAGACTGAAGGCAAAATGGACAGAGGAAAACAACACGTAACATACTTAGTAAGCTGGAATAAATGGGTGTCTGAACAGAGCTTATAAGAAATAGCAGAAAGACAATGTTTTTTAAGAGGAGAGGCAGGAAGTTTTGGAAAACATGTCCACCCACGTCCTGAGAAGACACGCCACAAAAAGAAGAAGAAAAAAAGAAGAAGAAGGCTTTGACACTATTCTCGGGAATTTCCTCTCCATGACAATGAACCATTAACAAAGGTTTGTATTTTAATTTACCTTTGTGGTCACTTTTATTTAAGGCCGTTTCATAATATTTTTTATTTTCATCGAAGATTGTTTTGTGAATGGAATTTTTTTGATAGTCTATGTTCTCTTAGTGATGTGATTTATCATGCTCTTAGGATGGTTAAATCTAATGTTTACGTACTTTAAAGTTGTATTTGTTTTCATATATAGATAGACACTACCAGCTTGTCGATTAATTTCTACAACAAAATATTGAACAATTTTCTTTTTATTTATTGTGACTTCTATTTCAAAATGAAAGTCTTTGAAGAATTTGAAAAGCATTTTTCTTCTTTTGTTATTTTCTCTTCGAAGATTAACGATAGCGCTGGACAACAGAAGAAAAAATGACAAAATAAGAAAAATGCTGTTCAAACAAATCAAAAACCCCGATTTTGAAATAGAAGTTTATTGAGACTCCAATCCAAAAGAGGGCAAATATATTTTAAATTAATTCATGAACTCTTACCAGAAAATTCGGAATTAAATAAAATATTCAACGAAAGTTCAATGAAATTAAGTTTTAGCTGTACTAGTAATTTAGAAAATTACTGTAAAAATCAAAATGCTAGAAACTTAAAAAAATAACATGCAACATAATATCACTAATAGAAGCAGTTACTTTGCCATTACCTACGACTACTAACTCAAGGGTCAAGCCAAATACCTCTCACTATCAAAGAAGAAATTATTACTAAAATTCCGCTAGCTTAACCTTATAAAAACCAATATCTCCCAACCCCTTCTTTTACTAGAGCAAACCTCTGGGCTTGAAGGTTTTTCTCATTCTTTGTTTATATGGGGTTGAGAATGCATGTCTTAAAATGACATGTTGAAAATGTCTATTTCCTCTAAGTTTTATATATATCCGTAAACTCGGATAAAACTTAGGGGAAATAGACTTAGGAGAAATAGACTTAGGGGAAATATGTATATATATATATATAACTGTTTAATACTTAGTTTTTGGTCATAATAGGGTTAGACCAGAAAACATTTGTATTAAAAAGTGTTCGGTACAATTATATTCTAGTAATTTTGAAAATTTTCCATTTTTAAACGAGTTATTTCGCTACCTAGGTGTGTTTTCAGGTGAGTTTTCATAATTTAGTTATTAAAAATCGCCTGTAGACACAGACCATGGTAGAAACCTAGTTAGCGAAATAACTCGTTTAAAAATGAAATATATATATTTATGTTTGTGTGTCTGTGTGCGTCAATTTGCGTGTCTATGTTTCATATGCAGACTAAGGCCAGCATATGTAGGCTGTGGCCTTCTGAATTATTATGACAGACAAGAAATGCAAAATACCAGACATAAACAATATTTCTAGCACACATCTGCAATTAAAATACAAGCAGATATAGATAGGGATAGACGGCGTAGGAGTGAAAGAAAGAGTGAAAGCAAACGGATGAAGAAGGAGGGTGAGGAGAAGGAAAAGAGAAGAAGTCGTTGACAAAAACAAAGATTTACAGGGATCCTTAAACGTGCACCTATCTGCAACTATGAAACCATTACTGAAAATCCCCGGTGGACATGTCTTCGTTTTATTTCGGCCTTTAATTTCCATCACCTGTCACCAGCGGATTCTTTGATTCCGCCAAAATCAGTTTTGTCAGACAACCGCATTTTCTTCCCTCGCAATGCTACGAAATCAACACAAGCTACGTCGTAACAGTCGTAGTATTATTATCAGCAGACGTAGTAGGAGATAAAATAGCGAGGCCGTAGCAGTAGAAATAGTTGCGGTGCCAATAAATCACACTACGCTTGTATGTTAGCAGTATATATGCTTCACCATTCATCTCTCCTCCAGTAGCTAACTCTTTCTTCGCATGATCTTTGCCACGTGATATTTGAACATGGCTTGAAAATTAGCCCTTTTCATTTTTTGGTGGGTAGGGGGAAGGAATTAGAAAGAAAATTAATCTGTTTTCAAATTTCTGCTAAAATTAATTTTAATTATTATATTTTGACATTGTTGTTTTTTTTTATCTACATTTTTTAAAAATCAACTTTACTCGATGGTATCTAGATTTTACGAATTTGTGCTCAGTACGAGGTATTAATCTATCTCTTCCCTCAACTTATAGGCTAAATAACAAGACAGATTGGGTTCTATAGCCTTGACTGGCGACAAGTCTACAGCAGAAAGCAATGACAACCTACTACGGGATAATCTTCTGCCCAGTCAGTCATGTCTCTTTCGAGACATGATCGACCAAGCGTGTATCACGTATGGCACTTAACTGACTGACAAGAGTGGTCATAAGAATTCATCATTTTACAGTTAAGCTTGCCACATGTGACAGTAGTTCATTTGCTAACAAATTCTTTTCTCATACTTCTTGCCTGTGGACTATGATTTGGGTTCTTGCTTCCTAGTCAACTTTGATCTTCAGAAATTTCATGGCGATATCAATCATTATCTACTATCTTAATGATTCCTTTATTTTTAAAGTTCTGGCTCATTAATAATGTTTCTTTTTCTTATTCTTTGACACTTAATAACCCCTTGTGTGTTAGTGGCTTTACTGTTCTGCATTGATTTTAAAAATACACCAAATAAGGGGATAACGCCACTAAGACACGAGAAGCTATCGAGAATGAAAGAACCGGAAACCGAATCCTAAACAAGAGATGTAGTTCTACTCTTGTTAAAAAAAAAGACGGGGAGGAATAACAACATGACGATAGGGGAACCTATTGAGGAGGAAAAAAACATTTTTTTTTTTAATCGTGTCGCCCCAACATTTTACTGCCCTGTTGAGCAGAGTGTTACATAGGAGGAAAGTTATGAGAAAGAATGGCAGGTTACAGGGTGTGTCAGGAAGAGGGAAAGAGAAGGATCAGAATACTGATGAGAGTGGTGTGGACGAAGAAAGTAGCATGAGAGAGAGAGAGAGGGAGGGAGAGAGGATGCAAGTTAGTGAGATAAGAGATGACTATTGACTTTACATTTGAATCCATGAAGATTGTAGCTGTCGGGAAAGCAAGAAAACGGAGGGCATTCCACAGGCGGGAAGTGCGATAAAAGAAGCTGATGCAGTAGAATTTACGTTTACAATTTATTGGTTTCACAGTAAAAGGGTGGAACTAGTTGCTAATCTTGTGGGTAGAGTAAATTCATATATAGGGGTACTAGTGAGCTAAGTTCATTGGAGCAAAAGCCTTTAAAGTATTTGTAGAAGAGACACAGGGAAGCCATATTGCGCCGGTGAGAAAGTGACTGTATCCGAGTGAAATAGAAGATGTCTATTGACCTTACATTTAAATTCCTGGAGATTGTAGCTGTCGGGGAAGCAAGTATATGGAAGGGAATACCACAGACGTGAAGTGCGAGAAAAGAAGCTGTTAGAGTAGCAATTACGGTTACATTTTACTCGTTTTACTGTAAAAGGGTGGGACCTAGTTGCTAGTCTAGTAGCTCGTGTAAATTCATACAAAAAGGGCACCAATGAGCTATGTTCATTGGAGCAGAAGCCGTGAAAGTATTTGTAGAAGAGATATAAGGAAGCCACGTCACGCCAATGAGAGAGCGACTACAGCCGAGCTGCCAAGTTGGTATCGATCATATTACAGGTTCTCAGTTGGATGTTGTCAAGAACCCCGAATAGCAGGGGCACCCGACCAGATGTGGTAGCAGTGCTTAATACACGGAGTGGATGGTAGATTTATGAACCTAATGGATTTATTTTTTAGGTGGAGTCGTCAGGTATAAAGTTTATAGCCGAAAACCAAGAAGTGTTGTCTAGTTAAAAATGAGATAAGAGATGCATTTCAAGAAATGAATAAACAAAGGGACAAAATCTTTTGTCCCAGCTGAGGGGTAAATGTCAAATCTGTGATAAAATTTAAGCGCTTTTGTATTATTGTATTCATTTGTACACGATTCATTTTTTTTTTATTGCAATATTTTATTAAATTTGATATGCACAAATATTTTAACGAGGCAGTGCGGGAATTACAACGGGTGTTTTAAAGTCTGTGAATTCGCCTGGAGCTTATTCAGTTATTAACTTAAGAATTATAATTCATCGGAAAAATTCAAATGACGAAACCGTTAAATTTTCACGAGCACTGCTTGGATATGAATAATCAGGACAAAAAATAAATTATGACACTCAGCTATGATTAACATTTGATAACAATCGTGAAACACTAGAATTGGACTCAATAGAAACAAATGCACCCGTTAGACAAAAGAAGACATTGACTTTTTTCTCGGTCAAAATCATTATAACACCTTATACAAATTTACTGTGATCTATCGACAGTTGGAGTTTTATATGCCCTGTTTATGTTACTTTTGTTTTGAATACCATGAATTGAACCTTCGGGTAAGGAGAACGATTTCAAGAAGGTATAAGCAAAAATGATGGCTTAGGATCAGACAGCTGGAACTTTAGGACACTATGAGGGCCTGGAGAATCTGACACAAAAATCCACACGGACGGCCTCTTTCCAAATGCATTTGAATAATGCCATTCCGACAATACGAGTGGCCAGTCCGGCATCTATCGATAATTCACACAAGGAGAGAGATGCGGACTGTGCCTCGGAAAGAGACTGTCTTCTGGCTAAAGCGTCACTGCAGAAACGGGTAAACTCTGGAGCAGTCTCGACGCTTCAGCAACAAGTAAACGCCCCGCGGGAGACTAGCAAATCACCGGTGACAATATCAACGTCGGATTTAATATCGACAAATACGACGACGTATGTTTGATTGATTCCAATTTTGCATATGAAAACAAATAGTTTACGTTGTAAATTTGGAATACATATATATACCTCAAAGGATATATGGATGGCAAGAGGGGCAGAGAAAAAGCAAAAGAATAACCTACCAAACAAGACATCGATGGCAGAACAGGTACTGAGATTGCGAAAAAACAAAGCTTAATAAGTGTTACAGATGAGAAGTAGTGGAGAGCTTAATCGCATTGTCCTAAACAGACACAAAGACGAAGAAGAAGTTCATCGAACAAGTAAAGCCTATTTTTCAACTATAAAATCAGTCATTTAAGTGCCATACGTGATACACGCTTGAGCGATCATGTCGCGAAAAGGACATGATTGACTGTGCAGAACATTATCTCGCAGTTGGTTGTCATTGATTTCTGCAGTAGACTGGTTGCCAGCCGAGGTTATAGAACCAAATCTATCCTGTTATTTAACCCGTAACTGGAGGGAAGAGACGGATTAATACTTTTTCCAAGGGTATTTGCGTGTAAGTCAATGCAGGGAATTCAACTGGAATTCGAACTCAGATCCTCGATTTTTCATTCCGAGGCGATATCCACTGCAACACAACGCCCATAATTTTATTATGACCAAAAACTAAGTAATCAATCATTCAATCAATCAATCAATATATATAATATATATATAAGTATAAGTAAAAGTTGATATATATATATATAAGTATAAGTTGATATATATATATATATATATATATATATATATATATATATATATATATATATATAAGTATAAATAAAAGAAGACGTAGATTAAAGCCCACTATTCAAGCATTTGCTTTTATGAAGAGTGCTCGATAGACAGTAGAGCTTAAACTGTAATTACAGTAATTGTTATTACAATGGTTTATAAAAGCATTATATTAATACACAAAAACGTTCATGTTTCAATGCTGTTCTCCTTAAGGTGATCCAGTTTTCTTAACATATTACCTGAAGAAGAATAGTATTGTTCTGAGACATGAACATTTTCGTGTAGCGATATAATGCTTTTATAAAATATTGTAATCACAAAATTACAATATATATATATATATCGCTCATTCAGTAATGAATTAGAGCACTCTGGCCACTGGCGTATGATACATCATACGCTAAAAGTCTGCCACATTCTACCGAACGCCCATAGCTCAGGGGTAGACTCGCCGACTGACGCCAGTTCAGTAGGGTTTCAATCCTGGGTTAAAAAGCAATCGGATGTCTAACCGTACTGATGAGTTGTGATACAGCGAAGCAGATCTGTCTGCGGATGACTATATATATTCTACTTTTGCATTGATTACTTTTTAAAGTAAATACCTAACAGTGGAATATACCTCCATTACTAACCATTACTCATATTATATATATATATATATATATATATATGTGTGTGTGTGTGTGTGATAAAATGAATATACATATTAGTATACACGCATATAAAAATATCCAGGTGTTAGTAAAGCAGTGCTTATTGTAACATCAACAGATCTGTTACTTATATATTCATAATTATATGATCCGTCATATGACAATATGTAATTCAAGCTGAATCCATTGTATTCACTTACGCACAAATACCCTTGGGAAAGTTATTAATCCGTCTCTTCCCTCCAGTTATGGGTTAAATAGCCGGACAGATTGGGTTCTATAGCCTTGCCTGGCAACCAGTCTACCACAGAAAGCAATGGCAACCTACTGCGGAATAATCTTCTGCTCAGTCAGTCATGTCTCTTTCGAGACATGATCGCCCAAGCGTGTTTAACGTATGGCACTTAACTGACTGATTTGATGATTGCGTACTCCATAAAAATCCGAGTCGTGCCATCGATGTAGGATAATATATATATATATATATATATATATATATATATAATAAAATAAATTTCGATGTTCAAATCAATAGTATGGCCATTTCTACATAAGAGAAATTTCACGTATTATCAGTAACTTCTTTATTACAAAATAAACCGAGATATTACATATAGAAGTAATAAAATTTATCCGTTAAAATAAATTTGGGCAATTAATTGGAAAAAAAGTTACTTCTATATTAAATTTTAATTAAAGTAAAAATTAAATTTTTTGACTCAAAATCACTTTTTTTCTCATAAAAATATTTTATTTCAGGTGGATGACATAAATTCTTCGGCCTACCTGTAAACTGATGGGTTTCTAAGACCTTTATTAACTTAATGTTCCGCTCAGCCATGATCCTAAATTTATCTTTTTTCAAAAAATCAGTAATTTCAGTTCAGCAGAAGCGGTAGCTAACCATGAAAACATATGACATTATTTTCGGAATTAACACCATCAAATTAGGTAAAAAACGTATATGGTACTAAAAATTATGTTGACCAGTGAAAGGCATAGTTTACAGTACACTATAATTAATAAATGTCAATAGGATATTTGTGCATGTAGTGTAAGTTACACAATAGCGATGAAGAAAAGTACAGTGAGTTTGAAAGTAATACAGTCGAATGTGTCCTGTTAAGTCGACAGTGAAACCGTGAGTAATACAGAACTTGAAGACGACTGAGGACGACCTTTGGAGGAACACTCTTATGAAAAAACGTCAAGTTCTTCCTTTCTGGACAATAATATACAGAAAACAAATGAAAAATGCATTTTTTCTAAAAATGAAGCATTTCCGTACAGCAAAACTGTAGCTAACGAAGAAAAAGTAAGGACATTTTAAGATACAGTGCTCTTAAATTAGCTAAAAACGATGTTCGGTGTCTCGACACCATTTCAATTTTTTATTTTTTTGACCAGCGTCATTAATCTTGCTGCTAGTAAATCAGGTAAACTGTTCCTTTTATACCATTGTTCTTTTGATACAATTATTTTTCGTTGGTGGCATAGGAAATAGACAATTTTTCAACCTATGAAGGCAGACGGGCTTTTTGATCTTTCACCGTATAGCATTGTTCTATAACTCTTTCTGTTGTACACATATTTTCAGTCCATTTTTATAGTGTGCAACATTTTTTGTACGAATCCGTTTGGTTGCACATAGTACTGAGTTTATATGGTTTGCGTCTAATTTTGTTCAACAATTGTTATAGTTTCTTATCCCAGAACTCCTGGGTGTTGTCAGACGCTAACGTTTTAGGAATTACATTTCTTGAAAATATGATCCTTAAAGCTTGTGTCTGAGTCGAACTTCTTTTGTTGTAGATTTCATTTTTTTATTTTTGTAATATTGTCTATGTGGAAATCCTGTGTTGCTTCTCGGTCAGTTAAATGTCATACGAGATACATGCTTGAGTGATCATGTCTCGAAAAAGACATGACTGACTAGGAAGAAGATTTTCCATCAGTAGGCTGCCATTACATTCTGCGGTAAACCGGTTGCCAACCAAGGCTTTAGAACCCAATTTGTTCTGTTATTTAACTCATAGCTGGAGAGAAAAGATGAATTCACGTATTTAATTGTATTTCTAATACAAAATTATTGATAACGGTTTTTTGGATTATCACAGATATTTAAAATGCTTCATATAAATAAATGCATATATATATATATATATATATATATATATATATGAAAAAACTTCGAAAAAAAATGAATGGAATTTATCAAAATATAAACAACGAGATTTGCCCTGTCATATTACGAATTGTTCTGATTAGAATATTTGAATGCTTATTATGTAACCATTAAAAACACAGTGAGGATTGAAAAACACACACACACACTAGCACACACACACACACACACACACACACACACATATATATATTTGACTATATATTTAAAGGAACATCTTTCATACTTGGAGGCTTGTCTTTCTGAGCCTGTGCCAATTCCGGACTGACGTTCAAACCTTTACCAGATGGTGCCTCTCTAATAAGCAAATAACAATCCATCAGCTCTTTTACTTGATTAGAATGCTACAGCAAATAAAAGAAAAAGTGAATAGGCAAATCGAATCTCGGGATATGATCATATACATATATATATATATATATGTATATATATAGGGTGTGATAAATAAAGTGTTGTCTAAATTACGTAAAAGTAAAAAATCACTAACATCTCATTATATATATATATATATATATATATATATATATATATATATATATATATATAGTACACGAAAATATCTTGAGATACTAAAAAGCAGAATTATTTAATAAAATCGACATTGGCTTCAACCACGTCCTTCAGACGACTTTAAAACCTTCTCCATTTTTTCTTGTTTAAATTTGTTTGTTTGTTTGTTTTTGAGGCTTAACGACCTATCAATCCTTATGGGATCATTTTAAGGTCATAACCAATGATTTTGGGTAAAGTTATTTTATTTTTACAACATTTTTCTTATCACGATTCATTGGGATTTGTTTTTAAGAGCAGGGTCCCCAAGTACTACCCTTGTTATTTAACCCATAACTGGAGGGAATGGACGGATTAATACCTTTCCCAAGGGTACCAGCGCTTAAGTGAATGCAGGGTATTCAACTGGAATTCGAACTCGGCTCACCGATTTCTCTTTCTGAGCCGATATCGACTGCACCACAACGCACATCCGTCACTATACGGTTACAGCACCTGGTATTCCCAAGCGGTCACCCATCTATATACTGACCAGGCTCAACGTTGCTTAACTTCGGTGATCGAGCGAGAACCGGTGTATTCAACGTGATATGCCGTAAGCCTGTTTAAATTTGTGATTGCGTCCATAATCCTTGCCTTCAGCTCATCTTTGGAGTTTTGTTAGTCACTCAACTGCGCCTCAAACATAATAATCTTGCCGGCTTGAGAGTTAGGCGACCAGATGTAAACGGATATGTTGTCGCAGAAATTGTCTAACAGTTATGGGTTAGTTATCCGGCTTGTGTGGTATTGTGCAGTCTTGTTGCCATCGCACTGATCCAGTGTTGCACTACCTGGGTTACATTCTTTATTCGAGAAATTTAAATTTAAATAGCATTCTACAAAACACGATCACTAATAAAGAATTTAATTGCAGGAAAAAAATAAATGCCCACTTCAAGGACTTTGTAATACAAAAGAAGTCATTTACAAAGCAAAAGTACATAAATTAAATGGTCAAAACTAAATATATTTGGAATCAACCAAAGACACCTTTAAGACCAGGTGGTTCAATCACAAGTCTACATTTAAAATAGAAAATTGTACAGAATTGGTTAGCCGCGTGTAAAAATTGAAATAAAAATATGGAACCTATCCAGACATAAGATGGCAGGAAGAAAAGTTAGCGATTATGCTATTCCCAAACAAAAATGAATTATTGAATGAAATAGCAGAAATTATGACTAAGTGTAACCATACCAAAAAAAAAAAAAAAAAAAAACCTATTAGGTTTGCACAACCATGGATGAAAATGATATAATATCTTGTAATTTTAAAAATTGCGCGTTCAAAAATTCTCCATTAGTTGAGTGTTCCAAAAAACAAAACAAACAAAAAAACACCATTACGTGAGCGTTCTTAAAAGAAAAACAGTAAACGGTAAAATCAGTTATTGCCAATCGCCAATCTACACAACATGGCAGAAACCTAGGTCGCGTAAAAACGAAGAATATATATATATAGTCATCCGTAGACAGATCTGTTTCGCTGTATCACAGCTCATCAGTACAGTTAAACAGCCGATTGCTTTTAACCCAGGATTGAAACCCGACCAAATTGGCGTCAATCGGCGATTCTACCTCTGAGCTATGGGCGCTCGAAAGAAGGAGGCAGACTTTTTAGTGTGTACATTATCATTATACACACGCCCAGTAGGTGAGAGTGTTCTAATTCATTGCTGAATGAGCGATGCGTAGATGCTAGAGTAGCTATTATATATATATATATATATATGTGTGTGTGTGTGTGTGTGTGTGTGTGTGTGTGTGTGGTTAAATAAAATAAAGACAAGAAGAAAACTGTATTTTAAATCGCCTACGCGTTTCGTCCTGTGGTGGACTTTATCAAGATAAAAAGACGAAATGAGCTTTATCTCAAATTACGTATCTATAAACTAATTGTGTTGGCAACTATAAAAACGCTCACAAATTATTAAAAAAGATTAACAAAATATTTTAGATTTAAAACTCTTTCATGTATCGTGCAATGTCACGAGATTTCAAAATGAAGGGAATTAAACCGTTTTCCTTAGATATTTTATGACATATATTATTCTGTTTCAGTATCATTTCCATACGAAAAGGTGAGACTGGAAAAAAAAAAAAAAACGGGGCGCAAATTAATATTACGATAGTACTGGATGGCGGTGCTCTCGAGAATTTTCCTTCTGAACAAATTGTTTACTCTTTTTATTAGTGTGACATTTTTTTTAATATTAGTTATGTCTCTTTTGTGTTCATATATTTAATTTAACCATACTGTCTTTAATTTCAGATCATAACTGAGTATATTTTAACATATAAAATTTACATTTATTATATATATATATATATATATATATATATATATATATATATATATATAAAGAGAACTCAACACGTCATTTAAATTGGTTATTAATTATAATTCATTTCAATGAGCTAAATCAGCTCATTTCCTCAGACCGTACAATATTCGTTCCATTCAGTACAAAATATTTTACAGGAATAACTGAAGAGAAAACTAAGTAAAAAGATTAAGGACAAAGACATTGGCGTCATCTTAGTTGTGGGTATCCAGACCAGTCGCGAAGATGTTGACCACCAAGTCATTAAATGCCTACTCCCAATTCCATGGATACGTATGTATGTGTAACCCCACAAATTAACACACCCATGTACACTCACTTATATCCACATATATACATGCGCACAAATCCACATATATACATACAAATGCGACTGTGTTTATGCTTATCCATACCTATAGACTTACATCCATTCATTTTTTTTTAAATCATCTCACCCCAAGCAAGGCATTCCACTGCCACTATTCCGCATGGGGCTACATAGGGGAAGGTAAAGAGAAGGAGTGGTTAGACATAGGGAATGTCAGGAGGAAGGTGACAGATGAGTAAGGATAGCGAGGATGAGGGTTGGGCAGATGGGAAGAATGTTTGATAGAATGGGAGCAGGTTAGTGTGTTAGGAGGTGTCTACTGACCTTACATTTAAACTCCTGGAGATTGTAGCCGTCGGGGAAGCAATCGTTTGGAAGAGAATTCCACAGTCGGGAAGTGCGAGGAAAGAAACTCTTGGAGTAGAAATTACGGCTGCATTTTATCGGTTTCACTGTAAAAGGGTGGGATCTAGTTGCTAACCTAGTATCTCGTTCAAATTCGTATTTAGGGGGCACCAGTGATCTAAGTTCATCGGAGCAGAAGCCGTGAAAGTATTTATAGAAGAGACACAGGGAAGCCACGTCGCACCGGTGGGAGAGAGACTGCAGGCGGTCTGCCAAGTCGGTATCTATCACATTACAGACCCTCCTCTGAACTTTATCGAGAAGCCCGAGGAGAACAGCAGGGGCACCCGACCAGATATGGCAACAGTATTCAATGCACGGGCGGATGGTAGATTTATAAATGTGCAGGATATATTTAGACGGAAAAAACTTCCGGGCCCTACACAGAGAACCGACTTTCATAGCAGCGGATTTAGCAATGGATTCGATATAGTCATTCCATTTGAGGTCCGCTGAAAGTGTGAGACCAAGGAGGCGTAGTGTTTTACTCTCTGGGAGGCAAGCCTGGTCCATGCTAATGGGAGGTAGGTGAGATTTTCGACGATGGTTAATTGAGAGTAGCTTCGTTTTAGAAGCATTAAAATTTACTGTCCATTTCTTACCCCAGTCCAATATGCCTACTTATGAATCTTGCGTTCGTATACTCACATATATATTTTTATAAAGACGGGATTTCCACGCGTATATATAGTGCTACATATATTTAAGTACTCTAACAATTCTCAAACATATTCAAAATTACGTATATCTTTTTCTTACTTACACCCATCCTGCAACATAATTACTTACATACTTACTTACACACATCGAACCTGCGACCCCTATCCACATAGATAGAGGTTCGAATCCTACCGAATGACACACATTTTTGTAACAAAAATTTATCGTAAATAATCAGACGGGTAGAAATAAATATATAATACTGTTTGATTATAAACAGAATATTGTCTTAAATACGAGTATCGATCAAAAATAATGTTCAAACAAATCATTTCAAATTGTCCGTTATTTATAACCAATTTTCGTTAATCTTCGTTAATTTTTGTAATACAGTAGCTACACTTGCATCTACGCATCCTTCATTCAGCAATGAATTAGAACACTCTCAGCTACTGGGCGTGTGTATAATGATAATGTACTCGCTAAAAAGCTCAGAGGTAGAATTGCCGACTGACACCAATTCAGTCGGATTTCAATCCTGGGTAAAAAGCAATCGTTTGTCTAACCGTACTGATGAACTGTGATACAGCGAAACAGATTTGTCTGCGGATGACTATTTACGCTCTCCCCCCTGATTGAGCACTCTTGAAGAATGGGAGACTTTGAAAAACAATAGCTAATCTGGCATCTACGCATCGTTCATTCAGCAATGAATTAGAACACTCTAAGTTATTGGGCTTGAATAATGATAATATACACGGTAAAAAGTCTGCGCCCATAGCTCAGAGGTAGAATCGCCGATTGACACTAATTCGGTCGGATTTCAAACCTGGGTAAAAAGCAATCGGCTGTCTAACCGTACTGATGAGCTGTGATACAGCGAAACAGATCTGTCTGCGGATATATATATATATATATATAAGTGTGTGTGTCCAAATAATATTCTTCTACTTATTGTTCTTATTATTTTCATTATTCTTGTAATGTTTTTTCACTTTTTTTTCAGCTTTTAACTTCATTTCTTTCTTGCGTTTCTATCTTCTTCTATTACTTCATATTCGGCATTTGTTGTTCCTTTCCTCATTTTCTTTCTTTCTTTCTCATTTTTATCTTCTTTTTCTTCTGTTTTTGAACATTTCTTCGACTTCTTTCTTTTTGTTGATTCATTTCTTACTTTTTTCTTCTTTCTCTTCTTCATATTTTTCTGTATGTTTTGCTTGTTTCCTTTCTTCTTCCTCTTCTTCTTCTTCCTCTTCTTCTTCTTCTGCTTTTATTATTGCTTTCTTCTTCCTCTTCTTCTTCTGCTTTTATTATTTCTTTCTTCTTCTTCTTCTTCTTCTTCTGCTGCTGCTTTTGTTATTTCTTTCTTCCTCTTCTTCTTCTGCTTTTATTATTTTTTCTTCCTCTTCTTCTTCTTCTTTTATTATTGCTTTCTTCTTCTTCTTCTTCTTCTTCTTCTTCTTCTTATGATTTATTATTTCTTTCTTCCTCTTCTTCTTCTTCTTCTTCTTGCTTTTATTATTGTTTTCTTCTTCTTCTTCCACTACTTTTATTATTTCTTCTTCTTCTTCTTCTTCTTCTTCTTCTTTTTCTTCTTCTTCTTCCA
Organism: Ascarosepion bandense; assembly: GCA_037127315.1. Taxonomy (NCBI): domain Eukaryota; kingdom Metazoa; phylum Mollusca; class Cephalopoda; order Sepiida; family Sepiidae; genus Ascarosepion; species Ascarosepion bandense. Next base: position 1,765,442 of record JBBBDQ010001129.1, on the reverse strand, counting down.
CTACTTTTATTATTTTTTCTTCTTCTTCTTCTGCTTTTATTATTGCTTTCTTCTTCTTCTTCTTCCACTACTTTTATTATTTCTTCTTCTTCTTCTTCTTCTTCTTCTTCTTCTTTTTCTTCTTCTTCTTCCACTACTTTTATTATTTTTTCTTCTTCTTCTTCTGCTTTTATTATTGCTTTCTTCTTATTTTTCTGTTTTTAAACATTTCTTCTGCTTCTTTCTTTTTGTTTATTCATTTTTTACTTTATCATCTTTCTCCTACATATTTTTCTGTGTTTTTTACTTATTTCTTTCTTCTTCTTCTTCTTCTTCTTCTTCTTTTTCTTCCTTTTCTTCTTCTTCTTCTTCTTCTTCTTCTGCTTTTATTATTGCTTTCTTCTTCTTCATCTTTTTTTTGGAACTTTCTTCCACTTATTTGTATGTTTTATTTATTATTTCTTTTTACTTCCTCTTCTGTTTTCGAAAATTCTTTCTTAATTTTATTTGTTTGTTTACTTCTTTCTTTTTTTCTTTTCTATTTTTCTATCTTTGCCTTTTCACTGCCAAAGTAAAGATCAATTATCTTTAAGTCTATGACGACCTCGATCTTCTATGGTTAATTGTTGTCGTTGACATTCTGTCATATTTCTTACCAATGACATTTCATTTCTTCCCAGGTTTATTCCTTCCGGCCATTCAGATCACAATCTTCTTGTCTTCCTGCGATAATTTCCATCTGTTGCTGCTTTCTCCGATATCCAGCACAGCTTTTTTTTTTTCGTTTGAATTCTTCCTTACCTTATGGCCTGGTATACACCAGAGACATTATATGCCTAAACGACATAACCATCACCTTATCAATCATCCTCACCGCCATTTTTAGAGCATCGCTTTGAATGACGGAAAAATAATGTCATCCATAGAAATGATGTTGATCATGAAATAGATTAATAACAACATAACGAAGATCGTAACAGCAATCATAAAAACAGAAGGAGAAATAACAATAAAGTTACTGACCATAAAGCTTCGTGATATGTCCCGGGAAGTTATATATATATATATATATATATATATATATATATATATATATATATATATATATATATAACCGATACCCAATACACAATAACACTTTTGATTATACAATAGACATTGCTACACCTAATGCCATACTGACCAGCATATATAAATAGTTGGGACAACACACAGCACTCATGCCCTGAAGAACTCGTATATATATATATATATATATATATATATATATATATATATTCTAAACATCTACTGTTAAATATAAGAGACAATGAATGTCTATTATATTTAATCATGACACGTTCTAAACGTTGTATTTTGGCTTTAATTTCAGTTGAAAATAAAGACAAAAATTCTCCAACATTTGGATAATATTTTATTACTTTGGTTCTAAGCTTTCGGCTCATATGAGCCATCTTCAGTGAGCCGAAAGCTTAGAACCAAATTAATAAAATATTATCCAAATGTTGGAGAATTTTTGTCTTTATTTTCAACTAAAATTAAAGCCAAAATACGACGTTTAGAACGGCTCATGATTAAACATAATAGACATTCATTGTCTCCTATAGACGGACGGGATATGAGTTGGAATCAAATATAAATAGAAATTATGTAAGATTGTTTACTATCTTTGAGAATGAAATGGTCTGGGTAGTAAGGAAGTGTAAATGTTTTCTCAATATGTTTATCTTTCTCACATTTAAATTTAAACATGTCATAGCTAAAATCTCTACTTATCAATGATATATAGATGACATTTTTTTATTATATCCTCATAAATAACTCTATTAGACATAAAAAAAAACTTAAGTTGAATATACCACTGAATTCGCACATGAAACAAACAAATCACTATTTTTTCTTGACATCCTATTAATGTGTAAGAACAACAAAAAAGATTTTAAATTTTATCGTATACCTCCTAACAAAAACAATCTAATTAATTTCTGTTCCCACCACAGTAAAAAAAATAAAACCAGGATTAGTTATAGGATTCTACCTAATAGCCATGTGGATATGTGGCCCAGAATGTATAATTGAAGAAGAGAAATAAATTGAGAAACGACTCATTTATTTATTTTTATATTCTGTTTTCGCTTTATAAAATTTGTTTTACTACCAATTTCGACATGCCTCTAAATTTATAGAAAGTGAAAAAGTATACGAATTAATTATGAAGATTTTTAAGCAATAAACATCAGACTTAGATAGATAGATAGATAGATAGATAGATAGATAGATAACAAACTGACTGACTGATAGATAGATAGATAGATAGATAGATAGATAGATAGATAGATAGATAGATAGATAGATAAGCAAACTGACTGATAGATAGATAGATAGATAGATAGATAGATAGATAGATAATGTGTAGACTGAGATAGATAGATAGATAGATAGATAGATAGATAGATAGAAAATGTGCAGACTGAGATAGATATAGACAGACAGACAGACAGACAGACAGACAGATAGATAGATAGATAGATAGATAGATAGATAGATAGATAGATAGATAGATAAGCAAACTGACTGACTGATAGATAGATAGATAGATAGATAGATAGAAAATGTGCAGATTGAGATAGATATAGACAGACAGACAGACAGACAGACAGACAGATAGATAGATAGATAGATAGATAGATAGATAGATAGATAGATAGATAGATAGATAAGCAAACTGACTGACTGATAGATAGATAGATAGATAGATAGATAGATAGATAAGCAAACTAACTGACTGATAGATAGATAGATAGATAGATAGATAGATAGATAGACAGATAGATAAGATGTGTAGACTGAGATAGATAGATAGATAGATAGATAGATAGATAGATAGATAAGCAAACTGACTGACTGATAGATAGATAGATAGATAGATAGATAGATAGATAGATAGATAGATAAGCAAACTAACTGACTGACTGATAGATGAGATAGATAGATAGATAGATAGATAGATAGATAATGTGTAGACTGAGATAGATAGATAGATAGATAGATAGATAGATAGATAGATATGTGTAGACTGAGATAGATAGATAGATAGATAGATAGATAGATAGATAGATAGTGTACAAACTGAGATAGATAGATAGATAATCAACAGTCTTAGATAAATAGATAATTCATGCGAATAAATAGATAGATAGATAGATAGATAGATAGAGAGATAGAGAGATAGATCTCAACAAAATACAAAACATAGATAGATAGATAGATAGATAGATAGATAGATAGATAGATAGATGCAAACATACATTGATAAATAGAAACGAATATAGCCCTTAACATCTTCCTGTTCCTTGTAGATCTTAATAAGTCTTGTATTTTTCTTAGTTATCCTAAATTTATGGTTTGTCAAGCGTTTTCTCAAGTTCATCAAGTATATTAAACGCTCCCCCTTCTGTCCCTCTATCTATTTGGTTAGTAACAGGATTTCCAAGCCAGCTGCCACTTCTTCATTGCGTGACCATAAATTCTGAGTGGCCCTTCATGATGCTAAGCATAAATGATCTTTTTTCGTCTGAATTCTATCCCCTTTAAAGTTCGTTGTTACTAACACATCCATGGCCATGGTATCCTCTGTATCTTCCTGTGGAACAACAATTCTGTTGCTTCAAGTATTTCCTTCATCTCTATTAAGATTGTCCAGCATTCGCTGTCATACAGGAGCAGAGATATGGCGTAACAGTTCAGTACTCTTTGTCTGTTTTTAACAAAATTGTTAAGCATGTTAATATTTTGGCTTAGCTTTTGAAATCCATTGTGCATCTTTGGATCTCAGTTTCACACTTTCCGTCCTCCGTTACAACACTTCCCAGATATTTGAATTTCTGTACCTGCTTGATTTCAGTATCCCGACCTGTACTTTGCATATTGGGCTCATCTCTCTACTGATAACAATGCTGTTTGTTTTCTTGTAACTTTATACTTAATTCTTTCTTCTCGCTCTTTCGTTACTTTTTGTAGTTTTTGTAGTTCCCTTTTCTGTGTCTGCTATAAGTACTGTGTTATCTGCATATTTTTTTAATCATTTCAACCCAAGCAAGGCGACAACGTCACTGATGCGCAGAGGGCTACATGAGAAAAAAGAGGACAGTAAAGAGAAACACGAACAAGTTACATGGGTGTCAGAGAAAGGGCAAGAGAAGGATGGGAACACAGGTTTGAAGACAGTTGCGAAGGTAGAGAGAAAGGAAAAGAAAATATACAGGGTGATTTTTTTTAATCATTTCACCCCGAGTAAGGCGGAAACGCCACTGATGTGCAGGGGGCTACATAAATGTAAAAAGATTAATTAGAAAAGAGTGAGAAGTACAAACTAGTTAGAAAGGAACAATAGAAAGCTGTGAAAGCAGGTGCGATGACAGATACATAGGTGGAGAGAAAGGGAAGGTTATACGGGGGTGGGGAGAGAGCTAGAGTCCAGTGGTTAGTAGATGAGTATTGACATTGCATTTAAATTTCTGGAGGTTGTAGCCGTCAGGAAAGCAAGAATATGGAGCGAGTTCCACAGGCAGGAAATGCGAGAGAAGAAGCTGCAGGAGTAGAATTATCGTCTGCATTTGGCTAACCTGACTGTGAATGGGTGGGACCCAGTTGCCAGTCTGGTTGTACGAGTCTGAAGTCAAGTTTGGGTCCATATTCTTTTGCGCCTAGTTTCTAAGACAGTGCTATTAAAATAGATCTGCTAAGGGTTTTCCGGCATGCCACCATTGTTGTAGTTTGTAGAACTCCCTTCCATATACTTGCTTTCCTGATGGTTAAGAATTTAAATGCCAATTCCCATCTCTTATCCACTTAACTCCTGCCCTTTCCACATCACCTCGTATTCTGGTTCTTTTCCTTTCTCTCTACCTTCGCAACTGTCTTCACTCCTGTTTTCACATCCTTCTCTTGCTCTTTCTCTTTCACCCCCTGCAGCTGGTTCGTCTTTGTCTTCACTCACCTCCTGCCTAAAACTTTAATTCGTTTATTTAGCCTCCCTGCACATCAGTACCGCCTTGCTTGGGATGAAATGATTAAAACAATCCATTTTCTTTATTTCTGTAATCTTGTCTATGTAGAAATCCTGTATTGCTTCTTAGTCAGTTAAGTGTCATACACTGCCATATTGAAGGACGGACAGCACGTAGCAATCCAGTACTCTCTTCTTTGTTTCTAGCGAAATTGTCCTGTTTCTTAATACCTTACTCAACTTCTGGAATGCTTCCTTCGCCATGCCAATTCGTCTTCGGATCTCTGTGTCGCACTTTCCGTCTTCTGTTATAACACTTGCCAGGTATTTAAATTTTTGCACCTGCTTGATTGTAGTTTCCCCGACCTGTATTTGGCATTTTGGGCTGCCCTTTTTGCTGATGATCATGCATTCGGTTTTCTTAAAGTTTATTTCTAGTCCTTTCTTGTAATTTTTTCCAGCTACCTTCTGTAGGAGGTCTTGTAGTTTCCTTTCTGTGTCTACTATCAGCACTGTATCATTTGCGTATCTTAGGTTGTTTAAATTATGGCCTCCAATTACGAATCCAGGCATAACTTCTAGGGTCCTCAAAATATTCTCGCTGTACAAGTTGAACAGATCCGGGGAAAAGACACATCCTTGTCTTACGCCCCTTTCTATCTTTGTATATCTACTCAATTCATTACCTGTCCGTATGTAAGCGGCTTGCTGCCAGTAACGATTCTTGATTATTCTCAAGTCTTTCCCAAATATGTCCAGGCTGTCGAGCATCTCCATCAATTCTTTGTGGCGTATTTTGTCAAACGCCTTCGCATAATTAATAAAGCACAGGTATAAGCCCTTCTTCATTTTTATTGCTCTTTCGGAGAGCATCCTAATCATAAATATGTCAGTCATTGTTCCAGTGTCTTTGACGAAAACGCACTGTTCTTGTCCTATCTCTGGCCTGATTCTGCTTCTCGCTCTATTCATCAGGATTCGGATGAACCTACTACTCAGTCGTAAATGATCTAGCGAGACAAGCTTGCTAAACATGACACGACGTCGAGGTTCCCCAAAATGTTTTCCTAAACGTAATTTATATCTGGCATAAGGCCGAGTGTATGAGGTACCCAATGAGGATCGAACTCTCTACTCAATCTTAAATGATTTGGCGAGACAAGTTTGCTTACTATGACACGATGTCGAAGTGCTCCAGAATGTTTTTCTAAACGTAGTTTATATCAGGCATAAGGCCGAAAATATGGGGTGCTCAATGAGGATCAAACTCACTACTCAGACGTAAATGTTCTAGTAACACAGGTTGCTCACAATTGCACCATGTCGATGAGTCCATACGGATTTTTCTAAGCGTTCTTTAGATGTGGCAAAATGCCTAATGTATAGGACAGCAGGTGAGGATTAAACTTATGAAAGCACAAGCATAATTGTTCTTGCGAAACAAACTTACTAACAATTACAGCCTACACTAAAAATGGTCCCCAAGCGTAGCTTATAACAGGCACAAGACAATATGCGAAGCATGTAAGGAGGACAGGACTCACTACTTGGTCTTAATTGATCTAGCAAGACCAGTTTTTAATCATTACACCACATCATGCTAAATATGACCAATTCAAACAAGAACACTAATTAAAGTCCAGATCATTTGCTATTTATTCAGCAATCACCGTGCTAGTAGTGTATTGTTTATTATTGCGGAAAGTGGTATTGGCCTGCTTGACATTACTCTTTAAATTCCGGGCCTAACTTTGGGGTAACATTCGACTTTATTCATCAACATAGCCTACTTCTAGGGTGATGCACTAATTGCAACACTTCTCTAACAATTTGATGTCTTTTTTGTAGAACGTATTGGCTTTAGCCTCAAAATACGCCCGATTCCGATATCACTTCTTCAATGGAGCCAAATCTCTTTTTCTGGAGCATTCTTTTGAGGTCTGCAAACACCCAGTAGTAGCTGATCTGGATAGTAAAATGGATGCAGAAGCATTTCGAAGTGCAATACATGTAGTTTAACCATCGTTGTGATCGATTTGTGATACGGTGTGTTGTTTAGGTGGAAGATGACTTTTTTCTTCAGCATTTGTGGCCGTTATTTTGGCGAATTCTTCTTTCAAATGCACCAATAATGCTATATAGCATTCGCTATTGATGCTTCTTCCTTTCTCAAGGTAATCGATGATCAAAATACCTTCGGTAATACAAAATACGGAGGCCAAAATCTTTGCTGAAGTTTGCGTCTTTGGTTACTTTGGACAGTTTTCACCTGCTGCTGTTCTCTCAGCTGACTGCCGATTTGACTCCGAATTATTATTAACTACCTAGAAATGCATGCCCATGAATGAAAGGTTCTACTTCATGATATTTTCTATAATTGAGACTGACTAAATTTTCCCAGTTATTTCAACAAGAAGCGATATAAAGCAATTGGATTTTATGGGAACCTCCACCATATTATATCGTCTGAACCGTGATATTTGATGCAATTAAAAAAAAGATCACAGTGTTGTGCCAGGATGTTTTTCCGCCTGAATCCATCTTGCACAAATACAAATCAACCATCCGTTCGAGCATAGAATACTGCTGTCATATATGGTTAGGAGCCCCCACTATTCATCTCAGTGTTCTCGACTGGCTCTAAAGGAGAATCAGTAATAAGATAGGTACCGACTTGTCGGCTAGACTTCAGCCACTTTCTTACCGATGGAATGTGCCTTCCACCTGTCTGTTCTATAAATACTTTAATGGCTTCTGCTCCGACGAACTTAAGTCACTGGGACCCCTACCCCATTAGTTTCCTCGTGCAACCAGATTGGCAACTGGGTCCTACCCATTCACAGTTAAATCAACCAAACGCAGCCGACTATTCTACTCCATCAGCTTTTTTTCTTGCACTTCCGGCCTGTGGAACTCTCTTCCATATTCTTTCTTTCCTGACGGCTACAACCTAGAGGAATTTAAATGCAATGTCAATACCCATCTCTTAACCACTTGACTCTGGTTCATTCTACAACACTTTGTATATCTTTTCCTTTCTCTCTACCTTTGCAACTGTCATCACACCTGTATTCCCATCCTTCTCTTGCTCCTTTCTCTGACACCCCCTGTAACTGGTTCCTCATTCTCTTTACTCTCCTCCTATTTAATCTTTTTCTCTTATGTAGCCCCCTGCGCATCAGTGGCGTTACCGTCTTGCTTGGGGTGAAACGATAAAAAAAACTTTTTAAAGGTATTATAACGGACCTAAAATGACACATCATTGGAAAAAAAAATCAGATAAACAAATGTGAAAAACCAAAAAAGAAAACGAAAAGAAAATTCGGCAGCTTAGCGAAGACGGGCTTCAAATCCCACAGCATGAACATGCTAAATAATGGATAAATCATACAATTAATCATTTGCAAAGCTATTAATAACTTACAAAAACGGTTACTGTTCGGAGACATAGCGGATTTCAGAAATCAGAATCTGCATGCAGGTTTAAGGGACAGTATATTAATTTATATATTGTGTATTGAAATACTAATATATATATATATATATATATATATATATATAGTAGCGGCCACAATATAAGTAACAGAAGCCATGAAGACAAATATGTGTATTACTTAAAAAGTAAAGTATCATTAGCAAGGACATTTTTACCGAATGAAGTTTAGGGTGTAATGCATAAATATGATATAAACTTACAAAAATTTACATAATAGTTTATTTTTTAATAAAGATTAAATGGAACAAACGAAATCAGCGACTGGACAAAAGTTAAGGAACAATGTTAATAATTTGCATAAACTTTTAATTTACATTGTTAAAGAACTCGGTGGAGCTTTTCAATAATAAGTAAAAGCTTATTTATCATTAAAACTTTATTTTTAAGCAATTTGACAAATTCTACATGCAAAACGCTCTCTTGTGAAAAAAAACTCATTATCGCTAACTATCAAGAAAAAAGTAAATTTCAGAAATTTTTGATATTGTTCATAGGTCTCAAAGTGTCGTTCATTGTGTAATTAGCAGGGATAAAACCGATAAAACGTTAGATGTAAAACCCAAAACCGGCAGACCTCCAACAATATTGCAAAGAGAAGATCGAAAAATAGTTAGAATCCTTAAAAAATCCGTTTTGATACTGCTACATCAATTGCTCGTAAATTTAATAAAGACATAGATAAGATCTCAAGGAAAACGTTTGGTCGCAGGTTAAAAACTGCAGGATTGCATGCCTGTATTCCAGTTTCGAAGCCTCTCATTTCAAAGCCAAACCAAATGGAGTATGCGAGAAACATATTGTTTGGACTGACGCACAATGAGGTACAGTTCATTTCAGTGACGAGTCCAAGTTTAGTATGTTTGGTTCGGAGGGCAAAACTTACGTACGCCGTAGAACAGGTAAAAGATTGTCTTCTCGATGTGTCAAGAAAACTGTTAAGTTTGGTAGCAGCAGTGTAATAGTGTGGCAAATGATTTAATTCTGCTGGAGTTGGCCCTATCATCCGCGAACAGGGCAATATCAATGCTGAGATTTACAAAAGGCTTCTTCAATAGCATGTGGTACCAAGATTACACCATAATCTTTATGAATCTCCTATTTTCATGAAAGACAATGCACCTTGCCACAAGGCTCAGAAGGTTATGGCTTTATTTGAAGAAGAAGGAATTACCCTAATGAAGTGGCCAGCCCAGAGCCCCGTCCTGAATCTAATAGAAAATGTTTGGAAGATAATTGATTTGGATCCGATATGGGACCATGAAATAATAAGTCAACAAGGTGGTAGTTTCAAGAACATATATTACGTCAAGAAGAAATACAAACAAATACAAAAAGATACAAAGAGATATAAAGAGGAAAGTAATAATATCTTGTGCTGAACTGAGGTCGTACTGGGAACCAGAGTCTCTGTCGCCCTTACTCACTCCACACGAGAGTCTCTCTCACTCCTACACACGTCCTCGTGAGTAATTAACTCTAGGTTAATATAGGTAAAGAAGAGTTCATTATTAAGTGGGTAAATCCCCTACAACAATAATTAGAGAAAGGACTCAGAAAAGAAACTCAAAAAACCAGGATCACCTATGGGAGTTATTGAAAGACGAATGGGAGGGAATCACTGCTGATTTTTGCAAGAAATTAATTAGATCATGTGGTCGACAATGCAGAGGAATTATTGAAAATAAGAGGATGTTTACCAAATATTAAATTTTGTTGATACTTTTTTCACGATCAAGTATTAACAAGATCGTTCCTTAACTTTTGTCCAGTCGCTGATTTACTTTGTTCAATTTCATCTTAATTTTTAAAAAATCTATTATGTAAATTTTTGTAAGTTTATATAATATATATACATTACACCCAAATCTTTATTCGGTAAAAATTTCATTGCTAATTATGCATTAATTTTAAGTAATACACATATTTTTGTCTTTGTTGTTTCTATTCCATATATTATGGCCGCTACTATATATATATATATATATATATATATATATATATATATATATATATTATAAGCGTTTCACCCCGAGCAAGGCATGTCACTGCCACTACTGTGCAGGGGGCTACGTACAGTGGAGAAAGGCTGATTAAATATAGGAAATGACAGAGGGTGGGTGATAGGCGGGTAAGGATACCGAGAATGAGGGTTGGGTAGATGAGAGTGTTGTGAGAATAGTTGGGAGTTAGTGTGATAGGAGGTGTCTATTGACCCTACATTTAAACACCTGGAGATTGTAACTGTCGGGAAAGCAGACTTGTGGAAGGGAGTTCCACAGGCGGGAAGCGCGAGAAAAGAAGCTGTTGGAGTAGAATTTACGGTTACATCTTATTTGTTTAACTGTAAAAGGGTGGGACCTAGTTGCTAATCTAGTATCTCGTGTAAATTCGTGCTTAGGCGGCACCAGTGATCTAAGCTCATCGGAGCAGAAGCCATGAAAGTACTTGTAGAAGAGGCACAGGGAAGCCACATCACGCCGGTGAGAGAGTGGTTGCAGCCAGTCTGCCAAGTCAGTATCAACCACGTTACAGATCCTCCTTTGTATTTTGTCAAGAAGCCCAAGGAGAGCAGCAGGGGCACCCGACCATATATGGCAGCAATATTCAATACACGGGCGGATGGTAGATTTGTAAATGTGCAGAATAGATTCAAGTGGGAAAAATTTCCGGGCCGTGCACAGGGAGCCCACTTTCATAGCAGCAGATTTGGCAATGGATTCAATATAGTCATTCCATTTGAGGTCCGCCGAGAGTGTAAGGCCAAGGAGGCGTAGTATTTTACTCTCTGGGAGGCTAGCCTGTCCCATGCTAATGGGAGGTAGATGCGATTGTCTATGGTGATTAGTTGGTAACAGCTTTGTTTTAGAGGCATTGAAATTTACCAACCATTTCCTACCCCAGGTCACTACGGATTGGATGTCCCTTTCAAGTACGGCAGCGAGGTTCACTTTGTCGTCCAGACCTGGTTTCTGATCGATGCGGGAGTAGATTGTTGTGTCATCGGCATACATGCCAACTTGGGATCTAATGGTGTCGGGGAGATCATTAATGTAGATCAGAAAGAGCGTGGGACCTAGGATAGAACCTTGAGGGACGCCCGCGTTCGTCTGGTAGTTTTGGGAGGCATGCCCATTTAATACCACCTTCAATGTGCGGTTAGAGAGGAAAGACTGGATGAGGTCAAACAGATGTCCAGTTATCCCATAGCTCCGCAGTTTGCACAAGAGGCCAGCATGCCAGACCCTGTCGAATGCTTTGGAGATATCCAAGGCAACGGTTCGGGCTTCACCATTCTTGTCGAGTGCCTGGTATATATACTCGGTAATGGTCGTTAGCATATCAGCAGTAGACCTGGTGAAGCGAAACCCATACTGTTTGGCCATAAGATGCTGAATCACCTCGCCGTTGATATATATATATATATATATATATATATATATATGTGTGTGTGTGTGTGTGTGTGTGTGTGTGTGTGTGTGTGTGTTTATATAAATAGCAGACAAGAATAAACTAGTACACGATGAAAAATTTGGAATAACAAATAAAACAAAAGTAATTCAGATATACATGTAATTCTTTAAACAGCATCAATTACAACATTTAAACTTTATGTTTTACAGGCTTTAAAAATGACAGTCAGATGTCGTCCATTCTGCTTATTACACTGGGTTAATCGTACCCTGAAGTTTCGGTCCGAATTCAAATAAACAATTTACTCTGCCCCATCCTGTACCAAGAATAAATTAATAGTTGTCTCAAACCATCTGATACAACTATAACTCTTAGTTTCTTGCCCGTCTAAAACGTCGGTTTTTCTTCTTCTTCAATGAGTCCTGTCCCTTCAGGACGTAGGCGATCATGGCTTTCCACGTCTCCCTATCCCCGGTGGCTCTTAGCACGCTTTCTTCTGTTGCATCACCCAAACCCCGCTCTGCCATCTACTAGCTCAAACCGATAAGTCTAGAATATATAATAGAAACTATAATACTATAGAAATAAAATACTATAAAACTATAATATATATATATAAACTAGCCTGGCCACAAAATGAGGGATCAGTTTATATATTGATTATAATATAGATTTTATCCCCCATTTTATGTCCACATTATACTTTCTTATAAACTGTTGGAATATATCTTCTTTTATGTGCCTTGTCACTTCAGGAAATAGGCAATTATGGCTTTCCACGTCTACCTATCCCTGGTGGATCTTAGCACGCCTTCTCCTGTTACACCATGCAACCCTCGTTCCATCATTCACCTGATTATGTCCTTCAAATACTTTATCCGTTGCTTTCCTCTGTCTCTTTTCCCCCTCTATCTTCCCTGTTAGTATCAGGTTCTCTAAGCTCCCTTTCTTCATTGTATATCTCAGGAACTTCAGCTGTCTCTTCCTGATGCTCAGTATCAATTTCCTTTTCGTTTCAATCATTTCCAAAACCTCATTATTGCTCACATGCTCGATCCATGATATTCGCAGCATCCTTCTGTAGAACCACATTTCAGTTGCTTGAAGATTTTCTTTCATCTTTGTTGATATTGTCCAACATTCACTGCTATATTGAAGAACTGTCATCACATAGCAACCCAGTACTCTCTTCTTTGTTTCTAGCGAATTTGTCCTGTTTCTTAATACTTTACTCAACTTCTGCAATGCTTCCTTCGCCATGCCAATTCGCCTTCGGATCTCTATGTCGCACTTTCCGTCTTCTGTTATAACACTTCCCAGGTATTTAAATCTTTGTACCTGCTTCAACGGATTTGAAAACTTCTATTTTTCCCTAACAATTGCCACGTGCATAAAACTCAGAATTACTACGAACGCTGGATAAATGAATATTTATTCATTATTTATCCGTCAAGGCTGACTAAGATAATCTGGCTATTGATCTTGAAACAGACCTCCAATCTGTGATGGTCTGTTGTAAGAAATGGCTGCTCGTAAATTTTAATACTTCCAAAACGAAGCCGCTATCATTTAACCACCATAGACAGCCCTCCTACACATCATCATCATGGATCAAGCTTGTCTCCCGGAAAGTAATACAATGCGTCTCCTCGGTCTCATTCTCTTACTCGTCTTCAGTTGGAACGACAACATTGAATCCATAGCAAAATTTTAGATAGGATCCATTTACAATGGCGTTGATTCCAACCTGGCAGCTCGATTCTAACCAGTTTCTTACCGACGGGATTTGGCTTAGCTCTGTCTATTCTATAATTATTTTCACGGCCTCCTACTCCGAGGAGCTTAGCTCCCTGGTGACCACACTATACGAGTTTACTCTAGCAACTAGACTGGTAACAAGGTCCTACCCTTTTGCAGCCACAACAAACAAATGCACCCACGACTTCTATCCTAGTAGGCTATTTTATCGCACTTATTGCCTGTAGAATTCACTTATGTATACTTGTTTTCCTGACAGCTACAATCTCAAAGATTCTTCTCCATTTTCAATCAAAACTCACGTAACTCTCTTCACACCAAAATTTTAATTTATCTCTTACCCTTTCTGTCATTCTCTGTAACCGGTTCATCTTTCTTGCTTTGCTTGTGTAAAAACACATCGAAATGAGAGCAAGAAGCGCACAAGCAACCCCCATATATATATATATATATATATATATATATATATATATACAAGTACGAATATGTAAGTATAAACCATATGCAGACGGCCCTGATTCACAATACCACAACTCTTCAGTGCAGCTAAATTACCGTTTGTCTCAAGCGGGGATTGAAACCACTGATTTGTCAGTAGTCGAAGATTAACCCACCAGGTTATTGGCGTAATTCACAGAAAAGTAGATTTCATAGCGTGTATTGTTTTTATGATTATATATATATATATATATATATATATATATATATATATATATATATAAGGAGGTATTGTTACATAGACAGAGTGAATCAATCATAATAAAGTAATTTCTCATTTGAAAAATATGAGAACAGACTCCAAAAATAATTTATTAGGGCATAAATATTAATATTTAACTAAAATACAGATCAGCAATTTTAATCAACTAGCAGCTTCACTTTTTTAGTTCATTTTAATTGCAAATTTCAAATTCTAAGTTTAATAAAACATCAGATTTAAACTATTTTAAAGTTATTTTGATATTAAACGATTAAAAGACATGGATGCACACATATTCAAATGTAGAGAAAAAAAAAGAAAGTAAAGTAAAATAAAGTGAATCTAATAGTTGATTAAAAATGCTGGTCTCTATTTTAATCAAATTTTAATATTAATGCCCCAATAAATTGTTTTAGAGTCAGCTCGCATCATGTTCAGATTAGAAATTACTTTATTGTAATTGGTTCACTCTGACTATATAAAAATGCCTCCCTAATCGAGAGGGTTTGGCTAGTCTTGAACCTTTCAATATTTTTCAACTTGAAATAAACCTCAACATTTCATAAGACACAAGTAGTGTCAAAACAAAATAGATACTTTTGTCGTCATATTATAATATATTTATGTTATGAATATATATATATAAAACATCATAACCGTGTCTTCACGAAACTTCGAAGTCGGTACAAGTCTGCTCAGTTAAAGAAACAAATTCTTTGTAATTATCAAAGCTCTGTCTTTACCCAATTATCGGGCACTTTACAATTTTATTATTTATCAGTAATATCACTGAAAAACAACAACTTTGGTGCTAAACATTATCACAATCCAAAACTATATATATATATATATATATATATATATATATATATATATACATATATAAAAGTAATTAGCTAACCTAGAACTAACTGACTTACCAAGGTTTCACCAAATTGGTCGTCAGAGAAAAATATATATATATATACATATACATATGCATATATATATATATACATATATATATATATATATACATATATACATACATATATATATACATCTGCAGACAGATCAGTACGGTTAGATAGCCGATTGCTTTTTATCCAGGATTGAAACCCGACCGAATTGGCGTCAGTCGGCGATTCTACCTTTCAGGTACGGGCACATTGTCATATGCCTGCCTCGTCAATAACCATCAAGATGAATACACGTCATTTCGGGAATATTTACTTTTCCACATTTATGGACAGATACAGGCTACCTGTCCTAGATTATGTCAAATGGAGAATGATAAATAAAAAATAATGAAATAAAATTACTGTTCGATTGATATAATCGAATGGCAATCTCTCCCAGGTCTGCTTCAATATTTTCACATGCGCTGAGCAATAATCAAAGATCAAGGCTAGATGATTTTAATATAGAAATTTTAATAAGTAATGAAATATTAAAAATAAAAATTTAAATATGAAAGAATGTCCAATTACCTGAATCTTAAAACTTATATTCAGATACCCAACATAATCGAAATAACAATTTACAATACATATTAACAAATATAAATGAATGCAGGCGAATATGAATGCAAGAGATTAACACAAAATAGAAATGGGGAGAACCATATAATTCATAATACGTGGTATGGTGTATGTGGTAGCATAATATTCGTGAAAGTGTATGCGTGTTCTAACATGGGTTAAGAATATAATAACTTATCTTTATATCAGTTCTTTCACTCTTATCCTACTGACTTTTCTTTTTCTCTCTTCCTCCACTTTCTTTATGCACCTTTGGACTCAAACGTAGTTCACGTCAAATATATGTAGTTACGACTGTCTCTATTTTCTTTCAGTTGACTGTCGTATTTTCAGCAACAAATTTTCTGAAATATCTGCATTCTTCTTTATTCTTTTATTCAAACCAGAGTCGTATTTTCTGTATTCGGACAATTCTGCTTTTTCTTATCTTCAAAATCTCTTCTCTTTATATGTTGACTGTTCTGCGTCGCTATCTCTCTTTTCTTTTTTTTCTCGATAAACAGCTTGTCTTCTCTTTCTTTCTCTTCTCTGTGCAACAGGAATCAGCGCACCAATAATATTACAGCTTCTTCTTTGATCTTCGTCGATATCTCTCTTTCCTTTTCTTTTTCTTTTCTTGATAATCAGCTTGACTTCGCTTTCTTTCTCTTTCCTGAATAAACAGGAATCAGCGCACGAATAATATTACAGATTTTTCTTTATCTTCGTCGCTATCTTTCTTCCTTTTCTTGATAAACAACAGTTCGGCCTATCCTTCTTCTTGTCTTAACGAATAAGAATTTATAAGTTCGTTTTTCTTATCTTAGCATATTTTCAAGAAAAGAGCGTCTTCCTCTCTATGAAGATATGATATTAAGGCCATTTATTATAATTGGCACAGCATCTTTTCTTTGTTTATAATTTCGTTGGTGATCTTCCAAAATAAAAATCTAAAAAAACGTATATATGAACACAAAAAAGACATCACTAATAATAATCTAAGAAATGCATTAATGATTCACAGAAATAAATCCAACCACAATTTCGATTTTAAAAATGCCACACTAATAAAAAGAGTAAACAATTTATTCAGAAGAAAAGTTCTCGAGAGCGCCGCTATCCAGTACTACCAAAACATCAATTTACGCCCCGGATTTTTCCCAATCTCACTTTTACTTATGGAAATTATACTAAAACAGACTAACATACATAATTAAAATTTAAAAGAAAACGGTTGAATTCCCTTCATTTTAACATCTCGTGACTTTGCACTACACATGAAGAAATTCTAAAACAAACTAACACACGAAACAAACAGTTTTCAAAGAAAACGGTCAAATTCCCTTCATTTTAATATCTCGTGACTTTGCACTACACATGAAGAAATTCTAAAAACTAAAATGTTCTGTTGATCTTTTGAAATGATTTGTGAGCGTCTTTGTGGTTACCAACACTGTTTGTTTCCAGATACGTAATTTAGAATAAAGCTCATTTCGTCTTTTTGCCTTGATAAAGTCCATCATAGGACGAAACGCGTAGGCGATTTAAAATACAGTTTTACTCTTGTCTTTATTTAACCATATATATATTAGTCATCTACATACAGGCCTGTTTCGCTGTATTAATGCTCATCAGTGTGGCTAGACACATTCACTTGCTTCTGGCCGGGATCGCACTCCACCGATTTGGTGTCAGTCGGAGTCGCTACTCCCTAAGCCATAGGCACATGGAATCAGAGAATGAAAATTTTAACGTGTTGTATATAAGCAGTGTATACACACGCCAGTGACCGAAAGAACTCAATTCATTTCTGAAAAATCACGCATATATCGCAACACATCTATTGAACAATTGAAGAGTCTCATCCCTTGTTTCCTGTTTAGGATGCGGTTTCCGGTTTTCTCTTTCCTAATCTTCTCACTTTGTTTTTTTTTTCAATTGGAGTAGATAGACTAAACTATTGCCCGGTTCACACTCCACCCACATCTATTGAACAGGTCAGAGGCTCATCCCTTGTTTCCTGTTTAGGATGCGGTTTCCGGTATTCGCTTTTCCAATCTCTCCACTCTTATGTAGCCCCCTGCATATCAGTGGCGTTACCGCCTTGCTCGGGGTAATATGATTAAAAAAAGTGGAAACTGTTTTTAAAATTTTAGAGAGCTCAATCGTAATGAGAGCATTGTATATTAGTCATCCACATACAAGCCTGTATCACAGCTCATCAGTGTGCTAGACACACCCACTTGCTTATATATATATTCTGAGAAGCCGAATCGTTTACAAAGTTGGTCCGATGCGACCCCCTCCATTAATGCCCGATACATGACCTTCCAAGGCCGTGAAAGGTCAGTAGACCAAGGCATTACTTTCAAAGAGTCTCGAAACTCTTTGAACGTTTCTTGTTTCCGGGGTTACGTCGACGCCCAGCCCAAGAAGCGTTGTATGATGTAATTTCTTATATATTTATATATATATATATATATATATATAAAGAAAATACATAATAGAATTATAATTGTTTAAAACATTTCGATTTTCGATATTATATATATATATAATGAAAACACATCATAGAATTACAATAGTTTAAAACATTTCGATATTATATATATATATATATATATATATATATATATATATATGTATATATATATATATATATATATAAAGAAAATACATCATAGAATTACAACTGTTTAAAACATTTCGATATTATGTATATATTTTGTAGGGAAGTTTATAGATATATAAAAACTTTCCTCAGACTGTGTTTTGTATTGTCAGAATGAAAACGTGAACCTAAAATAAGATATTTTTGCGAATGAAGAGATTCGATTTTTCGGCAGTGGACTGAAATGTTCGTCATTGGTGTGCATTTTTTACGATAGGCACCTAAATTTCAGTTTGAATCATATTTTTTTCTCTATTTGTTTGGAAATGAAGAACCACGTAAAAATATAAACAAAGTCGACTTCTACGCCAGACGTTTATGCCTCGGTGATGGAATATGTTTCGGAATCTTTTGTAATCAGCTCTTAGAATAAGGAAAAATAAAACTTACAAGTTTTTCAATAGAGGAATAAAAAATGAAATATATTGCCAAAAATGCCCTGTTTTAGCTAACAGTGTATATTATTAATAAATACTGACTTATTGAAATTTGTCGCATTTTATATTTAACATTGGCAATATTGTATAAGTTGTATTCCATTTTGATTGTTGTGTTTTGTAGTGGCTTGGTAAATAAGATTGTATCTATATATGTTAAGCAGAAGAGAAAAAATTCTATAGTAAAGAAAAAAAGTTGTAGTTAGCTATTAATCACTGCCGTAAAACAGCACAACATAGATTAACTTCGATGAACGAGAATTTGTCGTGAATTGGAAGCGATGTTTTGCAACCCAGACTTGAGTTTAGAAGTCGGAAGACATTAATGCGAGATGTAGAGAAACTGAAATAACCGACGTCCTTGTAGTTTAGGCAGGTTATGAAGCTTTACTGAATATTTCTGTTATGGCATACCTCACACTATTGGAGAATTTGACTTACGACGAAACTTCAAAAATTATAAAAGAAAGTTTATGACCAAAAAAGGAACTTGTTACAGCAAAAAAGACCAAATTTTTGTCTATTAAATTGAAACAAAAGGAAGTATTTGTGCGATATCTTCACAGATTCTGCGAATTTGAGAAAATTAGAAGAGACGATTTTGTTATTGAGAACGAATTGATTCAGTGACAGATTGAAGGTTACACTGATACTTTTCGTGTGTAAAACATGTGGGAATATTTACAAATGAAATTCGAGACATGATCGCCCAAGCGTGTATCAGGCATGGCACTTAACTGACTGACTGAATCAACAACTGAGACAGTTTGATGGATCTTTTATAAAAAACTTTCTGATATTTCAGTGGAACTTTTGAAAACTGTGACCAATTATAAATCATCCCCATAACAGTCAGTTAAGTGCCATACGTGAAACACGCTTGGGCGATCATGTCTCGAAAGAGACATGACTGACTGCCGAAGATTATCCCGCAGTAGGTTGCCATTGCTTTCTGCGCTAGACTGGTTGCCAACCAAGGCTACAGAAACCAATATGTCCTATTATTTAACCCATAACTGGAGGGAAGAGACGGATTAATATCTTTCCCAAGGGTATTTGCGCGTAAGTGAATGCAATGAATTCAACTGGAATTCGAACTCGGCTCCCCGATTTCTCGTTCCGAGCCGATATCCACTGGACCACAAGGCACATCCCCATGACAGTAGTGAAATGTAATAAAATGAGACAATGGATTACTAGGTATAGATGTTCAAAGGCGGTTACGTCGAAATTTGTCTGTAGCAGAAATTCAGAAAAATTAAGAATGAATATGTCAAATTAATAAAACGAGCAAAGAGTTTAATGAAAATGAAATATTACTCTCTCCTTTATCTTCACGTAAATAACATATTTACCGTCTCTCCTTGATTGTTGCTAAGTTAAAGAATATATTAGAGGAGAGAATTTTGGAGCATTTTTCTTCAGGCTGAAGTAAAAGGGATTCTCCCATTGTATTTTTTCGAAAAGCAGACAATGATCATCACCAAAATGAGCAGCCCAAAGTGCCAAATACAGGTGGGGGATGTTAAAATCAAGCAGGTACGAAAATTTAAATATCTGGGAAGTGTTCTAACTGAAGACGGAAAGTGCGACACTGAGATCCAAAGGCGAATTGGCATGGCGAAAGACGCGTTCCAGAAGCTGAGTAAAGTATTAAGACACAGGAAACTTTCACTAGAAACAAAGAAGAGAGTACTGGATTGCTATGTGATGTCAGTTCTTCAATATGGCAGTGAATGTTGGACAACATCAAAGACGAAGGAAAAACTTGAAGCAGCTGAAATGTGGTTCTACAGAAGGATGCTGCGGATATTGTGAAACGAATATGTGAGCAATGACGAGGTTTCGGAAATGATGGAAACGAAAAGGAAATTAATATTAAGAGACAACTGAAGTTCCTGGGAGGAAGGAGGGATTGGAGAATTTGATATTAACAGGACAGATAGAAGGAAAAAGAGACAGGAAAGCAAAGGATAACATATTTAAAGGGCCTGAGCAGGTGGATGACAGAACAGGGGCTGAGAGACGTTACAGGAGAAAGCGTGCAAAGAGCCACCAGGGATAGGGAGATGTGGAAAGTCATGATCGCCTACGTCCTGAAGGGACAAGGTACATAAAAGAAGAAGAAGAAGAAGTTAAAATTTAAGAATACATGGTGATTTTAAAATACGCGTTAGACCAAAATATACTTTCACTATTTTCCTATTCCGAATATCGAAATCGCTATCCAAAAATTATCAGGCATGAAACAATTTGCAAAAATTGATTTGAAACCGACCTGCAACCAAATAGAGGACGATGATTACCACAATAATAGCCCTAAAAGATTGTTAAGATGGTCGAGAATGTCTTTTCGAGTAAAAAGGGCAAGTGCCATTTTTCAGAGAGCAATGGAAAACATGTTAACTGACGAAATCAGTAATATGATTAAGATGATTTTTCGAGTTGAAATTTCATGGCGATATCTTACTGTGCTGCTACCACTAAAGATGAATAAAAAAAAAAAACGGAACATTTTAAACAAGTGAAAAAATATGGGGATGACAATAAACAGACACGTATATGAACTTGTGATACAAAATCATATCTACAGTCAGTCAAATGTCATACGTTATACACACTTTGGGCGATCATGTCTCGAAATGAATGACTGGGTCAAAGATTACCCCCCCCCCATTAGGTTGCCATTGCTTTCTGCGGTAGACTAGCTGCCGACCAAGGCTATAGAATCCACTCTGTCCTATTATTTAACCCATAACTGGAGGGAAAAGACGGATTAATACCTTTCCCAAGGGTATTTTTGCGTAAGTGAATGCAAGGAATAACAAGTGGAATTTGAACTCGGCTTACCGATTTGTCGTTCCGAGTCGATATTCACTGCACTACAACGCGCATCCTTCCGTATGGCACTTAACTGATATTTACAGTAATAAATATAAAAAGATGAAATAACACGAGACCCAAAGTTAATTAAGAAACTTTCAAAGGCATGCATAACTATTAATAAGAAATAATTAGAATCCTTTTTAGGAGTTTTTTTTATATACCATAGATACCTAGCAAAATACAGTGATTTAATGAAACCATTTGCCGAACTTCAGAAAAAGAATAGTGAGTTTAACAGGACCAAAGTCAACAAATTAGTGTTCAAAGATTTACAAGATATTTACAGAAAAACCCACCCATTGCAAAAACCTTGATTCCAGAAAAAAGGTTACTTAACTACAGATTTGAATGAGTGGTTGTTGAGCCGATTTACAAGAGGCTGCTTTCCCAGTCACTCCGAACTTAACCTGTTCAAGTCTAGGGTCAACCATTATTTTCCTAGACGTCATCAACATCAGGTCGGTGCAAAAAAATTTCACCGGTTTGTAAAAGGGGCATTTTAAATCATCGTAATTTATTTTATGCATATAGTTATTACTTAAACATATCCCATGCTTAATTTATAACTTTTTCTTTCAGATTATAAAGCATCATTCTTTTTTTTGCAATATTATCACCCATGCATGTTCTTTCCATCTAAAGAACACATTAGGCATGCTCTACTCTATCAGTTTCACAGAGGTTTCAATGCAAATGCAGTAGCACTATCTATTCAGGATGCTTATGGAATTGATGCAGTGAAAGAAAGAAGTTGTAGGTGGTGCTTTTCTCGTTTTCGGAAAGGAAATTTCAGCTTGAAAGATGAGGCTAGAGCTAGTCGCCTAAAAAAAGCTGTTACTCAAAGCCTTATGGTAACCTCAAGAGAACTTGCACAACAATTTAATGTATCCCATACAACTGCTCGGGGTTCTTGACAAAATACAACGGAGAATCTATAATGTGATCGATACCGACTTGGCTGACCGCCTGCAGTCACTCTCTCACCGGCGTGACGTGACTTCCCTGTGCCTCTTCTATATATACTTTCACGGTTTCTGCTCTGATGAACTTAGATCACTGGTGCCTCTCTAGGTATGAATTTGCACGAGATACTAGATTAGCAACTAGGTCCCACCCTTTTACAGTAAAACCGATGAAATGTAACCGCAATTTCTACTCCAACAACTTCTTTTCTCGCACTTCCCGCCTGTGGAATTCCCTTCCACAGGATTGCTTCCCCGACGGCTAAAACCTTCAAGAGTTTAAATGTAAGGTCAATAGACACCTTCTAACACACTAACTCGCACCCATTCTCTCAAACACTCTTCCTATGTACCACCTTACTCGTCTATCACCCTCCTTCTGACATTTCCTATATCCAATCGCTGTATGTGACCCCCTGCGCTGTAGTGGCAGTGGAATGCCTTGCTTGGGGTGTTATGATAAAAAAAAACTGCGTCATGCCAACTGAAAAGAATTGGGACGATTTCAGTATTCGGAAAATGGGTCCTGCACGAACTGTCTCCAGAGAACATGCGACAAAGTTTTTCCTGTTGCGAATCTATGCTTTCACGACACCTTTAGACACTATTTTTGGGTAGGCTTGTCACAGGTGATGAGAAGTGCCATCTTGTCCCATCCTGCATATTCTTCTGACCTAGCTCCCTCGGATTATCACTTATTTCGAGGATTACAAAACCATTTATATGGCCTTAGTTTAACATCACGAGAGTAGATTGAACATAAGTTAGATTCATATTTCACATCAAAACCTAAAGAATTTTACAAGCGAGGCATTTACAAGCGAGGCATTTACAAGCGATGCATTTACAAGCTCGTTGACAGATGGAATGAAGTTATAGAGAACAAAGGTCGTTATTATTATGAATGAAGATTTTCAAAAATACACAATTTTTCATTTTTAAGAAGAAATTTTGAAACGGCAAAAACTTTTGCACTGACCTGATATTTTTATGGCTTCTATTCCGACAAACTTAAGTTACTGGTGCCCCCGCCACAAGAATTTCCTCGTGCAACCAGACTGGCAACAAGGTCCCACCCATTTATAGTTAGATCAACCAAATGCGGCTGACAATTCTACTCCATCAGCTTTGTTAATCGCATTTCTCGCCTGTGGAACTCCCTTACATATATATTCTTTCCTGACGGATACAACCTCCAGGAATTTAAGTGCAATGTTAGTACCCATCTCTTATCCACTTGACTCTAGTTCTTTCTACATCACCCTATACAGGGTGATTTTCCTTTCTTTCTACCTTCGCAACTGTCTTCACTCCTGTGTTCCCATCCTTCTCTTGCCCTTTCTCTGACACCCCTTGTAACTGGTCTGTCTTTATTCTCCTTCTGTCTAAATATTTACTCTTATGTAGCCCCCTACAAATCAGTGGCAGTACCACCTTGCTTGGAGAAACGATAAAAATTGTGCATCTTAATTGGTAACATTCTAACTCAAGTTGCTCCTGGGTGTTGTAAAGAGTGAATATCGTTGTTAGAAAAAAATAATTGCAGAACTGAGATTGGGAGAGAAAACTGAAAAGAATGAAAGGTTACAATAAAATTAGTAATGAAATTGTGGAGAGCCATCATAGAACTAGATTCTAACTCGAGACGAACATAGAAGAAGCTGTTTACTAAATTTTATTGTCTCCGCATATTCAATATCATTTGTTTACTTCGGCTACACATTACGGGATCGCAACAAAAAACCTATTATTAATGTATATTCATAGCAACTCGTTTCAGGTAAAAGAATCTTATTATATGGTTTGTATAACAAATGTACTTCAATTTCTTAACCAATCGAGACGCCTATTTTAAATAGCTGCATTATATAACATAACAATGCAGGGTAAAAAAGTCACCATGTAATACAATAATAATGAAATACATCTATAATGCTATAGTCAAGAAATAATAATTCTTTACAGTTTTATAATAATATTTTTTGTTTAGATTTGGAAATTAAACTAGAATAAATATTTGGGGATTGCGGTAAATATCTGTATTTTTATGCATTAAATTGTATAGCAAATGCGACTCGAAAAGAAAGTAATAAAATAATGAACATTTGTTTTGGAAAAATTCTCAGACTATCAAAAAAAAAAAAAACGTTGGAAAGGGATTCTCATTTCTGATAGATAATGCCATAAAATTTAGTGTAATGTTTTGGAAAACATTTTTAATAAAAAGAATTTTGAAATTCCAACAGTTAATAACATTAACTGCTCGGTCAATGAATGCCAATATTTATAAAGAGGCTTCAAGTGAGTGACGCCTGAAGTTTTTTGGCAAAAATCACTCCTCTTTGAACTTTGTGAATTGTCGATACAGAATTCCAAAGAACTGTACCAAATGACAGAAACTATATTACTATATTACGCAGAGGGGGGGGAGTGAAGACAAAGAAGAACCAGCCAGATGTGGTGAAAGAGACAGGGCAAGAGAAGGATGTGAACACAAGAGTGAAGACAGTTGCGAAGGCAGAGAAAAAAGAAAAGAACAAGCTACACGGATTGATGAAGAAACGGGCTGGAGTTAACTAGATAAGAGGTGGGAATTGACTTTGAATTTAAATTCTTGGAGGTTATAGCCGTCAGAAAAGCAAGTATATGGAAGGGAGTTCCAGATGCAGAAAGCACGAGAAAAGAAACTACTGGAGTAGAATTGTCGCCTGCATTGGGTTGATCTAACTGTAAAGGTTTGGGACATTGATGCCAGTCTGGTTGAACGAATAAATTCTTGTGGAGAGGACACCAGTGACTTATGTTATTCGGAGCAGAAGCCATGAAAATGTTTGTAGAAGCGACAGAGGGAAGAGTCATGTGAAAGTGGCAGGAGTTGAGCTGCTAGGTCGGGACCAATCACATTAAAGGTTCTCCTTTGGAGCGTGTCAAGAACCCTGAGATGAACAGCAGGGGCGCCTGACCAGATATGACAACAGTATTCCATTCACGGTCGGATGGTTGATTTGTACATGTGCAAAATGGATTCAGGCGGAAAAAAAAACTTCCTGGACCGACACAGTGACCTAATCTTCCTAGCAGTGAACGCTGTAATTTTATGCATAGAAATTGCTAACTTCATCCATACCATTACGGCTCCTGGCCGATGATTCCTCGCTTTGTTTTCTCGTTTGCGTAGAGCTAGTTCAAAGAAGAAATATTCTTTGTTTGTGTGGAAAATGAAAAAGAAAACGTTCTGTAGCATTAGTTCCAGGTCCTCGATCCATAATGATGCTGTACGAATTTGAGATATTTCTTATGAACGTTTGAACGTTTATGACAATGATGATGATGATCCTTCGGTAGGTTATCCTATGCTGATGGTAATTATTATTCTATAGTGGCCTTTTGTACAGCTGAAGTATAGGACATTAAATGTAGAGTTGTAACGGATGCGATGAAAAATTGTCGTCTAAATTACATAAAAATCAACTTCTCATCTGAACAGAAACATTTACCAAAATAACACAAATATATATTTAAACAAAAAACTAAATTTATTCAATAAAATTGGCTTTGGAATCTCCAGCGTCTCTTCTGGACGGTCTCCTTGTTTAAGTTGGTGAATGCTGCCATAATCTTTGCCTTCAGTTCATCTTTGGTGCCACAAAGAATTTTGTTGGTCCCTCACTCATCTGCATCCTACACATAGTAATCAAGGATTTTGCAGTTTAGATGGCCAGATGTAATCTGTGGTGCATTCGCAGAAGTTACCTGACAGTTATGAATCGGTTCTCCTGCTTGTGTGGCTTGGTGCATCACTGTTGAATTTGATGTCCCATGAAAAGATAATTTGAATAATAACGTCGCCATCACTAGCAGTCACTTTAGAAACATCCGTAATCACCAAGGGACTCATCCAACTCTTTTCGAATCCTCTGAACTGTCCTCACATTGACACCCAAAATATTCGTATCGGAGCTTAACGTGTGAATAGATAGCAGATGAGCATACAGTTTCTACAATTCTGGTGGTGTGAATTGCGTCATGGTGCTCTTTTTCTCACAGACGGTACCCAACTGACCCTACTATACTGAACAGTCAAGAAAATCAAAAATTAAAAATATAAAATGGCAATGATTTACTCATCACATCCTGTATAAAATGAACTGTCACTTTGTGTAGACAATTCATTTTAAGTCATATATTAACAGTGATGACTCAAAAACTATATAGATTTCGTAGCTCTGGTCATAGGGGAAGAAAACGTATGAGCTACGCCCAACGCAATTGTGGTGATCTGGCCAAAATATAGACCAATGTATGAGTTGGCTGACCTTATATATCTGTTTTCTAAGATCAGAATAAGGCAATGGGGTATTGTTAAGTTGGCTTGGTTTTTCTGCGTTCTTGCTGGGTTATTTAATATCAATAAAGCATGAATTATTTCCTGTCCTTGTAGGAGTATTTAATCCAAAATATTTTACGAGGATTCAAACTCACTATTTTTAGAAACCCAAAATAGTCCTTTTAACCATTTTGTTAACTTCTTTCTTTACATCTTGGGACCTACAACTGAGAACATCCAGTGAGAATCATAGGATATGCTCAATGCACTTAGAGTAATAAATGGACACATGATAAACAATTATAAAATTGCTGTTTACATAGCCCAAAGTCAGTTAAGTGCCACACGTAATGCACACTTGGGCGATCATGTCTCTTTAGAGGCATGACTGACTGGGCTAAAGATTAACCCGCAGTACGTTGCCATTACATTCTGCGGTGGACTAGTTGCCAGTAAGGCTATAGAACTCTAGCTGTCTTGTTATTTAACCCATAACTGGAGGGAAGAAACGGAATATTACTATTCCCAAGGGTGTCTACGCGTAAGTGAATGCAAGGAATTCAACTGGAATTCCAACTCGGTTCCCCTATTACTCTACACCACAACGCATATCTAAGGTCAGTTAAGTGCCATACCCGATACACGCCTTGGGCGATCATGTCTCTTTCACGACATGACTGACTGGGCAGAAGCTTATCCCGCAGTAGTTTGCCATTGCTTTCTGAGGTAGACTGGTTGTCATCCAAGGCTATAGAACCCAATCTGTCCTTTTATTTAACACATAACTAGAGGAAAGAGATGGATTAATATCTTTCCCAAGGGTATTTGCGCGTAAGTGAATGCATGGAATTCATTGGAATTCGAACTCGGCTCCCCGATTTGTCGTACCGAGTCGAGATCCACTGCACCACAACGTACAACCCTGTACCACAACGCACATCTAATAAAATTTACAGTATATGCCTTGCATCAGAGTACTCATTCTAAAAAGACGGTCAAAACTAACTCTTAAGTAATATGTTTAGGGAGTCAAATTGTCCCCTCTCTGTTATCACATTGCTCAGATAAATAAAATTCTTTAAAACTCCTTTAATTGAAACGTTCTTAGATACGCGTCTCGTATATCCGAATGTTTCTCTTGCTAATGACAATATATTGTCTTTTTTTATATGTGATAGCCGTTTCTTTTTCTCACTATCCTTTTCTGCCCTTGCACGCACATATATAATTCTACCATCCGCCCTTGCATTGAATAGTGCTGTCATATCTGGTCGGAAGCCCCTGCTATCTACCTAGAAGTCCCTGACAAAATCCATCGGAGAATCTGCAATGTGATCGATCCCGACCTGGCAGCCAAGATACAGTCGCTGTCTCACCGGCGCAATGTAACTTCGCTGTGTCGCTTCTATAATTACTTTCACTGCTTCTGCTCCGATGAACTTAGCTCTCTGGTTTCCCCTATGCATGAATTTGCTCGAGTCACAAGATTAGCAACTAGGTCCCACTGTTTTACTGTGAAACCAATAAAATGTAAACACAAATTCTATTCTATCAGCTTCTTTTCTCGCACTTCCAGCCTGTGGAATTCCCTCCCGTTTACTTGCTTCCCCGAGAGCTGCAAGTGTAAATCTTTAAGTGTAAAGTCAATAGTCATCTCCTATCTTGCTAACTTGCATCCTCTCTCTTATGCTCCTTCCTAACCATATATTCAGTGTTCATTTAATGTCGCTGCCGGATAAATAAAATTTTCTTAGCAGTTGAAACAAATTATTGTAGCGTAGGTTATCAAACGATCTTCGTATAATCATGAAAACATAGGATAAACATATGACATTGAAATACTGGTTCTCGTATGATCACAGAAATTAAACACTGATGTGTGGGCAAAACGTAAGTCAAATGAATTTAAGAAAATAAAATCATGAGCATTTTCATGTTTCATTGATTCACCTAATGTGTTGTACACTAAAGTTTTTTTTAATTCATCCGCGTAGGCTGAGAAGAATGAAAATTTGTGCAACATGTCGAATCTACGTTGGTGTCTAGGGCTACGTAAACAGCAAATTAACAATTATTACTGTAAGTACATTGAACATATCCTATGATTCTCCCTGGATGTCCTCAGTTGCAGGCCCCAAAGTGTAAATAAATAGTTAAGGAGACTAGTTTGGTTTTCTAATATTAGTGAACTTGAATCCCCGTCAAATAATCAGTATTAAATACTTCTACAAAGTAGAAGTATTTAATACTGTATTTATGTTGAACTATTTTTGTTTACAAAACTGTTACGCAATAACGAATTCTTATAAAAACCAGGGCGTCATTATTGCTTTCTTGTCAAAACATTTGCCTCCTTGCAACTTATATATATATATAAACTGCATCTAGAGATTATAGGTAAAAGAGGTATTGTCAAATATTTTATTTAAAATTCAGAGATATGTGTTATCCAATGAAATAATTTGTACTATTATGTATATCGAGTAAGCACGAAAGCAATTAAGTCCCAATTTTCGATTTGAGATTGATAGTTAGTATTTTTTCAGTAATTATAGCAATTTACGGTGTCAAGAGATTATTTGCAAGAACTAGAATTTAGTATTATGGCTCATAAAAAAATAACTAACAATGAATGAAAAGAACTACATAATCAAAGAAAATAGCAAAGGAAAGTCTTCACTTCAAATTTCTATGAATTTGCAAAGGGATCATCGAACAATCAAGAAAATATGTCAAATGGGAATTCAACCAAGGAAAAAAGTCTCAGGCTGAATTCAGGAATTTAACAAAGTGAGATCTATCACATATCCGAAGAGAATTAATAAAAAAACCCAAATGCGTCAAGTGCATTCATATCTGAGGCCGCTGGAGCTCTTAGGGTGTCAAAGGACACAAGGTGTAAAACATTAAGGAAGTTTGCTGATGTAAAAAAATCAAATAAAGAAACCCATTTTAACAACAAAAAAAAAACTGTTAGGGCTCCGCTCCTATTTGACTACAAATGGACTGTTCCCATTGCTATTTATAGCAATGTTGGATTTTCTACAAGAGGGTCGTAGAGAGTCACTAGACTGACGACTCTACGACACTGTCAGCTCTCTGGCTTCGGGTAGAAGGCGCTCTCTGCTTCCGAGCAGAGAGCATTAACCCAGTCGTGGTTCCACCGAAGGGTAGAAGCACGACTGGGGAAAAATAGACAGACATTTTTTGGCCGGGCCATATAGCCCGGAAAGCCCAGATATAAACTGACCATGTGTCATATGTTGCCCTTACTGGGAGGGACAGCTAAATAATGTCGTAGAGAGTCACTTGAGAGTCTCTAATGAGTTACTGAAGAGTCAGTGCGAGTCAGTGAAGAGTTAGCCACACTTCCGGTGGCGTACCAGAAGTAATCACGTATACACACGTCTTACGACGGATTGGACTCTTGTATCTTTCTATTGTAAATATTACTAATCACTTCTGTACATACTAACTGTCTTTCCGCGGAATACAACTTATATTCTGATTCTGTTGTTGAGTTATTCATTTATACTTGGCGATATAACAAAAACATAAGGAATGAAGATTGCAGTGGGCAAAAAATGCATGAAAACTGATTTCAGTAAAGTGCTTTTTACGAACGAATCAAAGATCACCCTCGATGTGCCCGATTGATGGACTCGAGGATGGTTTTGCAAACAAAATGACTCAAGAAAATTTTTTAAACGCTAACAAGGCGGCGGTAGAATCATGATATAGGCTGGGTGTATTGGTAATGAGCTTATGGGTTTATTCAACTTGAAAGACGGGGTGAAAATGAATTCCAAAAGTTACTGTGATTTTCTAGAGCAATATTTCTTTCACTGGCTTGATAACCAGTCTTTAGCCAAGCGTAGATCTATGATATTTATGCAAGACAACACACCAAGTCATACATCAAAGTTTACTAAATCCAGGTTGAAAGAAAAGGGATTTGTTGGAGATTTTCTTATGGACTGGCCTTCAAAAAACTGTGACTTGAATCCCATTGAGAACCTGTGGAGCATCCTCAAGAGAGATATTTATTCTAATGGAAGGCAAGTGTGACCTCTGGGAGGCAGGTAAAGTTGCTGCAAATAACTTAGCAGCTGATAAAATTGAAAATCTAACATATTTTGACAATAGGCCGCTAAGTGTTATTGAAAAGAAAGGAGCATTTGGGCAATAAATTTTAGGAGGTTCTTATTTTTTGTTTATAAATCTTTTACTTTTAAAATAAAATGGTTTTATGTTTTTCCTTTAAAGAATTGACGAATTTGTTCTAAAATATTTTCATATTATTTTTTTTACATTAGTTTTACAAGGTATAATAATGTAAAAGTATCCAAATAAATAGTTGCAAATAAACTACTGACAAATTAGTCGGCTTTGTTAAATTAGTAAAAAAATTTTCCAACGAAAAACAATAGTTTTCTCTATCATTACATACTGAGTAAAGAATTGATGGAGATGCTCAGCAGCCTCAACATATTTGGGAAAGACATTAGGGTAATTAGGAATCTCTACTAGCAGAAAACTGCCTCTATACGAACAAGTAACGAATTCAGCAGATATACAAAGATAGAAAGAGGCGTAAGACAGGGATGTGTATTTTCACTGGATTTCTTTAACTTGTACAGTGAGATTATTTTGAGGACCCTAGATGTTATGCCAGGATTTGTCAACGGAGGCCACAATCTGAACAATATCAGATACGCAGAAGGCAGTGTTGATTGCACACACAGACAGGAAACTGCAGGACATCCTGCAGAAGATTGCTGAAGAGAATGACAAGAAGGGACTACAAATAAACTGCAAAAAAACCGAATGCATGGTCATCAGCAAAAAGAGCAGCCCAAAGTGCCAAATACAGGAGGGGGTTGTTAAAATCACGCAGGTACAAAAATTTAAATAGCTGGCAAGTGTTCTAACTGAAGACGGAAAGTGCGACACAGATTCGAAGACGTATTAGCACGGTGAAAGATGCGTTCCTAAAAGCTGAGTAAAGTATTAAGACACAGGAAACTTTCACTAGAAACAAAGAAGATGGTACTGGATTGCTATGTGACATCAGTTCTTCAATATGGCAGTGAATGTTGGACAATAGCAAAGATGAAGGGAAAACTTGAAGCAGCTGAAATGTGGTTCTACAGAAGAATGCTGTGGATATCGTGGACCGGGCATGTGAGCAATAGTGAAGTGTTGGAAAGAATGGAAACGAAAAGGAAATTAATAGAGAGCAACTGTATTAATTTGAATTTTCTGGGGCATGCAATGAGGAATGAGGGCTAAGAGAATTTGATACTAAAAGGCCAGATAGAAGGAAAAAGAGACAGAGGAAAGCAGCGGATAACATATTTGAAGGGCATGAGCAGGTGGATGACAGCACGGGGGCTGTGAGATGTTGCAGGAGAAAGTGTGCTAAGAGCCACCAGGGATAGGGAGACGTGGAAGGCATATGATCGCCTACGTCCTGAAGAGACAAGGCACATAAAGAAGAAGAATAATCTAAACAACATCATAATAGGACTTTTAACCTTAAAGACGCAACTCTTTATATCAATTCATAACTTGAATATAATCTCTAGTCAGTCAGTTAAGTGCCATGCGTGATACACGCTTTGGGCGATCATGTCTCGAAAGAGACATGACTGACTGGGCAGAAGATTATCCCGCAGTAGATTGCCATTGCTTTCTGCGGTAGACTGGTTGACAACCGAGGCCATAGAACCCAATCTGTACTGTTATTTAGCCTATAACTGGAGGGAAGTAACGGATTAATACATTTTGGGTATTTGTGCGTAAGTAAATGCAAGGAATTCAACTGGAATTCGAACTCGGCACCTCGATTTATCGTTCCGAGTCGTTATCCACTGCACCACAACGAACATCCGCATAATCTTTAGCCGCTAGACGCAGTTTATATATAAAAAGACTTTCAGTATTTTATTATCCGTTGTTGCCAAGTGAATTGGGACGTAAAAATGTAAGTAAGCTGCTTTTTTCAATTTTAAAAATAAGGATAAAAACAATCAAATGGCCGACTGATCATTATTAGTATTACAAAAAACACGAAGAGAATTCCTTACCGACAGACATTTTTGAGCGCCTGAATTTTTTTCAGATTGTGAAGTAAATACCACACCAATAATTTTGTGCTTTGTGACTGAAATAGTTATTGGCTGACTATTTGCGAATACCAATTTCTTTTATGTGGAATTTTAAATGAATATCGACTCGGAATTGTAAATTAGAGAACCAAGTTCGAATTCCACTCACGCTCGTTATATACACTTCCGTGGAAATACACTTGTCAAATGTATGAATCCACCTCATCACGCCAGTTACGGGTTATTTATTTAACATTATTTTTTTATGTTCGTGGCACAAAGCCGAAGAATGGGGTGGGGAACAAAACTTGGGTTGGTCTTTCCTTATCTACCTTATACCTAGCTAACCTGACTTGTGACCCAGACACACGTTACAATTTTTCTCAGTCACCATAAAAACGTATCCATCAACACTCAATCCGCCATGCACCAAAATACCGCAAAGCATTCTGGGGACCTAAAAACACCCCAAATGTACATAAAAATTGTAATTATATATGATACAAAAATACACGCCAGTTATGGGTTAATTAGCATGACTTACATCAGAAAATCTTTATTATCTTAAAAAGTTCTTCTAATGCAAAAATATTTGTTAAGCCTAAAATAATTTGTAAGCCGTAAAAAATAAATCAGTGAAAACATTGGAGAGATTTTTCAGCATTTACAAATAAGACAAACTTTTCTTTGATTACATCATCTTTGTAGAAATATTCAATACTAATTATTTGACAGCGATTTAAAGTCACTATTATTAGAAAACCAAATTTGTCTCCTTAACTATTTATACACAAATTTGTGTCTACAATTGAGGACATCCAGTGAGAATCATAGGATATGCTCAATGTACATACAGTAATATGGGTTCATGATAAATATTTCTGAAATTGCAGTTTACGTAGCCCGATTCTAAAGGGTCCTGGGCATGACAGTAAACTTCATCCGGCAGCAAAAGTCTCTGATTAGAAGGTTGTGAAGAGTATGGAAACATCTTTTAATTGTTGTTGTTCCCAGGTCTACCCTGATTCGGAGTGGTAGCAACTGTTAGGGTCCCAGCTATGGGTAAATCTTTTTACTCACAAACTGGGGTCAAAACACTATGAAAATATACTTTTATGGAAAATATACATAAAAATAAACTTTTACAGAAAAATATACCTTTTTGAAGGAAAAATATTACCAACGATACATTTTTGAAGAAAGGATTATTACCATAACACATTTTTGAAGGAAAAGAATATTCTCAGCAAAACATATTTGAATACAAAACTAGAAGACATTTTCAGTGTTCTAAAACAGAAAAGAATAAAAACAAAAAAATTCATTAAAATCTGACTAAATCAGCCATCTCTATAACTGAGCATTAAAAACCCTCGCTTTTTCAGAAGCTGATGTGCCATTAAACAAAACTGAAACAAACAAACACACCAATTCTAAAAAGACGGTCGAAATTAACTCTTAAGCAATATGTCTAGGTGATCAAACCCTGCGAATTTATATATGATAGAAATGAATGAAGATGAACAGTAATTTAAAGAGATATCAAGCTTATAAGATGAGGAGAATTAAATTAATATTTGCTGATTTCTTAGAATGTCGTTTTTCACTAACAAGTTCTAAAAATTTTAAGTTGCCTTTCTCTTGATTTGAATGTAGTTTTAACACCGATATTTAATAATACGTCACGTTGCAACCAACAATATAGGCACGAGTTCAGAGGACTGAAAATGGAATAATATCCACTTTCATGCTTTTGATAAATTCGATAAGTTAAGCAACGTTGTACTGATAAACAATTGGACAGCTGTTCTCCAAGTTATTACAAGAGGCGCATAACAATAGGAACCAATAGATCGATATGAAATATCCTACAGACTAATGATGTATCACGTTCACAATAACCAAGTTAGTAGGATGGGTTGTGGCTACATTTATTGAAATCAAATCAAAATATCTCAAGGGTCAACTTCAGCTGTCATCTTTGACGTAGCGATTTCGATAATGTGCGAATCATACGTTTCAGAGTCCGATTTACCGCCGATGTTTGTACGTTGGTCATTTCTAGAAAGGAAATATTCATTTTTCTTTTTTCCACAAAATACAGGAAAATACTTTATATTTATTGAAAATGATAAATAA
This sequence comes from Ascarosepion bandense, assembly GCA_037127315.1. NCBI lineage: Eukaryota > Metazoa > Mollusca > Cephalopoda > Sepiida > Sepiidae > Ascarosepion > Ascarosepion bandense. The sequence goes on along the minus strand of JBBBDQ010001129.1, from coordinate 1,730,059 downwards.
AATGATGATAAATAAAAAAGAAATATAGGTTCCTTACAAAAAAAATAAAAATAAAAATAAAAAATAAAATAAATATGGCGGCATCGAAGTAAAAGTTATTTCCTTGAACAAAATACATACATAATGTTATATAAACTCGTACACACTGATACATAAATATCTATATGTTTAAAACAAAAATCAACTAATAAAAAGCACGTGAGTCACTCATGTTAGTGGCATAATTTTCAAACATATATGCCGATGATACGGTGATATATGTTACGAGCCACTCAAAATAGTGTTTATAGAGGTTTCCGTTGCACAAAGTGCTACTTTGTCACCTTGAAATTTTTCTTTCTGTCTCAGCACAGTTAGGTTTCATCCATTGTTTAGTATGTAGGAAATCTTTCATGATACCATTGCAGTTCAAAACTGATGTAATGAATAGGTAATGAATATGCATAAACCTTGGTTCCCTCATACAGTAATGAGATTGGCTGGTGTCTACGTCCAGAGGTCTACTACGTCCAGAGGTCTACTACTAGAGGTCTACAGGTCTACGATTAATGACTACGCCTACGTCTCAGCAGACTGCAAACGACTACTACGAGTACCGTCCATTATGTCTACTTGCTAGATTATCCTAACAGCTTACATTTACCAAAACCGCTTGCAACCTCAAATCATATATATCTATCCACCTTTCCGGGACATATCAAAAACCAAATATGATTTATTAGATTCTGCAATTAACCAGATCCAACACACTCTGGCAGGAGTGACTTCTGTGTGTTTGGCTAGTATGCAAGTTTATTCCCGCTCACAGTTCTGGGTAATTCTAATATTGATCCCAAAATAAAGTTTTCCTAGTAGTTCAAATAGATCTTTGTGTCATATCTGATCAAATTATTTTTGCCGAACCTATACGGTATACGTACATCTCTTTTTGCTTTTAGAAGAGGCAATCAGAAAATTCTTCTTCTTCTTCTTCTTCTTCTTCTTCTTCTTCTTCTTCTTCTTCTTCTATGTGCTCTGTACCTTCAGGACGTAGGCGATCATGGCTTTCCACGTCTCCCTATCCCTGGTGGCTCTTAGCACGCCTTCTCCTGTTACACAATGCAACCCTCGTTCCATCATCCCCCTGATTAGGTCTTTCAAATATGTTATCCGCTGCCTTCCTCTGTCTCTTTTTCCCTCTATCTGGCCAGTTACTTTTCAGGTTCTCCAAGCCCTCTTTCCTCATTTAATGTCCCAGGAACTTCAGTTGTCTCTTCCTGATGCTGACTATTAATTTCCTTTTCGTTGCCATTCTTTCCAACACATCATCATTGGTCACATGCTCGATCCATGATATCCACAGCATCCTTCTGTAGAACCACATTGCAGTTGCTTCAAGTTTCTCCTTCATGTTTGATGATATTGTCCAGCATTCACTGCCATATTGAAGATCTGACAACACATAGAAATTCAACACTCTCTTGTTTGTTTCTAGCAAAATTGTCCTGTATCTTAATATTTTACTCAATTTCTGGAATGCTTCCTTCGCCATGCCAATTCGCCTTCGGATCTCTGTGTCGCACTTTCCGTCTTCTGTTATAACACTTCTAAGGTATTTAAATTTTTGTACCTGCTTGATTGTGGTATCGCCGACCTGTATTTGGAATTTTGGGCTGCCCTTTTTACTGATAACCATGCATTCGGTTTTCTTGCAGTTTATGTGTAGTCCTTTCTTCTCACTCTCTTCAGTTACCTTCTGTAGGAGGTCTTATAGTTTCCTTTCTGTGTCTGCTATCAGCACTGTATCATCTGTGTATCTTAAGTTTTTTAAATTGTGTCCTTCGATTACAAATCCTGGCATAACTTCTAGGGTCCTCAAAATATTCTCGCTATACAAGTTGAACAGATCCGGTGAAAAGACACATCCTTGTCTTATGCCTCTTTCTATTTTTGTATATCTGCTGAATTCATTACCTGTCCGTATATAAGCGGTTTGTTACCGGTAAAGATTCTTGATTACTCTTGAGTCTTTTCCAAATATGTCAAAGCCGCCAAGCATCTCCATGAATTCTTTGTGGCGTATTTTGTTAAACGCCTTCGCATAATCAAAAAGCACAGGTATCAGCCCTTCGTCATTTGTATTGCCTTTTCAGAGAGCATCCTAATCTATATATATAAAAAGCAATCTGTGAGTATGTGTGTGACTGTTCTCTATGCCCGCCTACATTTTTTAAGCTATACCGTTTAAACTTTTTATGGACACATATCTACAGGGAAGCCAGGTTGACATACTTTTTGAGTTTTAAATTCAGCAATTTTCCCTTTTGCACTTTTTGGCCAATGGGGCCGTTTGTTTACATTTGCTCCGTAAAACAACTAAGATGGTTGCTGAATTACGTCACAGAAATCAACTCACAAATGTCAAACGCGACTAAAATATTTTTTATGAAAAAAAAGTGAGTCTTTATATTTAATTCTTATTCCAACGTTTTAAAAATTCATTTAGTCAACAAAAAATATTCTTCGAAAATGTCTGAACTGAAAGCGTAATAGTTTTTATATTTCTACATTATTAAATATTCTTTAAAAATTTCTGAACTGAGAGTGTAATAGTTTTATATTTCCAATTTCAATAAACAAAATAAATAATTTTTATTTTTATGTTAAATTCATTTAGTCAACAATAAATGTAAGTATTTTCCCCCGTAATTTCGAAACAAAAACAAACGCAATGTTGTTCACAATGTCACACAAAACATCAAATCACGTTTACGCAAAACAAAAGAAAATAGATTTTTTTTCATGGAATCTTTGAACAATTTTTAAGCAACAATTTTTATGTCATTATTTTTTTATATAACCGAGTTCTACTAGTAAAATGTTCTGAATTGCACGGGCAACGCCGGGCTATGATGCTAGTCATCAATATAGCATTTCTTGTTCCAGTGTCTTAGACGAAACCGCACTGTTCTTGTCCTATCTCTGGCCTGTATAATCTGCTTCTCTCTGTATTCATAAGTTGAAAAAAAAATGTTTAAAAACACATTTTTCCTTATTTAAGATATTGGAAAAGATAATAACGAACACATTTATGACGAGAAATAATTATGTACCAATTTTTCAGTTGCTTTTGTCTCATTGTTCAGCCTGAAGACCTGAGTTGTGGTTTGTTTTGTTTTTGGTATTGAATAATATAAATAAGTTGTATCATAATCTTTACAAACAAGCAGCGTCAAGCGTAACTACGCTTCAAATTAATTAGCAGTGTCTGAGTTTAATGAAGCAAATCGAAAAATAAACAGGAAAATAGTCTCTAAATAGAATCACTGATCTTCATAATTCGCTATTTCTATGTGTATTGTCATTAGACTGAACTAGTATCAAAATATGTAAATAGAGATATGTTGCATACATATAAGTAAAATGACGATCGCACAAGTATCATATATATATATATATATATATATATATATATATATATATAAGCATGCGGTGTACATATAGAAGAATCCAAAGGAGTATCCTCTACATATAGTGGTTGGATAACTCTCTAAGAGAGATCTAATACATATATGTAGATAAATACATTTTTTTTAATCACATTACCCCAAGAAAGGCGGTAAGACCACTGGTGTGCAGGGGGCTACGTAAGAGTGAATACATTGGAAAAAGAGAAAGCCGGAAGCCACATCCTAAACAGGGAACAAGGGATGAGCCTCTACACCTGTTCAATAGACGTGGGTGGAATGTGAACCGGGTGATAGTTTAGTCTATCTACTCCAATTACATATAGAGCAAATATAAAAAAAATTAGGCAGACACGTTATTTCATGGTAAATCAGAAGTATAGGCCTATTTCGGGCGAACCATCATCAATAGCATCTTCTGTACAATAAAGACGGAAGCTGATGATGGTTCGTCCATTTTTCCTTCTGCGTATGTACTCAGAGGGTTTTTTGAAACGAGTATAACGACAAGTTTACATTTACATATATATATATATATATATATATATATATATATATATATATATATCACGGTCTTCATAATAGAAAGGATATATATTCTTCAAAACGCGACGACATAATTATTGCAAAAAAAAACCCATAATAATAACGAGGCATTGTTAAAGACTGAACACGCGGTAAGAGCTTCATAACTGGTGGTAAAAAGCAATGTCAGCTCAAAATGACCCGCTATTGTCTTTCTAATCGACTGAGTCAACGCAGCCTCGCTATTCTCTCTCACATTCTCTCCCTGCATAAGCGTGGCAAGAGGGATATATATATATATATATATATATATATATATATATATAAATAAATGCACAAGTTATTTAATATAAGAGAGAGAATATACAAATAGATACATAACAGTCGTTAGTATGAGAGAAATAATTACACAGGTAAATGGAGCAATACTGCCACGTGTTTACTTTTTCTGATTTTCATAACAATACCGATTACTGGGAGTTAGCTCTTGTGGGGGCAGCTTAGTAGCGGGAATCAGTTTATAACATAGAAACAACTGAAAAATCTCTTGCAATTTTCCCACTATATCCATATTGCAATTGCAGTTTAAAAATGGAAAATAAATAAAGCCAAAATGATAAACAAGAGCATATCTAGTGTCATACGTGATACACGCTTGGGCGATCATGTCTCGAAAGAAACATGACTGACTAGGCAGAATGTTTTCTAGCAGTAGGTTACCATTACTTTCTAAGGTAGACTGGTTGCCAAAGAAGATTATAGAACCAAATCTATCCTGCTATTTAACCCAGAGCTTGTGGTGGAAGAAACGGATTAATGCGTTTCTCAAGGGTATTTACGTGTAAGTAAATGCAACGAATTCAATTGGAATTCGAACTCTGCTCTTCGATTTCTCGTTCCAGGCCAATATCTACTGCACCACAACGGACATCCGTCACAGACGTCGATAACTAACCTAAAATTATTTAATGTTAACTTCATATTCCAAAACCCCACTAAAAGCGGTTTTCCTGAAGACAGATGACGTTGAAAGTCAATTCGATGGGGGATGAAACAAATTCAGACAGCTGATTTATTGTGTTAAATGTGCGAATATTTAAGGTTTAAACATATTAGATGCGGACGACCTTGCTATCACACAGTTACCAATGTTACAGTTCGCCTACATAATCTAAAAAATTATATTAATGATGTTGAATGCCTCTGAAAGTGATTTCATAATTTTCAACCAACAAGACTTAATACAAATTTTCTAAAGTGAACCAATAAACACTGTCGAATCTTTTCCATACCTTGGAAGTGGAATAACTCCTTCTGAAAAGAACGTGAAAATTTGCACAGCTGCAGGATGGGTCGTCTTGAATAAAATGGGTGTAATTTGATCTATCGGACAATGGCGATTCTTTCTCACCACTGTAGAGGCGGTTGGAATATATGGAACTACTGTTTGGACATTAACTAAACCCTGCAGTCTAAGTTTGATGAAACCTAGGAATATATATTAACCTTTCTTGGAGGCAAAAACCAATTAAATCACAGCTTTATGGACCCATCACTGTTATTCATACAATCTCATGTGAACGCAGATTGCACTTTGTAAGACAGCACTAGCGAGAGAGAAAAAAAGAAAAGAAATTCTACTGCCATGAACATCTATTCATGGTGCAAGACGGGCTTGTTGTCCATTGACTAGCTATTTTATGACACAGAATGCCACCTTGATGCACAACAGTGATGGTTGGCATGATAATCATTAATGTCTGAGCTAACTTCATCAAATATATGTCTCATAGTATTATTATTATTATTATTATTATTATTATTATTATTATTATTATTATTATTATGTCATTTTTCATCATATTTCGATTTCTGCTTTGGTCTCACTACCAACCAAGTCTGCGGGGAGACCTAAGGCAGGTAGTGGCGTGTTGTTATGACTCCATTTCATGTTTTTCTATCTTCCCTATCATCCCCAGCATTACATAGATAACGTTTTCCTTAGTGTGTGGGCTGTACTTAATAAGACAATTTTTTGTATATCTCTTAAGCTGGGGTTTCCAGGGATTCTTTCAATGTGTTGTTTTGTTCCATTTTTTATCATTCCAAGTGCACCTACTATCACTGGCACAACTCTTGTTTTCAATTTCCACATTTTTTCTATTTCAATTTCCAGGTCTTTATATTTTGACAGTTTTTCAAATTCCTTGGTTGCTATGTTACAATCCGCTGGACAAGCCATATCAATTAATAGACAAGTTTTCTCCTTCTGGTTTTTAACAATAATGTCTGGCCTGTTTGCTTCAATTTTTCTGTCTGTGTAGATGGTGTAATCCCATAGAATGGTTACATCTTCTATTTCTGTAACCGGTGCTGGATGATGTTCATACCAGTGTTTGTTTACAGCTTTTCCATAATGTTTGCACATTGCCCAATGTAAATATTGCCCAACTCTATCGTGGCGATTTTTATATTCGTTTGGGGCAAGCACAGAACAGCCTGAGATTAGGTGGTCTATTGTTTCTTGGTGTTTATCACAAAACCTGCATTTTGGATCCATATTATTATGCATAATATTTGCCTGAAAGTTTCTCATGAAAAGACTTTGGTCTTGTGCTGCAAGTATAAATCCTTCAGTTTCAGACTTTAATCCAGATGCACGTAACCATCGATGAGTAATTATTATTATTATTATTATTATTATTAACATTTCGAATGTCATCGTTAACAGTGAATGAGACTTGAGCCTTGTTTTAGATGAAAATAATTTTTAAAAAAAGCTTATTCTGTTCGAAACTACTGCCTTAATTTCTGACTGAGGTGAATCAACGTAGGATGACGAATGTTTCAAAGACATTTTCGTTAAAACATGGAAATGATCGCGATACACCAAGAAGTGTATAGGTTTAATTTGGCTAAATTAACGACATATCAACACATTTGCGTTAATAAATGTTGTATATAAGTCTTATACTGATGTTTTTAAGGAATCTGTGCGTTGTAATGCAGTGGATATCGACTCGAAACGACAAATCGGCCAGCTGAGTTCGAATTCCAGTTGAATTCCTTGCATTAACTTTCGCACAAATACCCTTGGGAAAAGTATTAATCCGTCTCTTCCCTCCATTTATGGGTTAAATAACAGGAGAGATTGGGTTCTATAGCCTTGGCTAGCAACCAGTCTACCGCAGAAAGCAATAGCAACCTACTGCGGGATAATCTTCTGCCCAGTCAGTCATGTATTTTTCGAGACATGATCGCCCAAAGCGTGTATCACGTATGGCACTTAACTGACTGACTGAATATAATAGCTGGAATTATGATTAAGGCTATCACTGGATATAAAGTTGGAGACCGATTTTCTATTGTTATGAAGTAATAATCTGATCCCCCACTAATTTCTACATAATAATATAATACATCTTTCTCCCTCTAGCTACGAGTCAAATAACAGGACAGATTAGGTTCTATTACCGCAGAAAGTAATGGCAACTTACTGCGGGATAATCGTCCGCCTAGTATGTCTTGTCTCTTTCGAGACATGATCGCCCAAAGCGTTTATCACATATGGCATTTAACTGACTGACTTCAGGTAGAGAAGCTCGTCTTTGTAGCAGAAGATGAGCTTGTTGCTTATCAATTATCTATATAGACTAGCTATGTTATGACATTGCCACCTTAATGATCTTGGAATCTTGATGCAAGACTGTGATGTTTGGTGCAATATACTCATGAATATCTAAGTTAGCTCTACTAAAAAAAAGGTTGTGTGGAGAGAGTATTACCAGCTACGTTTCAAAAATACGGAACTAAAAGAATCTTAGAATATTTTCATCAATAGAAGAAATATAATGCGAATAAATTAGTTTAAATTGAACATATTACACTGATTGCAACTTCTTCTTCTTCTGTGTGCCCTGTCCCTTCAGGATATAGGCGATCATGTCTCTCCACGCCTCCCTATCCCTGGTGGCTCTGAGCTCGCCTTCTCCTGTTACACCATGCAATCCTCGTTCCGTCATCCACCTCATTAGGTTCTTCAAATATGTTATCCGTTGCTTTCCCCTGTCGCTTTTTCCCTCTATCTGGCCTGTTAGTATCAGATTCTCCAAGCCCTCCTTCCTCATTGAGTGTCCCAGGAACTTCAGCTGTCTCTTCCTGATGCTCAGTATTGCAATACCTATCCTAACATAATTCTTGGGAAATGTAACATTCTTCTTCTGAGTGCCACGTTCTTTCAGCACATGAGGCAATAATAGCTCCCTAAAATTTAATGGCAATTGTACACCTCTTAGTAATATTTTTCATATATGTCATAATACCTACCAAGTTCACTACAAAATTTGTCTGCTGCTTTGCTCCGTCCCTTCTAAATCTTTTATGTGCTGTGGGTGTCATCTTTCCCATTTTTATAGGCTATTGAAATTTCAGCTGTCGGTTTTTGATGTTCTTCATGTTCTTTTGGGTTCTATTTTCCCCGAAACTTCATCAGTGATCACAGGTTCATTCCATGACATTTTCAGTATCCTTCTGCGTTTTTGTTACCTCAAATATCTTCCGGTTCTGGGCATGACGATAAACTACATCCAGCAGCAAGACCTCTGATTGGGATCTCATGAGGAGCATGGGTCCACCTCTTAATTCCTGTTGTTCCCAGGTCCATCCTGAACCGCAGTGGTAGCACCTGTTAGGGTCCCAACTATGGGCAAATAGTTAACACCCAAACTGGGGTCAAAACACTATGAAAGTATAAAAATATAGACTTTTATAGAAATAGATGCATAAAAATAGACTTTTATAGAAAAAAAACATACATTTTTGAAGGGCTGAAAATTACCATAACACATTTTTAAAGAAAAAAAAAATACACTTTTAAAGAAAAATATTATTACCAGAAATACATTTTTGAATACAAAACTAGAGGATGATTTTTAGTTTTCTAAAATAAAAAAATAAAAAAGATTCATCAAAATCTGACTAAATTCATCTTCTCACTATAACTGAACATTAAAAAATACCTTAAAACCCCACTTTTTTAAAAATTAACTAACCCACAGAGGTTGATATGCCATTAAACAAAACTCACACTCAAACTCAAATATCTTCCTCGTCAGTGAAGAGCATTTATAACGAATGGTAAATATAAATATTCTTTTGTTTTCTATTTTCTCTGAAACATCATTTTGCTCATATGTCAGTACTCCTTTCTTTATTTTTACCGACATTTTACTTTTTCTTGGTATTTTACTTAGCTTTTGTAAGAAATATTTCCCTATTCCAAAGCGTCCTAGGATTTTCGTGTCACATATTCTATCAGCTGTTAGAACATTTCTAAGGTATTTTATTTTTTTACTTCATTGATTTTGGTATAAAAAATTTGTAATTGGTATTTTACACCCTTCATTTTGATGACGACCATTCATCGTGCCTTCTTACAATTGATGTTTCCAAATTTATTCTCGATTTACTTTATTACCCTTATAAGAGTTCCTTTCTGTGTCTGGTATGAACACTATCATCTGAATATCTAACGTTATGATTGTAGACTTAGTGGTTTCTAAAGCTATGGATAAGAAAATATTTTAAGATATATTTCTGTTCAATTCCACAAACGTGTTTAGCAATTTCATATTTAACACCTGCAACACTTGTATGTGTCAAAATATACAATAATGAAAAATATCGGATAAAATTTTAGTTCTCATGAGGATATAATTTATTGTAATAAGAGAAATGATTCTTAGAAACGTAACTCTCAGAATGAATAATTCAAAGTGATGACAAGTCATTCGGTTCGCATAGCTGAAGCGACATTTTTTTTAACGCCTTACTGAGGTATTATTATAGACAGTATTGTACTTGTTACCTACATTTACGCAATTCTGTTTCAAACTTTACACCTTTAACAGTCATTTATCAGGAAGAGGTTTCGTTTCATTCTGAAGTCTAGCAAAATGATTGAAATACGAGAAAGACACTAATTTACGAGAGAATAATTTATGAGATCTAGTTATGAAAAAAATATTTTTTAATGTAATTACTAAGGCCGCCTTTATAGTTTCGGAATGCGATTTTCTTGAAACAGAAATAAAACATACGAAAACAAACGCAGAGATATGATTCAATCTTTTATTTCTACCTATAAGTGTTGGGTTAAATAGTTCGGTCGAGTGTATTCTGTAAACTTGTCTAGCATCGAGTTTAGGAAAATGATTGCTTTGAATTAAAATCCCCGGAGAAGTCAACTGAAAACCATACCACTATCGTTCCAAAACAAGTCATAGCAATTCACAGAAAATAAAGAAAGGTAATCTGTGAAAACTTTTCACTGCCATAATACACATTTTTTTTACCGTTGTGAATGGTTGGTGTTGTAGAGTGGCTGACACACCTGCAGTACTCTCAATGATAGAATGGTCCATGTCTGAAATGGTCTATTTTAGCAAAGAATAGTAGCGTTTGAGGCGTAATATTCGAGTCTCGTTCGAGTAATATTAGGACTGATTATTTCGGCGACTATTGCGATCTATACCTTCCTGTATGTGTTGTAAGTTCTGTCTTGTCTGTTATTATAACTATTGTATTGTTCTGTGTATATCAGTTTAGCACCGGGCACTGTGCTGAATAATACCGCAGCACACTTTCTCAGTGTGTTGTAAACCTCGGCGATATAACAGTTGAAAACTGAAAGTATTTTATGTTCTTTTTATTGTACTCATTCTAAAAGTACGCCAAATAAGCATATAAAATTAGTTTTATGTGCAGGTGACCGATTGGTTAGAATGTTTGCTTTCTTACCATGAAGCTCGGGTTTGAATCTCACTATAGTCGATTCATCAGGAAGGTGACTTCTTGATGATGTTGGTGTGGAGGAGGCGATCCAAGGCTGTGGCACTTTTTGAAAGATCCTGATAACTATGTCACGTGTTGACCCAAGCCTTATGAGTAAAATTCGGTAGGCCGGACCCTTTGGAAGCTATCGATGTTTGTGATAAAACGATGTCACGAGTCATTGTGAAAGAGGCTCTGAGTGTCATGTTCAGACTGTTGTTTACGTTGGATAACGCACTCTGTACCAGAAACAATAACTTAGGTCCTCTCAACAGAGTTGCAGTATAAAACGCAGGTGGAATATCGAAGAGTTGAACGAACACAAATAGATTAGGTAGCTGCCTTCTTAGATAGGCATTCTTCGATACGAGTGGCCAGCCATATATTCTATAAGTCAGTCAGTTAAGTGCCATACGTAATACACGCTTGGACGATCATGTCTCGAAAGAGACATGACTGATTGGACAGAAGATTATCCCGCAGTAGGTTGCCATTGCTTTCTGCAGTAGACTGGTTGCCGACCAAGGCTATAGAACCCAATCTATTCTGCTATTTAACCCATAACTGGAAGGAAGAGACGGATTAATATCTTTCCCAACGGTATTTGCGCGTAAGTGAATACAATGGATTCAACTGGAATTCGAACTCGGCTCCCCGGTTTCTCGTTCCGAGCCGATATTCACTGTACCACAACGCATATCCTATAAGTATACATTTATTAATAGGCCTGAAAACTATGAGTGTTGCTGACAACATTATATATATATATATATATATATATATATATATATATATATATATATATATATATTGACACCAAATCGGTCGTGTTTCGATCCCGGCCAGAAGCAAGTGGATGTGTCTAGCCACACTGATGAGCTGTGATACAGTGAAACAGGCTTGTATGTGGATTATTAATATATTATGCTCTCATTACTATTGAGCTCTCTGGAGAAGAAAAATTTTAAAAACAGTTTCCACTTCTGCTATATGCGTGACTCTTCAGAAATGAATTGAGTTCTTACGATGACTGGCGTGTGTATACACTGCTTCTATACAACACGTTAAAATTTCCCTTCTCCGATTCCATGCGCCTATGACTTAGGGAGTAGCGACTCCGACTGACACCAAATCGGTCGAGGTTCGATCCAGGTCAGAAACAAGTGGATTTGGCTAGCCACATTGATGAGCTGCGGAACAGGCTTGTATGTGGATTACTAATATATATATATATACACGCACATCTATATATAATCATATCGCCCTAAGCAAAGCATTTTTCTGCCACTGTTTTGCAGGGGGTTACATAGGAGAAAAATATTGAGAAAATGTGACAGGTTATAAAGGGTGTCAGGAAGTGGGTAAAAGAAGGATGAGAATACTGATGAGAGTGGAGTGGACAGAGAAAGGAGTTTGAGAGAGAGAGGATGCAGGTTAGTGAGATAGGAGATGACAATTGACTTTACATTTAAATTCTTGGAGATTGTAGCTGTCGAGGAAGCAAGTAAATGGTAGGGAATTACACAAGCAGGAAGTGCGACAAAAGAAGCTGCTGGAGTAGAATTTCCGTTTACAATTTATTGGTTTCACAGTAAAAGAGTGAGACCTACTTGCTAATTTGTGTCTCGAGTAAATGTATATATAGAGGGAACTAGTGAGCTAAGTTCATTGGAGCAGAAGCCGTGAAATTATTTGTAGAAGAGACACAAGGAAGCCACATTGCGCCAGTGAGAAAGTGACCGGATCGACCACATTACAGATTCACCGTTGGATTTTGTCAAGGTTACCTAGGTGTATAGTAGAAGCATATAAATATTCATATACATGAATGATACGATTAGGAACAAAAATATTTTTCGATTTATAGTAGGAAATGTAAAGTATTTTGTTTGCATTATTAATTCTACTTATTATTCAAATATGCTTTTATTAAGAAGCTTGAAACTTACGAGTGTTTCTGATTTGCAGTAACAATAAAAAGCATGACATAATGTAATATATATATATATCAACTCACTTGACATCTTAGCTGTCTGTGGAAATCTTGACCCCTCTATTCCTTAATCTGATTTCTATATTTCTGGTTACCTTCTCCTTTTTAGGAAGGACTCCAATATCCATATGCATGGAATTGGTGTTTATGTCAGAGAACATCTCCTTCTAGCTTGGATGATTCCGCTGAACCTCCAAATCATTCCTATATTGATTTTCTAAACGCTGCTTAGATGTGCCACGAGACCGGATGTATGGTGTACCCAGCGAGGATTGAACTCACTACTCTGTTGTAATAGATTTGAGCGAGACAAGCTTGATAACTATTACACCGCGTCGAGGCGCCCTAGTTTTCCAAGCATAGCTTAGATGTGGCGCAAGGCCAAATGTATGGGGCACCCAGTGAAGATCACACTTACTAATCAATTGTAATAATTTTAGCAAGATAAGCTTGCTAACCATTACAACACCTCGATTGCCTACTCTAAATAATTCTTATATGTGTCTCCGTCTCTCTTTAGTAAGCTCGGTTACTAAGCTTTTCTTTTTCTACTGCTCCCTTTAATCTCCTGACTGTTTTATATTTGGCAGCATCTCTAAAAGTATAAAAAAAGACCATTTCCTCTCATCTGCTCGCCGATATATGAACTTTTCAATCATTCAATCTCTTACACAAATAGTCGATGTCCCAATGCGTTTCTCTAATAACACTTCTGGAACTGACACACTGCTAGATCTGTTTCACTTCTATCCCTGACTCTTGCCATATTATGCAGCTTTGCCCTCTTGGCAACTCTGATCATGCTCTGGTTTCCATTAATATCTCATTTGGCATCCCCATCCTCCTAAAACACCAGACCAGCAGAATATCTTACTGCTACCAAAGAAGCAGACTGAGAGTCGTTCCGCAATTTCCTGTGTGTCGTCCTTGGAACAAAGTTTTTAGCCTTGAAGACTGTGCGTCCTAGGTTTCTTCTTGGGTAAAAGCTGGCATCGTTGCTTTCATCCCAGCCAGGAAGTTAAGACTTAAACATCATTCGTCTTCCTGGATCTCACTTGCGTTCTCGACCGCTATTGACTCCAGATTCTAACATGAGAAACGCGTGTGTCCATGAAGACTCTATTTTAGGTCCTACGCTTTATCTGATCTTTATCAACGAACTACCTGATGTAATCAGGTCCCAAGTAGGCATTTATGTTGACACGACAATTTACTCCCCGCCACCGATGCTGACAAAGACTTCGCTGCTGATCTTGGAAAAGACTTCTAATTTGTGTTGGACTGGTGTAAGAAATAACTCGTAAATTTTAATGTTTCCAAAACGAAGCTGCTATCCTTTGACCACCATAGACAACCGCTCCTATCTTCGACAGAATGGATTAGGCTAGTCTCTCTGAAAGCAAAACACTGCGTCTTCTTGGCCTAACTCTATCAGCCGACTACAAGTGGAAAGACTACATACAATCCATAGTTAAATTTGCTGTTACGAAGGTTTTTCTTGTCTGAATCCATCATGGTCATATATAAATCTACCATCCACCCGCATATTTAATACTGCTGTCACTTCTAGTTGGGTGCTCCTGCTATTCATCCCTGGCTTTATAGAAAAATCCAACGGAGCATCTGCAATGTAATTGATTCCGACCTGGTAACTCAACTCCAGTCACTTTCTCACCGACGTAATGTGGCTTTCCTCTGTCTATTCTATTTGTTCACGGCTTCTACTCCGATGAGCTTAGCTCCCTGGTGCCCCCTCTGCATGAATTTACACGAGCTACTGGACTAGCTGCTAGGCCCCACATTTATAAATCTACCATCCGCCCGTGCATTGGATACTGTTGCCATATCTGGTCGGGTGCCCCTGCTATTCTCCTTGGGCTTCTAGACAAGGTACAGTGGAGGGTCTGTAATGTGATCGATACCGACTTAGCAGACCGCCTGCAGTCTCTCTCTCACCGGCGCGACGTGGCTTCCTTGTGTCTCTTCTATAAATACTTTCACGGCTTCTGCTCCGATGAACTTAGAATACTGATACCTCCTAGGTTCGAATTTGCACGAGATACTAGATTAGCAACTAGATCCCACCTTTTTACAGTGAAACCAATCAAATGCAACTGCAACTTCTGCTCTAATAGTTTATTTACTCACACTTCCCGCCTGTAGAATTCCCTTCCACATACTTGCTTTCGTGACAGCTACAATCTCCAATAATATAAATACAAGGTCAATTTTCATCTTTTATCTCTTTGGATTGCATCCTTTCACTTACAACCCTTTATCATATTCTTCTTTTATTTCATTCCACGCAAACGTAGCCCTCTTTACACTTATATTCTCATCCTTCTCTTACTCTTTCTCTGACACCCCTGTAACCTGTTCCTCTTTCTCACCACTTACCTTCTATGTAAACCCCCCTGCACACGAGTGGCAGTTTTGCCTTGCCTAGGATGAAATGGTTGGAAAAATATACATATCGTACCTCTAGAATACCGAGTTATTTCTAATGCTGTGATTTATATAGTATTCGTGTGTGTTCGATCAACATTTTCCTCATGGTTTCTTGGATTCATAGATGGTTTTATGACACTTATTTTGATAAGAGAATTGTAAGGCATCTACATAAGAAAGTGATAGTATGTCCAAAACAGATAATTTGTGACAATAAACACAGTTTTTTTACTGGGCATTGAAATTCATACACTATGACCAATATAGCCTATGAATTTCAAATATTAGTGCGTAATACTGAAAGATTATATAGCGCCCAGTGCAAGGAAAGAATCAAATAACTAGTCGTTACATAATAAACAACCCGCATTAAATAACTTTCAATCCAGCAGATGTAATTTTTAATTGCGTATTATAGACGCTCCCATCGATTTCGACGTATGAGCGTCTAACTCAGTTAGACTACCAGACAAAGAATTGTTTTGAGTGGTGAAGGCTTGTGTAGCACCATCCACACTTTTTGGAACTGCTGATAACAAACAATCGGTGCAGAAGTTTGCCACGGATCGCATAACAGCAGACCTCAGATATTTAACTCATAACTGGAGGGAAGGGACGAATTAATACCTTTCCCAAACGTACCAGTGCGTAAGTGAATGCAGAGTGTTCGACTGGAATTGGAACTCGGCTTACCGATTTCCCCATCAACTGCACCACAACGCAATTCCATCAATAAGCGGTATTCCAAAGGCGGTCACCCATATAAGTACTAGCCAGGCTCAACTTTGCTTAACTTCGGTGATCAAGCGAGAACCGGTGTATTCAACGTGATATGACCGTCATATAATTGCGTATGAAGTACTTAATATGCGTATAAAAATAAATTAAGTGAATCATGTAATATGAAATGCATTCTTTTTAGTGCGATCTCGCTCCATTTAAACGTTACACATGTGAAATATTTCAAAACTTCAGCTCTCAATAAAATACCTGCAATCTGGCCTGACACACTGGTTCATTTAATTGAAGAGATCAACAAAACAGTTATGAACTTCCGAGAGCTTATGCAAAATTTGATCCTGATGTACAACATACGAAAACGAAAACTTGTAAAATACAATAAAACATAAACAGGCAGATCTTGTGGGTTGAATTTACTAAAATCTCTCCGCATTCACACACACACACACACACACACACACACACACACACACACACACACACATATATATATATATATATATATATATATATCACACGTTAAAAGTCTGTCTCCTACTGAGCGCCCATAGCCCAGAGGTATAATCGGTGACTGACGCCAAATCGGTCGGTTTTCAATCCTGGGTAGAAGCAATCAGATGTCTAACCGTACTGATGAGCTGTGCTACAGTGAAACAGATCTGCCTGCGGATGACGATATATAAATCATAGTAAATGCTCTTTCGGTCACGAGAAAAGTTTTAGAACATGTGCCCCCTGGATATGCATTGCGGTGCAGTGGAACCTGAAATCGGCGGAGGCGAGTTCAAATTCCATTTTAATTCCTTGTATTCACTTACGCTCAAATACCCTTGTAAAAGGTATTCATCCGTCTCTTTCTTCCAGCTATGGGTCAAATAACAGTACGGATTGGGTTCTATATCCTGGCAACCAATCTACCGTAGAAAGTAATGGCAACTCAGTGCGGAAAAATCAAGGTTCTCCACAATTTCCAGTTTCTTTTTTATGTAAATGACGTTTGAATCTTTATCATTTATATTTGCCGTTGTTCTACCCCACCTCCCATCAACCGAAACACATTGTATTTTACTCGCTGTTTGATCTGCACTTTTATAAATCCTTTATGTACTTTTCTTTGTCCGGATGTGGGTTGTGGTGCAGTGGATATCGGCTCGGAACGAGAAATTGGACAGTCGAGTTCGAATTCCAGTTTAATTCCTTGCATTCACATGCGAGCAAATATGTAAGAATTGTTTTTTGTATTTCAACCAAATAATAATAATATTTTTTTAATATTTTATTGTTAAATATCTTTTAGGTTGAAATTTATTAAATCATAAGTATTTATCCTAAAAATTCCTTATTTTTAAAAATAAACCACAAGAGCGCGTTCAGTATTAAATTACCATATTTGGAATTTTCCTTATTTGGGAAAATGGACGTTTCCTTGTTACTTATATGGCAACGAACGCGAGGCAAAACACCTGGGTGTCTTGGTTCGAATATAATTTTCGTCTGGTAGAAATTTTTTGGTAAACAAAAAAAAAATACTTTTAAAGTATTTAAACTATAAGGTTTTCATCATTATTTACATTTTGCGTTTTTAATTGTGCAAAATATATAAAATTAGAAAGAACCTATGAAATGTTTTTTTCTATAAGTAAAACAAATTACTATATATCTCAAAATTTAATACTGAGATTTTAAAAATATTGTCTCTTTAACAAAAGGACAATTTAAATTGTTACGTTAAAATTTAACGTAAATTAATTAATTTAAAAATATTGTCTCTTTATCAAAAGGACAATTTAAATTGTTACGTTAAAATTTAACGTAAATTAAATAATATAAGTATTAATACAGCCGGTGTAAGGGAAATAACTTACTCCAAAATTGTCGACTGCTTTCAAACAAAATATATCTTTTCATTTTCATTTATCAAATAATAATATTAATAATAATTAATATCTGTTACACTTTTTGCTTTGAGGAAATTTATTGCAAGACATTATGTAAATTTGTTTGAATAAATTTGGTGTTGAATTGGATCCACGGAATTTGTAGTTCTATATAAAAGAGTAACAGGTACATTTTAAATCCTATTTATTTACAGCGTAAGCAAGTAAGTAAAAAAACTGTATGTTCCTCCTTCCTTTTTCTGTTTCTGTCTTTTTTTAAAACCTTTTTTTTCTTTCAAATATCCTCTCAAAAAGTATGAATCCATCGCCTCTTTCTCTTGCTATGAGCTAAATAACAGGACAGATTGGGTTCTATAGATTTGGTTGGCAACCAGTCTACCGCAAAAAGTAATGACAATCTACTGCAGAAAAATCTCCTGCCCAGTTAGTCATGTATCTTTTGAGGCATGATCTCTCGAGCGTGTTTCACGTATGGCACTTGACTGACCCTTTTACTAATTGCTTTTATTTATTTCATCCAAAGAAAACCGGCAATACCACTATAGCGCAGGCGTCTACAAGGAGTGAAAATAAATGAATGGAGAAGGACTGGTGATCAGAAAGACAGAGTTGACGTTGTATTTTTTTATGATTGTCGGTGGCAGAGAGGTAAAAAAAACAGAAGTGAAATTCCAAAGGTGAGATGCACGTGAAACGAAATTATTAGAATAGAACCACCGGTCGCATCTAGTTAGTCCAACAGTAAAACAGCGAGACGAAGTTGACAATCTAGTCTTCTTCTGCTTCATATGTCTTGTTCCTTCAAGACGGAGACGATCATAGACTTCTATTTGTCGCTATTGCTTGTCATTCTTAATACATTTCCTCTTTGCATCTCTCCCAATCCCCGTTACGCCAGCCAATAGCTCAAGCCTATCAAATATGTTTCGCACTGCTTTCTCTTTTTCCTTCTATCCGTCCTGTGAATATTAGATTCTTGTCATGGGTCCTTAACTATTCCTAACACTATATATGAGTAGAGTTGGAAGTGCTCTTGATTTTGTCCTATGGGCAGAATACAGCGGCATCTTTGTTTAACTGTAAAAGGGTGGGACCTTGATGTCAGTCTGGATACCCGAGTAAATTCTTGTTGAGGAGGCAACAGTGACCTAAGTTCTTCGGAGCAGAAGCCATGAAAATATTTGTAGAAGAGACAGAGGGAAGCCACATCCCGCCGACGAGAAGGTGGCGGGAGTCGAGCTGCCAAGTAGGGTCCAATCAAATTACATATTCGCCTTTGGAGCATGTCGAGAACACTGAGAGGAACAGTAGGAGTGCTTGACCAGATAATGACAACAGTATTCATGCATGGTCGGATCGTTGATTTGTATATGTACAAAATGGCTTCCTGGCCTTATACAGTGACCCAACATTTCTAGCCGTGGATTTAGCTATTAATTCAATGAAATGAATCCATTTGAGGTCGGAAGAAAGGGTAAGGCAGAGTTCGTCTTTTCTCCGCTCATCTCTCATTAGATCATATTGGGATTTTCTAAGGGTGGCTAAGATGTGGCACAAACGCGAAAGTATGATAACCGAGAGAGGATCGACTTCTCAACTCAGTCGTAATTACACTATCAAGATAAGTTCGCTAACCATTACATTAGAACTTCATATGAACACTTTTAAAATCGCATGGAACTTCGGTACGTATCATTCTTTTCCAGATGGTGTATATGGTTCGCACCTTCAAATGTACAATCCATTTAAAACTGATGTAAGCTTGTATTATATAAAAAAACAACAAAAAACAAACAAGAAACGAAACATTAATGACATCAATTAAAAAGATGGCTACAATGTGCTGGCTGTATTCGAAAATTAAGAATAAATATACATATATACAGTTATACAAATAAACATTAAAGATAGGTCCAATCCTATTCTTTCCCACCCTTTACACCTCCTTATTTTCTCCCCCTTTAATAAAACAAGCCAAAGAATAAAGGCGAGGCAGGCGGTCATAAAACAAATTTTCATGAATCAACTATATCCCCTACCTACCCCACTTTCTTCAAAATTCTAATTTACAATTATCGATAACCCCCGCCAACATCCCACACACAACTCCCAAATTATTCCTCCAAACTAACTCACCCGATATCTTAGCTATATGTGAGACTAACCTTGACCCTTTTATCCCCTCCTTGGAGATTTTCGTTCCTGTTACCTTCCCCTCTTCAGGAAGGACTCCAATGTCCATATGCATGGGCTTGGTTTTTATGTCAGTGAACAACTCCCTCTAGCCAGGGTCACATCTCTTGAATCCCTGGACCATTCTTTCATGTGCTTCCGTCTCTCACTTCTAAGCTTGGTTAGCTATCTCTTATTCCCATACCGCTTCACCTCCTCCTCTGACTGTACGGTACTTGATAGCATCTCTATCAATATCGACAAGGCCATTTCTTCTCACCCATCTGCGCATATATTTGTGTTTGACGATTTTAACGCCCACCACACCATGTGGCTTGAAAATACTGTCACCGACCTTGCTGTATTTTTCAATAACCCAAGCTCTAACGCAAGTGGTGGACTTCCCCACGCGTTTCTCTAATAACCCTAACGGAAGGGACTCTTTACTAGACCTCTGCTTTACTTCCATTCCAGACTCCTGCACAACCAGGCAGCTCTGCCCTCTCGGAAACTCTGACCACGCCGTAGTTTCCGTCAACATCTCAATCCAATCTTACTCTAGCCAAGAAACCCAGACAAGCAGAATATCATACTGCTACCAGAGAACAGACTGGGATTCGTTCCGAGACTTCCTCTGCGACGTCCCCTGGAACAATGTCTTCGGTCTTCCTGTCGAAGACTGTGCGTCCGAGGTCTCCTCTTGGATTAATGCTGGCATCGATGCTTTCATCCAGGCCAGAAAATTCCAGCTAAAATCAAATTTGTCCCCTTGGTTCTCGCCCGCTTGCTCGGCCGCCATTGCTCACTGGAATCATTTCTTCCGGCTCTATCGAAGCTACTCGTCGAACCAAAACAGGCGCCTTTTCACCTCAGCTCGTAATAAGTGTAAAAAAGTACTGAACAAAGCTAAGAGGACGTTTGCTACCAGAATGAAGCAACGCATAGCGTCCTCTAAGTTGGGCACCAAAGATTACTTGCGACTCTGCAAAAGCGTGCTCAACAGGAGCAAGACTTCAATACCCCCATTAATCAATGAATTTGAAGTTCTCACCTCCCCAGCGGACAAGGCTGAATGCTTTGCCCGTAGCTTCTCCACCAATTCAACACTGGACTCGTTAGGAGTACCTACACCCGACTTCCCACCCAGAACTAAGGCTCAATTAAATAACGTCCACATTACATCCTCGCTGGTCTCTAAGATAATCTCAAAACTTGACCCTTACAAAGCGAGCGGCGGGAATGGAATCCCAATCATAGTCCTGAAGAAATGTGCCCTAGAACTCTCCACCGTACTCTCTAAACTCTATAACCTCTGCCTATCTGCTTCCTGTTTTCCTGACTGTTGGAAGTCATCCTGTCTAGTTCCTATATTTCACAATTCTGGCGAACCCTCAGACCCCGCCAATTACCGCCCTATCAGTACCATTCCGATCTTCGGCAAAGATTTCGAAGCCATTATCAACGCCGAGATGATTCAGCATCTCACGGCCCACAGGCTTCTCTCGGACAAACGGTATGGTTTTCGCTTCACCAAGTCTACTGCTGATATGCTAACGACCATTACCGAGTACATATACCAGGCTCTTGACAAGAATGGCGAAGCCCGAACCGTTGACTTGGATATCTCCAAAGCGTTAGACAGGGTCTGGCACGCTGGCCTTTCATGCAAACTGCGGAGCTACGGTATAACTGGATACCTGTTTGACCTCACCCAGTCATTATTCTCTAACCGAACATTGAAGGTAGTATTAAATGGGCATGCCTCCGAAAACTATTATATGAACGCGGGCGTCCCTCAAGGTTCTATCCTAGGTCCCACGCTCTTTCTAATCTACATTAATGATCTCCCCGATGCCATTAGATCCCAAGTAGGCATGTACGCCGATGACACCACAATCTACTCTCGCCTCGATCAAAAATCCAGTGTGGGCGACAAAGCGAACATCGCTGCCGAGCTTGAAAAGGACCTCCAATCCGTAGTGGCCTGGGGTAGGAAATGGCTAGTAAATTTCAATGCTTCTAAAACAAAGCTGTTATCATTTAACCACCCTAGACAATCGCAACTACCTCCCATTAGCATGTAACAGGCTTGCCTCCCAGAGAGTAAAACACTACGCCTCATAGGCCTTTCACTATCGGCGGACCTCAAATGGAATGACTATATCGAATCCATCGCCAAATCCGCCGCTATGAAAGTCGGCTATCTGTGCAGGGCCCGGATGTTTTTCACGCCTGAATCTATCATGCACATATATAAATCTACCATCCACCCATGTATTGAATACTGCTGCCACATCTGGTCGGGTGCCTCTGCTACTCTGCTTGGGCTTCTTGACAATATACAAAGGAGAATCTGTAACGTGGTTGATACTGACTTGGCAGACCGGTTGCAGCCACTCTCTCACCGGCGTGATGTGGCTTCCCTGTGCCTCTTCTACAAATACTTTCATAGCTTCTGCTCCGATGAACTTAGATCATTGGTGCTGCCTAGGTACGAATTTACTAGATACTAGATTAGCAACTAGGTCCCACCCTTTTATAGTTAAACAGATAAGATGTAACCGTAATTTCTACTCCAACAGCTTCTTTTTTTTTTTTTGCGCTTCCTGCCTGCGGAACTCTCTTCCACATGCCTGCTTTCCCGACAGCTACAATCTCCAGGTGTTTAAATGTAGGGTCAATAGACACCTCCTATCACACTCACATGTACCTATTCTTCCAACACTCTCAGCATCTATCCAACCTTCATTTTCGGTAACCTTACACGCCTATCACCCTCCTTCTGACATTTCCTATATCTGACCACCCTTTCTCCACTCCATGTAGCCGTCTGCGCTATAGTGGCAGTCAATGCCGTGCTCGCGGTGAAACGATTATAAATATATATATATATATATATAAAAGAGGTTTTCCAATCCTTTCCACACCACCTTATGAGACAATGTAAAAAACAAAATGTACAATTTGTCGTGGATATATATAAGAAAAATCCGCACATGTTCTAAAATATAATTTATAATTTATAATATATATATAGATTATATATATATATATATAATATATATATATATATGACTTATTATATGTATATATACATATTCTTATATATATATATATATATATATATATATATATATATATATATATATTATAAGTTATAGTTTAGAACATGTACAAATTATAATTTACTACAGAAGTGTACATTTCGTTTGGACATCGAAAAAAAACATTATTTTTGAAAAAGAAGATTAAAAAGTCTTACTTTCCCTTTATTTTTGTACAAAGTAAAGAGGATAGAAAAGAAGGGAAAACAAAAAAGGAAATCGAAACAAAAAGAGTAAAACAAAAAGGAAAGAAAATAAAGAGCGTAGGAAGACAGGTGAGAAAGAAAGAGCTAAGAGAAAAGTGCCGATGATAACGGCTCAGATATATATATATATATATATATATATATTCTTTATATTAAAAGTTGGCTTCTTTTACTGAGAAAACACTTTTAGATCGTTTTATAATAAGAATGAACGTCAGTTCGTTTCTCGTTAAATCCTTTGCCTGGAAAAAATTTAGACACGTAAATAGAATTACCCAAATATTCTGCATAGCCTAATGGAGTAAGAGTAATAATATATGTCTACTTTGTACGTGCACATTCAATTTGGCATGCAAATTCTTTAAGAATTGTTTTATATGTCAAAAACATTTTTACAAAATAATTGATGCAAAACGGAATTGTTGTACAATAAACAAAAATGCATAGATATACATTACTACCTTCCCTCGTTTTTCTGTTATGAGGAAATACTATTGCATTTTCAATGAGAAACTGTTAGTAAAAATTTTTGTGATTTTTTAGTTTTAATTTCCTACCTGCGCACAAGGGTAAATTTCAAAGAAAGGTTGGATTAAAGTACAGCTCCACAATTTTAAAATCGTGGTAGAGTAACAAGTAACTCTTTCTTTGTTAGAAACCCACTTCATTAAATAAGATATTTATACATGAGATTTCTAATAGGATGTTGCGAATATTCAAATTGGTAGACAAAAATAAATACTGTTTAATAAACGAAAGGGGCGTCTACTCAAACACGATTAGCTTCTAAATGTAACGTTTAAGTAATAAAGATCTGTAAGAGTAGGTCCTGGGTATGACGATAAACTGCATCTGCAGCAAGGCCCCTGATTGGGAGTTTGTGAGGAGAATGGAACCACCTCTTAATTGCTGTCTTTCACAGGTCTACCCAGACCCGGGGTTGTATCACCTGTTCGGGTCCCATCTATGGGCAAATAGTTAATCACAAACTGGGGCCAAAACATTATGAAAGTATAAAAATAGACTTTTATAAAAAAATATACATTTTTAAATGAAAATTATTACCAACAATACATTTTAAAGGAAAAAATATTACCATAACACATTTTTGAAAGATAAAATTATTACTATAATACATTTTTGAAAGAAAAATAAATTACCAGCAATACATTTTTGACATCTTCAGTTTTTTAAAAAAATTAATTAAAATGTTTTTCATCAAAATCTGACTCAATTAACATTCTCAATATAAACGCACTCTAAAAAATACTTTAAAACCCCACCTTTTTGGAGGGTGATATACCGTTAAACAAAACACAAATTCACATTGTAGGATTAATTAAAAAATCCATTTCTATATTTATACATATATGAGTGGGTCCATGCCGTGCATAAATGATGGCAAAATCTTCATATTGATACGCCGTATAAAATAACAGTAGCAGATATTAATGTACTTTATATTGAATATTTTACATTAAGACATACAAAACGAAATAATCCAAACCCTGGGTGAGCCAGGAAGGACACACACACACACACACACACACACACACACACACATATATATATATATATATATATACATATATATATATATATATATATATATATATACTAGCATTACAGCCCGGCGTTGCCCGTGCAACTCAGAACATTTTAGTAGTAGGAGAAGATGCCAATAAGAGGATTAGATGGAAATCATGAGGCATGTGAAAAAATCTACAAAAACTAGGCACACCTAGTGTAAGTGCTTGTTACTTTAATCAAAAGATGGCTGCTAAATTATTTGGAACGCAATGTTTACAATACTCAGAAAAACATCAAATCTCTTGATGCAATAATGTTTATAACTATTAAATGGATAAATTCCTTTAAAACTCGGCTATATAAAAAAAATAATGATATAAAAATTGTTGTTTCAAAATTGTTAAAAAATCCCATTAAAAATCTATTTTCTTTTTTTTTGCGTAAACGTGATTTGATTTTTGCTGCGACATTGTAAACAACATTGCGTTTGTTTATGTTTCGAAATTAAAGGGGAAGATATTTACATTATTTGTTAACTAAATGAATTCAACATAGAAATAAACATTATTTATTTTGTTTTACTGAAATTAGAAATATAAAAACCATTACGCTCTCAGTTCTGAATTTATCGAAAAATATTTAAAAATGTAGACATTCAATTTTAGAGGAAAAATTTACATGAATGCCACATGAATTACAGACAGTTGATTTCCTTCATAAAAATTTAGCGAAAAAAAAGCTTTATGTTTTAATTTTATTTTCTGAAGTATGAAAAGTTAACTCTGAAAAAAAAACTTAAATAATTAAATTAACCATTGTCACTATTTTTACATATTTTGTTTTTGTTTGAAAAAACGCTTTTTTTGAATAAAAAATATTTTAATCGCATTTAACACGTGTAGTTTAATTTTCTGTGACGTAATTTAGCAACGATCTTAGATCTTAGATGTTTTACGGAGCAAATGTAAACAATCGGCTCCATTGGTCAAAATGTGCGAAAGGAAATATTGCTGAACTTAAACTCAAAAAGTTTGTATCGACCTGGCTTCTCTGTGGATATGTGTCCCTAGAAAGTTTGAATGGCGTAACATAAAAAATGTAGGCGTGCATAGGGAACAGTCACACACAGACTCACCGATTGCCTTTTATATATATATATATATATATATATATATATATATATATAGAAAGAGTGAGAGAGTGTGTGTGTGTGTGTGTGTGTGTGAGGGAGAGGTGAGGAAACTATATATGCATATATATATGTGTGAGTGTGTGTTAAATGTGTATGTATACCAATATATATATATATATATATATATACATATAAATGCATTATTTTATATATATTATATTATTTATATATTATATATACGCTGTACTTATTTGAAAGCGCTCAGTATTAGTGATAGAGCTAACATATTCAGTTAGATAGGTGTGAGTTTGTGACCCTGGTTTTCGCGCTCTTGCGATCGTCAGAAAAACTGATTAATTTTTTAAAAATATTGGATATATGTAGGGATTGTGTATATTGGTGTATTTTTGTGGAAGTGGAATGAAAATTGGGAGGAACATTTGTCGTTGTGACATCTTTCATACAAACGCAGACATAGATACACACTTGTACACCCATTTACGTACGCAGAGACCTACTCACACGCCCGCTCGTCCACTGGGGCTCACACAAACATAGACGCGCGCGTAGGTGCATGTGTCCACCGGGGCTCACATAAACATAACTATATAGTAATGTTGTGTGTGCCCCGGTTGGCGAGCGCCCGCGCGTGTGTGTCTGTGTACGTCAATGGGTGTACAAGTGTGTAACAATGTCTGCGTACGTCAATCGGTGTACAATTGTGTATCTATGTCTGCATTGATATTAGAGTTAGACCTTTCCTAACTGTTACTAATCCTACATGTATCCGAGTTATACTCTTCCTAGCACTTCCTCATCCTACATGTATCAGAGAAACGATGTTCTTATCTTTACATCTGCAACATGTGTCCGTCTGTCCTATCCTTCTCCAACCCATGCTGGATCTATTGAAAGCGAGCGTTCACAAATGGTCAAAGTGTTGTGAATTCTTTCTTTAGACAATAAATATTATGTTTAGCATTTATTATTTGCTTCATATATCTGTTTAAGCTGTTCATATTCTTTTCTATACTTTTCCACTAATATAAAACAATTATTTACTGTTATTCACGACATTCATCAATATCTGAGCAAATTGCTGAAAACTATTCCTCAAAACGAGTTCCAAGAATCGTTCCAGAATCGGTGCCATGAAATAAATCGCTTCACACGAAGAATCCTGTGAATGTAACTGGAACCAGTAGTGAACAGGTCAGCTAATTTTGCATTCAAATGGTCATTCTTGGAATTAAAATGTCACGCGTTGTATTCTGGAACTCAAGGTGTGTGTTGCGCAGGTATTTTGTAACGAAAGCTTAGTGAATTAAATCACTGGACAGAACAATGGAAGCTCTTCATGGTAATTTATTTTGTAATTAGTGTAAAAGTATTATGTTGCTTTACTATAACACAAGAAATGGCGGAAAGCGGGAAATAAGAATTTACTTTGTAATTAGTTTAACAGTATGAAGTTAGTGCACTGTACCGACAAAAATAGTGCAAAGTGAGGAAAAAGAATTTACTTTTAATTAGTTTAAAAATATGATTTTACTGTATTATAACTCTAACAATGTTGAAACGCGGGAAATAAGCATTCGCTTTGTAATTATTCTAAAAGTATATATATATATATATATATATATATATATATATATATATATATATATATTCACTTCTGTCATGCTCAGAAGGAGGGATAACCTGTGAGGAAACAGCTAATAATCATCCCAAATATTTGGCCGTCAGTTTTGACGGAAGTGGTACTACTCGTAAAAGAATAAAGCCTGCTGTTGTCAAATAGAACATACAATTGTTAAGCTGCTATGCAATATCTAATCATTTATATAGCAGTTGATGGTAGACGATCTTCTCAGATATGATATAATTTTACTGACGATTGCTGAGAATAGCATAAACAGACTATATCCGAAATGATTAGGATTTTTAACGAGGTCAACTGTTGATATATTAACAGTCATTGCTGAAAGTGTCTACAAAGAATTATATAAAACTGATTACGTTTGGGCTGCTGTTTTCGATATCTCGATGGCAGTCTACAGGTTTTGGTATATTAATCCCCTTCGCAAACACAAACTTATGGTATTTCTTTCTTAATTAATTCATGCTTGGCCAAGTGACCTATCTTTAGATCTACGTAGTTCCCAGGTGTCATCAACGATCTTCTTGATGTCATCAGCTATCAACTCGGTTCCTATGATAATAACACAAGTATTTACTTTTGTTATAATGATGAGTTTAATAGGTTGGATAAGATTGCGATAAAGAAGAAGGCAACGGAGAAAAAGAAGAAAAATTGCTACTGCTACTATTACTAGTAGTATAACGAGAAGAAGAAAAAGAAAAAAAATATTGTAGTTATTAGGAAAGGGCATCCCACAGGTGATAGTAGCGAGAAAAGATACTGTGGAAATAGAAGCGGTAGTTGCATCTAGCAAGTACAACAGTAAAAGAGTGAGACCTAGTTGCCAATCTAGTAGCTCGCTAAAATTTCTAAAATTGAGCCACAAGTAAAATATGTTCATCACAAACGTTGCAATAGAAAAGTTAGTAGAAAAGACAGCAGAAATCTACGTCACTTCGGAAAGTGACTAAAGTCAAGATATTTCGTCAGGCTCAATTATATTATAGATCGTTCTTCAAGAATCTCGCGATGTACAGCAGAACAGATATGACAGCAAAATTCAGTGCAGGGACTAATGGTTGATTTATGATTGTTTAAAGAGCCAGTTAAGTGTCATACGTGATACACGCTTTAGGCGATCATGTCTCGAAACTGACTGTTTAAACAGTATTCTGGCGATAATTGTCTGGCACGGCACAGTGAACAACCTTTCCTATCAGTAGACGAGGCAATTATGTCGCTTCACTTCATATCAGTAGATAACATAAAGATGAGAAGACGTACAATGTTGCCCTCCTGTAGTTTAGCATTAGACATGCTGATATATATTTAGTTCTTCTGTTAGACTTGAGAACAAAGTTTAAAAAACAAAGATTAAATATCAATATAGTAAGAAAAGTTGAGTAACTGTTTTTTATGATTTTACGACAAACGTTGTTGAAAATAATGTTATTAAGAGAAACAAATATGAAAAGAACCACATGTTGTTTCGGTTCAAGACAAGCTCTAATCTAAACTTATTTATAAATGGAAATTTGTCTGTGTGTGTGTGTTACTTATAGACTCCAAAACGGCTGAATCGAAAATTTACACAGTTGTACAATAAGCGTCTGCGAGTGTTCTTAGCTAGGTTTTGTGACGAGGTACCCCTGATAAATATCGAAAATCGATAATCGAAAAAATTGGGTTATAGAAGGAGTGGTCCGATTTTAATCAAATTTGATACACTCATAGACAAAGACATAAGAAACGATATCCAGAAGTTTCAAGGTTGCAGTTCTTACAATAATGCAGAAAATCGATAATATATATATATATATATATATATATATATATATATATATATATATATATATATATATAAGGCAAGATGTTCGTGTGTGTGCCTATTTATCTATCTGTATGTCTGTATTTTTTTCAGCCCTTTTATTTTAGTTTTTTACTTCGAGTTTGGCTCTAAGTAGGTTTAATTGTAGTTCTTAGTCTCAGCCACGATACCATTTACTCAGAGGACTTATTTAGCCTTCAAAATTCAGTTTACGACGAAAAAACTTATTTGATATCAATACCAGGAAATCAAAATTTGACTTACATCCATTCATTTTTCTTTCAGTCTACGGTTTCGCTTTAACTGGAAACAACTATTGCTTTTTAGTCTTTCGTGCCAACATCCACAAAGTCTGAGCTCCAGGACCATGGATTAGTTTTAAAACTTTCATTACACCCCAGTAACGCTGGGCTATTCTGTTAGTCTTCTATAGAATATCGATCCTCTTATATGATAGTCAATGATGGAAAAAATTTCACAGAGTTGAAGAAGCAATTTAAGTTGACAGACGTGTAGTTTTACAGAAAGATGCAAAGATGGCGCATGTACATAGAATCAGAAAAAGACAGTCGAAATATTTAGAACGCTTAATTAGAACTTCTACAGCGAAACTATCTTGAAGACTCTACATGTTATGCCAGTATTTGTAATCGGATGCCACAATTTGAATAACTTACTGTAGGCAGACGATATAGTGCTGATTGCTGGCACAGAAAGAAAACTACAAAACCTCCTACAGAAGATAGCAGAAGATAATGACAAAAAAGACTACATATAAACTGCAAGAAAACTAAATGCATGGCCATCAGCAAAAAGAGCAGTCCAAAATAACGAATACAGTTGAAAGATACTAAAATAAAGCAGGTAGAAAAAATTTAATACATGGGAAGTGTTCTAAAAGAGGATGGTAAGTACTACACAGTGATCTGAAGGCGAATTGGCATGGCGAAGGACGCATTCCAGAAGCTGAGTAAAGTATTAAGACACAGGAAAATTTCACTAGAAACAAAGAGGAGAGTACTAGATTGCTATGTGATACCAGTTCTTCAATAAAACAGTGAATGCTGGAAAATATCATCAAAGATGAAGGAAAAACTGGAAGCAGCTGAAATGTGGTTCTACAGAAGGATACTGCGGATATCATGGACCGGGCATGTGAGCAACGATGAGGTTTTGGAAAGGATCGAAACAAAAAGGAAATTAATATTGAGCTTCAGGAAGAGCCAACTAAAGTTCCTGGGACATGCAATGAGGAAGGAGGGCTTGAAGAACCTGATACTAACAGACCAGATAGAGGGGAAAATAGACAGGGGAAAGCAGCGGATGACATATTTGAAGTGCCTGAGCAGGTGAATGGTAGATTGGCGGTTGATTAGTGTCACAGGAGAAAGTGTGCTCAGAGCCACCAGGAATAGGGAGATGTGTAAGGCATATAGAAGAAGAAGAATTAGAAATGAAGGCTTGAGATATATGCCAATCCCTGGACATCGAAAGTAATAGCGACGAAAAGTAACCGCGGGTAACCTGCCTAAAAAGCTTGTGTAAATGGTAGAATAGGGAAAGTTGGTCATAACAAGCATAACTAAGAGATACAAAGGACAACATAAAGAGAAATCTGATAACTCACGTCCTGAATGGACACGCTATATAGGAGAACAAGAAAATCAAATATTAAGTCTAATACCTCTTCAACAAATAAATATTGAGCATTTGTCAGGGTGTTGTGCAGTGGATATCAACTCGAAACGACAAATCGGTGAGCCGAGTTCGAATTCCAGTTGAATTCCATTGCATTCACAAATACCATTGGGAAATGTATTAATGTATTTTCTCTAGTTAAGGTTTAAATAATAGGACAGATTGTGTTCTATTGCCTTGTTCGGAAACCAGTCTACCGTAGAAAGCAATGGTAACCTACTCCGGGATAATCTTCTGCACAGTCAGTTATGTCACTTTCGTGACACGATCGCCCAAAGCGTGTATCACGTACGGCACTTAATTGACTGAATATAATAGTTAGAATCATAATTAAGCTTCTACTGGTCATAAAGTGAGGGATCGGCTTTCTCTTATTATGAAGTAATAAACTGATCCCCCCAATAATTACTACGTAATAATGTAATACATCCCTTCTCCCTCTAGCTATGAGTGAAATAATATGACAGACTGGATTCTATAGCCTTGGCTGGCAACCAACAATAGCAACCTACTGCGGGATAATCTTCTGCCCAGTCAGTGATGTCTCTTTCGAGACATGATCACACAAAGCGTTTATCACGTATGGCACTTCACTGACTGACTGATATTGCTTCAGTTGCTTTTTATTGTCTAATTACCTATGTGTTGAGATTTGTAGTGACAGGGCTATAGGTGTAAGGTGATGTATTTTAGTGTCTCTGCAACGTTGTTAAAAGTCCCGAAACGTTATCGGCGAAGAAGGGAACCATGCAAGCAAGGAACAGTTGCTAAAAATACGTACTGAGACTAAAAGTCTAGCAGAAAGAATGAAGGAGATTGATTAAAAGGTGGAGGACAGAAGGTTTGAAAAAGAAACTGCTCAGTGGCAAGGAAAGCAGAAAGATGAGGAATGAAAGTGTTTTAGTTCCTCTTCGCGAAATTGGGAGAATGAATGAGGTTTCGGGGACAAGTGAGAAAGAACAAATCGAAGTAATCGGAGGAAGCAGTAGTTTTGCTAGAAGAGAAAGCGATGGAAAAGCTGATGGTTACCTGCAAGATTTGCGTGCGATAAAAGACATTGTGTTAAATCAATATAAATTTGAAAGCGTTGATAAAACAAATACGGAAGACAGAAAGATAGAAAAAAAAACGAATATTGGAAAGAAAAGAACCTAAGAAATAAAAAGAATAACAGAAAGAAAGAAAAATAATGACAGAAAGAAAGAAAAAAAAGAAAAAGAAAGAAAGAAAGAAAAACTAACAGAAATAAAAAAATGAATAACAGAAAGAAAGAAAGAAAAAAGAAGTAAACAAACAAAAGTAAAATCGAAGAAAGGACAGTCAGTCAGTTGAGTGTCATACGTGATACACGCTTGGGCGATCATGTCTCTTTCGAGACATGACTGACTGGGCAGAAGATTATCCCGTAGTAGGTAGCCATTAGTTTTCTGCGGTAGACTGGTTGCCGACCAAGGCTACAGAACCCAATCTGTCCTACTATTTAATCCGTAACTGGAAGGAAGAGACGGATTAATACCTTTCCCAAGGGTATTTGCGCGTAAGTGAATACAATGGA
Source organism: Ascarosepion bandense (assembly GCA_037127315.1). Classification (NCBI taxonomy): domain Eukaryota; kingdom Metazoa; phylum Mollusca; class Cephalopoda; order Sepiida; family Sepiidae; genus Ascarosepion; species Ascarosepion bandense. The sequence goes on along the minus strand of JBBBDQ010001129.1, from coordinate 1,697,310 downwards.
TTCAACTGGAATTCGAACTCGGCTCCCCGGTATCTCGTTCCGAGCCGATATCCACTGTACCACAACCGAAGGGAACAATCGAAGTAATACTGAAAAAAAGACGACGAGAAGCGACGAAAGAATAATAGAAAGAAAGAAAGAAAGAAGGAAGAATAAGATAATTAAAATAAAGAAGAAAGAGAATGAGTAAAATGATAAAAGAAAGTAATAAAGAAAAGAAGAAAATGAAAGAAAAAGGACGTGCTTTGTGGTGCAGTGAATATCGACTCGGAACGACAAATAGGGGTGCTGAGTTCGAATTTCAGTTGAATTGATGCATTCACTTACGCACAAATACACTTGGGAAAGGTATTAATCCGTCTTTTCCTTCCAGGTATGGGTTAAATAATAATACAGATTGGAAACGTACTGCAGGATATTCTTCTGCCCAGTCAGTCATGTCTCTTTCGAGACATGATCGCCCAAAGCGTGTATCACGTATGGCACTTAACTGACTGAATATAATAGTTGGAAACATAATTAAAACTTCTACTGTGCAAAAAGTAGGGGGTCGGTTTTCTATTATTATGAAGTAATAAACTGATCCCCCTAATTACTTCGTAATAATATAGCACATCTCTAGGTAGGAGTCAAATAACAGAACAGATTAGGTTCTATATCCTTGGCTGGCAACCAGTCTACCGCAGAAAACAATGGCAACCTACTGCGGGATAATCTTTTGCCCAGTCAGTCATGTCTCTTTTGAGACATGATCACCCAAAGCGTGTATCACGTATGGCACTTAACTGACTGAATATAATAGTTGGAAACATAATTAAAACTTCTACTGTGCATAAAGTGGGGTATCGTTTTTCAATTGTTATGAAGTTATAAAATGATCGCCCATTTATTATACATAATATAATCATGTAGTATAATCTGTCTCTTCAATCTACAGCTATGATTTAACTGGCAGGACAGATTGGGTTCTATAGCCTTGGTTGGCAACCAGTCTACCGCAGAAAGCAATGGCAACCTACTGCCGGATAATCATCTGCCCAGTCAGTCATAACTCTTTCGAGACATGATCGCCTAAGCGTGCATTACGTATGGAACTTAACTGACTGACGGAATATGATAGTTGGAGACATAATTAAAACTTCTGTTCGTAAAGTGGGGGATCTGTTTTCTATTGTTATGAAGTAATAAACTGATCCCCCATTAATTATACATAATATAATAATGTAATATAATCTATCTCTTCTCTCTACTGCTATGAGTTAACTGGCAGGACAGATTGGGTTCTATAACCTAGGCTGGCAACCAGTCTACCGCAGAAAGCAATGGCAACCTACTGCCTCATAATCATCTGCCCAGTCAGTCATAGCTCTTTCGAGACATGATCGCCGAAGTCTGAATCACGTATGGCATTTAACTGACTGACGGTAATAAAAAAGAACGGGAATAAAAACGTAAAAATATGCAAATTAAAGTAAAAATAGGGAAAAAGAAGAAGAAGAGAAACAGAAATGAAAAAGTTAAAATCATGTAAATAAGGAAAGAAAAAAGAATGAAAACTATAAATTAAACAATATAAACAGAAACAGAAAAAGAAAGAAAACTCCAGAACAAGGTTAACTAAAATTTAAGAAAAAAAAAGAGGGGGAATAAAAATATCGAATTGAAAGAAAGATAAAAAGAAAGAATGAGGAAAGATAAAGATAAGAAACAAATATTTGATCCCGAGATGCAGAAAGAACAAAGAAGGTAATAAAGAGATAAAAAGGAAAATAAAAAAAAACAAAGAAGGAAAAGAAAGAGCAAAAAAAAAAAATTAAAAAGAAGAAAAAGAAAGACATCAAAGCCAATGAAAGTAAAAACAAATAAAAAGGAAATAAAATAAACAAGAAAGAGAAATAAACAAGCAGAAAGGAACGAAAGAAGGAAAAAATAAATAAAACAAACAAAAAAGTAAAGAAAGTAGAAAGCAAAAAGCAAAAGACTATTCTTGTACACAAAATAAGAAAAATGAGTGAAAGAAAGAAAGAAAGAAAGAAAGAAAGAAAGAAAAGGAAAAAGAAAAAGAAAGAAACATAAGGAAAGAATCACAGGATTAAAAGAAAGAAAGAAAGAAAGAAAGAAAGAAAGAAAGAAAAACGGAAGAACGTTTTTAAAAACGTAAAAAAATAATGGAAAAAAGAGAAGAAAAAAAAGAAATAATTACATCGAAAAATAATAAAGATGGAGAGAAAGAAAGAAAGAAAAATGAAAGAAATGAATGAGTAAGTCTTAACAGAACATCGAAAATGAAAGAAAGGAAAGAAGAAAAAAGTGTTAGAAATAAACAGGAAGCGGGTGAAAAAATAGAGAAAGAAAACAATAAAAGAAAGAAAGAAAGAAAGAAAGAAAGAAAGAAAAGAAAAACGGGAATATTGTAGGAGAAAATAACATAGGAAAGAAAACAGTAAGAAAGAAAGAAGGAAAGTAAAATAGAAAAAAGAGAGAAAAAAGAAGGGAAAACTGATGTACGAAAAAAAAAAATGCATGAAAGAAGAAAAAGAAAAGAAAGAAAGAAAAGGAAATTAAAAGAAACAAAGGTGGAAAAAATGAGGAAGAAAGAAAGAACGAAAGAAAGAATTAAAAAAAAGGAAAGGAAAATTTTTTAAAAAATCCCCTAAAAAACATTAAATAAAAGAAAAACAGAACAGAAATGACGTAAGGGGTTCAGGAGAAAATATCTGTAAAAAAATACAAAGAAATAAAAAAGGAAGAAAAGAAACAAAAAAAAATTCAGTCGATAATTTAACGAAATATAAAAAAAAAAAATATCATTTAGATAAAATTTACGATAATCTGATTAAGACTTAGGTTTTTGTTTTTATTATCGTTTCGGCCCCAAGCAAGGCAATACCGCCACTGGTGCGCAGGGGGTTATAATAAGAGGCGAGGGAAGCCAGAAAAATAAACGATACAGGGGATGTCGAAGGAAAGGTTAGAGAGAGATGGGAGTCAAGAAAATAAATTATGGAAATTGATGTTGCACTTTAACCTTTAGAAATTGTAGCTATCAGGGAAGCAAACATGCAGAAGAAAATTCCACAGGCGGTAAGTGCGGGAAAATATACTGTAAGAGTAGAAGTGGAGGCTATATTTGCCTATTTTGACAGTAAAAGGACGGGGCCTAATTGAAAATTTAGTTACACGAATAAATTCATGAGGGTATGACACCAGGGAATGGCGCTTGTTAGAGAAGAAGCTGTGAATATATTTGTAGAAAAGACAGAGGGAAATCACATCCTGTCGGTGAAAAGTGACTGAAGTTGAGCTGCCGAATCAAAACTGATTCCACTGCGGCTCCTCCTTTGGATATTGTCAAGGATCTCGAGATGAATAGTAGGAGCACCCGGCCGGATATGACACCAGTGTTCAATACACGGACGAATGGTAGATTTATAAGTGTGCAAAATAGATTCTGACGAGAAATCTTTCTACCTCGGCACAGCAACCCAACCTTCTTAGCGGTAGATATAGCTACTGATTTAATGTATTTCATTCTACTCGAGATTGTCTCAGAAAGGCCGAGGAAGCGCAGTGTAATTATTTTAGGGAGACTAGCGTGATCCATACTGATTGAAGGTCGGAAATTTTCTCTATGATAGTTAAAGGAGAGCAGATACGTTTCGTAAGCATAAAAATTTACGAACCGTTTTTTATCCCAATCCATCACAGATTGGAGGTCTTTTCCAAGAGTAGAAGAGAGGTTTACTTTGTCAGCCCTGGCAGATTTAATATTGAGACGTGGGTAGATGGTGGTGTCATCTGCATAGATGCCTACCTGGGAACTGATTACATCAGGCGGATTATTAATAAAGATCAAGAAAAAGCGTAGGCCCTAGGATAGAAACTTGAGGGACACTCGTAATCACATAAAAAAAGATTTGGAAGCATTCCCATTCAGAACGAACAACATTTAACGATTTGACAGGAACGATGATGGCCATTAACACATCGGCGGTAGACCTGGCAAAGCGGAATCCATACTGTTTATCAAAAAATAAGTTGTTGGCTGTGAGATGTTGAATCATTACAGCATTGGTAATAGCCTCGAAGACTTTGCAAAAAGCGGTAAGTGCCTGATAGGGCGATAGTTACAGCGATCGGAGGGCTCTCCAGAGTTTTTGAAAACAGATACTACAGAGGAGCACTTCCAACAAGCAAGGAAGCAAGAAGCAGCAAGGCAATAGTTATATGGTTTGGAAAGAAAAGGAGAGGGTTCAAGGGCATATTTCTTTAGGACAATGACTGGAATTCTATCACATCCACTTGCGCTATGGGAGTCAAGCTTAGAAATAATGAAACCAGAGACGGGGTTATATATACTTCATTATGCTGGGCCTCGGTTCTATGTAGGAAATCGGTTGTGGGTCAAGTGTGAACTTTTAAGAGAATTTGCGAGCAAAGCACTCAGCCCTGTTTGATGTGGATGTGAGGACAGTAGAATTACTGTGTAGCCGAGGTTTCGATGGTTTTGTTGTTGTTTAACACACTTTTGCAGAGGTGTCAGTAGTTCTTGAAGCCATACTTCCGGCTCCTGTAAGCTGCTTCATTCTATTGCCAAAAAACAGTTTAGCATAATTTTGGACATGCTTATGAGCAGAGACAAAAAGTCGGACACGTCACTCCGGTAAAGCTGGAAGAAATTGTTCCTGTTGGCAATGGCGACCGAGCAAGCAAGAAAGAACCCATGGGGAGAAAGTGGTTTAAGTCGGAACTTTCACCCAGTAGAAGACCTCGAAGGTGCATTCTGTTAACCATGTCCACCATAGTTTATGAATATAGAATACAGCGCAGTACGTAATGTGTTCAATAAAACAACGTCAAAAATTAATACTCACGAGTCAGACACACTACTGAATCGGATTAAATCACCAATAATCGGGAAAATATGGCCGCCTTTTATACACGTCACATTGAATATTTTGAGTCTTATGATTGGTTAACCTTTCTATTAGTGAACTAATGTGTCAGCATGTTGCTAGCTCACCAATATACAAGGGTACTCAAAATAACTCCAGCGCATTCTTCAACAGAAAGACTAAAAACTTTGTTCCAAGTGATATCAAAAAGGAACTTCTCTTTGATATCAGTAAGGTATTTTGCTGGCAGAAAGTTCCTGGAAGGAGGAGGAACGGTAAAAGATATTAATGGAATCCCTAAAATGATCAGAGGTGCCAAGATGACAGAGCTGCATGGCAAGACAAGAGTCAAGAATAGAAGTGAAACAAAGAACTAGCAGTGAGGCGAGACTACCAGGGTTATTGTGGAAACGCGTCGGGAAATCCACCACTTGCGTGAGAGATTGATAGTTGAAATGTTCAGAATATGAACACCAGCAACATTTGTGACAGTTTATCAGCCATTTTGCATGGCGGGTATTGAACAGAAATATATCACCGAACGGATGAAAGGAAATTACCTTGTCTGAAATGCCATATATATATATATAATACAACTAAAAAATCGGCGGTCAGTATAGCGGTTATCGGCTCGAAAAGAGAATGGAAGTGCCAAGTTCACAGTCTGGCAGTGTCTATTTCGTTAACTTTACATTTACAAATGGAGTTTTGAGAAGACATGGATTTATATTCCTCTATTTATAGGCTGAAGAGAATATCGAAGTAGGTCCCCTTACCTTTGGTGACAGCCAGTCTAAAAGAAAGAAATACTTTTAATTCAAACCTTTGTAAATAACAGGGCTGACACTAGCCCCAACAGAAGGAAGAGTCGCAAAAGCTTCAAAATTAGCACGAACACCGTCTTACCCTAGATATCACAACATAGTGGAGTGTATGTAGTTCCTCTGCGACCGTAATGGAAGACGGAATTCATAATAGGGATAAATAAGCAAACAAACCTCTTAGGGTAAACACTGCAGTGTTGTGAACAGAAAAGAATCACTTAAGAAGTGAGCTACGCTTGCTATATAGCAATATACAACAAACACGTATATATATAAAAATATACCAAGTGATATTTTTATTAATGAACGATGGACCGTGTAGCCTAGTGAACAGAGAGTGAGAGCGCGCTTCCAAGGGTTGACGGGTTGACGAATGCGTACCCCACAATAGCAGCATGCTATTGGGGGCAGTTCTGTGGTTCTGCTGCTACTTCTGCTCTCACTTCTTCTGACTGGCGAATCCGTGTTTTCGCGGTCTTTATATATCTTCCAAAACCGGGACTTGTTTCTTCCGGCTTTGCCTTGATCACGCGACGCCCACGCGACGCCTACGTAATTCTCAGAGTCACCTGTCTGTTTGCCTCTGAGTTATTTCCGCATCTGCCGGAAATAGGGTCAAAGTGACATCCGTTACTTTTCACCGACCGGAAACAACACGGCTTGTATCAGCCTTTGTTGGGTGGGCCAGACCGTTATATTACACGCTCATCGTGAGACTTTCACTCGTGAACCTCTTAACTTCGGTCAAAGAAATGTCGATGACAAACAAGAGAACAAATCTGTTCTGAGATTTACTTTTCTCCGATTCCACACGCCATCTCATAATAAACTTGAACCTTTTGACGTTAAGTTGAATGTAATCAGTAATAATTCTTCAATTCTCATGATTCCACACGATATTTATGTCTTCTTATTTAGAGCTACAACAATAACATGGGCTAAATCTGGAATTGTTTTCCATCAAACAATCTATTTCCTACAGACGAAACGTCTCAAGCTTCTCATTGCTCTATCGCTATTTCCATGGAAAATGTTCAGGCAGACTATATTCCATAATTCCATCACTTCTTACTTTCTCTTGCTATAAGATAAAAATGAATCCACAATTGTTTATTTTTCTTACAATAATGTTCAACCATGTACAAGGCCCATGTGCCACTCAGTGTAGTAGGTTACAGAGTAAGAATCATAGTTTATAGAGCATGTGGAGAAGATAAGGATTAGCCCTAGAATTGAAAAGGTTAAAATTGTGGTGATCATGGAAGCTTTCTTATGGGATTTGCATCGAAAAAACTGCTCAAGTTAAACCTACACCTCATCAATAGAATGCGGTGGGAATGAGGATGGGTAGGTACAATGTGCTTGACAGACCGGCGTTTAGTCGTGGAACTAAGGAATTTAATTTGTCTGAACATTTTCCATGGATATAGCGATAGAGCAATCAGAAGCTTCTGACGTTTAGTTTGTAGAAAAGAGATTGTTTCATGGAAAATATTTCATTGTGCACCTTTGAATAGCAAGCTAAATTTCAGTTTTAATCATTGGGGAATACATTTGCTTAACTCAGGTTTTAGATTCCCTACAACCTGAAAGAACGCACACGTTTGTACACTAGTGCACCAGATTAGTAATTGCATTGGTTTGTTCCATTATTTATAGGTCAGCCATGTGGTTTATGCGTAACAATCCCATGTGCCTAATTTCTTAAATCTCTCCAATATCCCATGCAAATCTGTAGAAAGCTTCACGCATGCGCGAACCGTTCACAATTAAATTAATCAAAAGTTGTATCTAAACGGACAATTAAATAAACCACATTACCGATGTAGCTATATTGATTAGCCTATACTTTGGCACGTCTCACGCAAGCCTATAATTATGAAACACCAAGTGATAATAATATCACTTTATCATTGGTTGTCAAGATTAGAATTTTCAATTTTAATAGATGAGCATACACGCGCGTACATAAATATATAACACCCTTGTGCAAATTAATTGAAACCAAAACTTTAGTTTCCTTTCTTGCAACATACGGTTAGTTTTAGACCACCTAGAGTTACAGGGTTTAATCGATTTATATGTTATTCTCAGATGAGGTCCTTTACAGTGGTGTGCAGTAATATTAATCTGTTTTAGGGGTTTATGATAAAAGTTGTTTGGCCTTGAATCATATTGCGTAATCCCCGATTGCATCAAGTTTTTTTCACGCTCGGTTACTATTGTCTCGATTCTTGATTAGTTCTCTTATGGCCATGGTCTGCGCTGGACGTTACACTGAAGAAGCGTAGGAAAACTGTAAATTGTAAAATTGCACGAACACATTGGCAAGCCACGCAGAGAGATCGCGGATATTTTTGGTGTCAGCCTTTCAACTGTCAGTCGTGTATAGCTTACGGCATATCACGTTGAATACACCGATTCTCGTTCGATCACCGAAGTTAAGCAACGTGAGCCTGCTCAGTACTTAGATGGGTGACCGCTTGGGAATACCAGGCGCTGTAAGCGTTCAATGACGGATGTGCGTTGTGGTGCAGTGGATGTCGGCTTGGAAAGAGAAATCGGTGAGCCGAGTTCGAATTCCATTTGAGTACACTGCATTCACTTAAGCACTAATACCTTTGGGAAAGGCATTAATCCGTCACTTCCCTCCAGTTGTGGGTTAAATAACACGATGGGCCCTGGGGGAAACCCGTTCAGTGTTGGTGTCACAATAAAAACACCCTTGGTAGCCATGGCGAAGCATCAAGTATTCAGCTATTTGGCAAGATTAAGAATTTTTCTATAAACTGCGCCAGGGTTCCAAATGCACAGGGAATACTGGAGGGGTGTAGTGAGTTCTGACTCGGCCGAGGCTGCAGGACGACGTTAGTCGTGTCATTAAGACGAAAAAAACAAACAAACCGGATTCATCAGTCTAAAACGTAAAGAAAAATACGGTCGGAAGAAAAAAAACACACTCCAAGAGACGATTTATATGTGATCAGGGAGAGTGTGAAATGTCCTAGGAAGACATTGCTTCAATTGATTTTCACAAGTGTGTATGCACATTTTAGTGTTGCCAGATGTAGAACGGAAAATGGTGATCATCATATTCCTAGAATTGATATCAATCGACAAATTCAATTAGGCGCATGTCCACATAAATAAATTCGTAGCTAAATAATGATTGGATATCTATTTAAATTTACTTCAATCTTGTCAAATAACCCAATTTGAACTAATATTTTTTTTAATCGTTTCACCCCAAGCAAAGCATTCCATTACCACTATTGAGCTTGGGGCTACATAGGGGGAGGTAAATAGAAAGAGTGGTTAGATATAGGAAATGTCAGAAGGGGGGTGATAGATAGTTGGGATGATGGGAAGAGTGTTTGAAAGAATGGAAGCGAATTAGGAGTGTTAGGAGGTGTCTATTGACCTTACATTTAAACTCCTGGAGATTGTAGCCGTCGGGAAAGCAGTCATGTGGAAGGGAATTCCACAGTCGGGAAGTACGAGAAAAGAAACTGTTGGAGTAGAAGTTGCGGTTTTTTGTTTCCATTTTTTTTCTAAATCTTCGTCGTTGCTATACCTGTTTGGACCATGATAATCTCAGCATACTTGTGTAGAACTAGATTTGTTAAATATTCGCTATATAGACTAAACTATCGCTCGGTTCACAATCCACCCACGTCTATTGAACAGGTGAAGAGGATCATCCCTTGTTTCCTGTTTAGGATGCGGTTTCGGTTTTCTCTTTTCCATTCTTTTTACCCTTACTTAGCCCCCTGCGCATCAGTGGCGTTACCGCCTTGCTTGGGGTGATATGATTAGAAAAAAACAAACAAAAAAAACATAAGAGTGATGATATCACGTAACTGTTTAGTTTTTATTTCTTTGTTTCTAATCAATTTTTTCTGTTTTTTTTTTTTTTAATCCTTTACTTAAGTTTTGGAAGGCACCTTTCGTATTTCATTTCGCCTTCGGATATCAGTGTCGGACTTTACGTGCTCTGTTATAAAGTCGAGAAACATAGACACGGGTACGGTTTTAATAATAACACTGGTATGAACATCATCCAGCACTGGTTACAGAAATAGAAGATGTAACCATTCTATGGGATTACACCATCTACACAGACAGAAAAATTGAAGCAAACAGGCCAGACATTATTGTTAAAAACCAGAAGGAGAAAACTTGTCTATTAATTGATATGGCTTGTCCAGCGGATTGTAACATAGCAATCAAGGAATTTGAAAAACTGTCAAAATATAAAGACCTGGAAATTGAAATAGAAAAAATGTGGAAATTGAAAACAAGAGTTGTGCCAGTGATAGTAGGTGCACTTGGAATGATAAAAAATGGAACAAAACAACACATTGAAAGAATCCCTGGAAACCTCAGCTTAAGAGATATACAAAAAATTGTCTTATTAAGTACAGCCCACACACTAAGGAAAACTTTATCTATGTAATGCTGGGGATGATAGGGAAGATAGAAAAACATGAAATGGAGCCATAACAACACGCCACTACCTGCCTTAGGTCTCCCCGCAGACTTGGTTGGTAGTGAGACCAAAGCAGAAATCGAAATATGATGAAAAATGACATAATAATAATAATAACATAGTAATTATGAATAAGTATTGCGGTGCAGTTGATATCGGCTCGGAACCAGAAATCGGAGAACCGAGTTTGAATTCCAGTCGTATTCGTTGCATTTACATACACGCAAAAACCCTTAGGGAACTGTATTAATCCGCCGCTTCTCTCTCCAGGAGGGCAGATTAGCTTTCTGTAGATTTGGTTGACAACCAGCCCACCACAGAATATAATTGCAAATTTTCTGGAAAAATTTTCTGCACAATCAGTCATGTCTCCTTCGAGACATGATCGCGTATGCGTGTATCACGTATGGTTGATTTCGACAACAATATAGTTATAAGTTTCTTGTCCCATCTGCCGTGGGAAGTGAGCTAAATCTACTTTATTTAGTAAGTCTATGAAATATTAGTTCCTTTACTCATTTTAACAATCTACACAAAATCAGCGTTTAGAGAAAATTAATTCCGAGCAAAATGGACCATTAAACTAATCAGTTCCTTTATTCATGCGTTCCTCAGATTGCAGTTTTATTTATTCAGCCCTTTCATGCATGATAATCTGGTACCTATGTCTATTAAGCGATCGTCTTGCCTCAATTTGTTCTTGAAATTGGCTTTGTCCCCGCCATCTTTGTCCTTCGGATACGAATCTTATTTTTCTGAAAGATATTTTCCATTTCACTGTTATATTAAACATTTTTAACATGAAAAGCTATCGAATAAATAAACGGTTTATATAATACCAAGAGTAATCAACGAATCATAAAAACCATTGAGAGTCTAAAAATATGAATGAAACGGATTAATTTGGTAGTTCATTGGCCTCCATTTTACTTGTGCATTCTGCATTTCCGCTTTATTGAATCTCAGTACAGTGCTTCCAGAATTTTGTTACATTGCAGCTAATATTAAAACATTCTGACGATTACTTTTATTCTTTACTACATGGATACACAACAAAAACTACTACTGCTAATAATAATAATAATATAGAAACACTATCAAAAATATGTAAACAAACACTGGTATGAACGTCACGCACCACCGGTTACAGAAATAGATGTCACCATTCTATGGGATTACACCATCTACACAGACAGGAAAATTGAATCAAATAGGCCAGACATTATTGTTCAAAACCAGAAAGATAAAACTTGTCTATTAATTGATATGGCTTGTCCAGCGGATTGTAACATAGCAACCAAGGAATTTGAAAAACTGTCAAAATATAAAGACCTGGAAATTGAAATAGAAAAAAATATGAAAATTGATAACAAGAATCGTACCAGTTATAGTGGGTTCACTTGGAATTATAAAATCTGGAACAAAAAAAAATCACATTGACAGAATCCCTGGAAACCCCAGCTTAAGAGATATACAAAAAATTGTTTTGTTAAGTACATCCCACACACTAAGGAGCACTTTGTTTATGTAAAGCTAAGGATTTTAGGGGAGATAGAAAAAAAAACATGAAATCGAACCATAACAACACGCCACTATCTGCCTTAGGGCTTCCCGCAGAGTTGGTAGGTTGTGCGACCATAGCAAAAATCGAATTATAATGTAAAATGAAATAATAATAATAATAATAATAATAACAATAGCCTATTTTCCCGAGTAAACCTGTCTATTAGGAAACCTAGTTAATCACTGATACAGACGACCGGGAATATTGGCTGTTGGTTGTTTTTATTTAGCGGCATCTCAACACCTCCATGGGTTATTTAATGTCGAAATCTAAATATTTTTTGTACACAACTATACTTTATTTTAGGGGATAATGATAGTTTAGTAATACAAGTATTACTAATTAACTCATAACTGGAAAGAGAATATGAAGAGTCATACTTTTCCTAAAAGTATTTACGCGAAAGTGAATATTCTATGATAGGAGGGACGGGGTAACCTGAGCGCTTTCGTTTTCAAAAGGAAACGTCAAGTCAATGATTCCTTGAATGTCGCCATGAACCACAATTATGAGATGGAAGGGAGTCGAGACTACAGTGGCGAAAAATGCACTAAATGAATAAAAAAATATATATCGTTAATACTTTTTAATTAATTCAAATAATAGATGGCTCGAGAGCCGTTCAACGCAGGGTGTAACTGTTAAAATTATAATGATGAATGTGAATAGTAAAAAATCGGTGGTAGGAAAATTTATGAGTATAAGAATAAATTGTTTCATCTACTAGCAGTTCTAGTTGTGATTGCTGTGGAATTTCCTTAAGTGCTTTCTGTTATTTGGTATAATTCTTTGTGATTCTGCAGAGTCCGACACGCAGACTCCATTTTGCATGAAGCCACCTTAATGTCTGTCTGAGAAAGCGTTAATATGCAACTGACAATTAAGCTATTTTCAAATGTTTGTGGAAAGATACGAGAGTCGTTCAAAATGTTCTAAGCCCCACCCAGGACGAAGGTCCATGGCGGAACACACTAGCACTTATTATAAAACGGGAAAGTAATATTTTGCATTTCAGTTATGATTTTTGTGCAGATGAAGCCTATATAAAGATGGAATCTTTAAACCTGAAAATAGAGGTAACATATATCCGATCAGTCATAAATATCCGCAAAGGAATGTATGATGCCGAAAAGATTCACGAGGACATGATGCAGAATCTTGATGAGGATTCTACTCACTGTGCAACAGTGAACAAGTGGGCAGCGGGATTTGAGCGGGGCAGAAAGAGCACAGAAGTTGACCATCGGTCAAATCTTACAAAAACTCTAACCACTGATGAACAATTTGATGACATTCACCATATGACATATATCTTACTCTCCAGCAAATGGCTAATTACAAAGGCATGAGTTCTGGGCCGATTCACGCTGCTTTCACTGGGTGTTGGGGATGAGCAAGCTGTATGCAAGATGAAATCCTAGAATGTTGACATCTGAGTAGATGCTGAAAAAGATCCTCATTTCCAGATATCCTTTTCGCTTCCATGCTGACCATGAGATTTTTCACAGCAGATTAGTAATTAAAAACGAAATCTGGGTTCATCATTTCGAATCTGAATCAAATATTCAATCAAACAGAGAAACACTCTGGTTCTTCATCTCTGAAGAAATTCTTCTGTTGGCAAGGTGGCAACATCTGTTTGGGTTTTTTTTTGGGGGGGGGGGTTAATTCTAAGAATGTTATAATGATCAGTCAGTTACGTGGCATACGTGATACACGCTTTGGCGATCATGTCTCGAAAGAGACATGACTGACTGGGCAGAAGATAATCCCGCAGTAGGTGGCATACGTGATACGGGCTTTGGCGATCATGTCTCGAAAGAGACATGACTGACTGGGCAGAAGATTATCCCGCAGTAGATTGCCATTAGCTTTCTGCGGTAGACTGGTTGCCGACCAAGGCTATAAAACCCAATCTGTCCTGTTATTTAACCCATAACTGGAAGGAAGAGACGGATTAATACCTTTCCCAAGGGTATTTGCGCGTAAGTGAATACAATGGATTCAACTGGAATTCGAACTCGGTTCCCTGGTTTCTCGTTCCGCGCCGATATCCACTGGACCACAACGCAAATCCGTTATAATGATAGACTACCTAAAACTGTTTATGGCCAGTTCTATGCATTATAATGTAAACAACCGAAGATAGTAAACAAGTTGAAGCGCATAGTGATGCTGGGAGTGGATGCACTCTTGCTCCAGAATAACGCTCCTGCTCACAAAATTCAAGTGGCTGTAGCTGAATCAACAAATTCTGGTATTGAATTGCTGCACTATTCACCTTATTTACCAGTCTTTGATCCATATGACTTCTTGCTGTTACTTAAACTCAGATCTCACCTGCGTAGTCGCCATTTTGGAAATAGTGATAAGATAATATGTACTTGGTTGTGCGTTGTGGTGCAATGAATATCGGCTCAGAACGAGAAATCGGTAAGCCGAGTTCGAATTCCAGTTGAATTCATTGCATTCACAAATACGCATGGAAAAGGTATTAATCCGTCTCTTCCCTCTGGTTATGGGTTAAATAACAGGACAGACTAGGCTCTGTAGCCTTGGCTGGCAACCAGTCTACCGTAGAATATAATGGAAACTTACTGCGGGATAATTTTCTGCTCAGTCAGTCATGTCCCTTTCGAGACATGATCGCTCAAGCGTGTATCACGTATGGCAGTTAACTGACATTATGTATTGCGGAGTTTTTTGGAGGACCTAGAGATGTATACAATCTAATGATGGAACAATCATTTTGGAGAAAAAGAAAATACTCCAACGATGGGAAGAATATATAAAAGTTCTTTTCCACGACAAGAGCGAGCAACCAATAATAGCAAAGATGAGGACGGACCGGAAATATTAAAGTCTGAAGTGGAATCTGCAGTAGCCAACCTGAAAAGAAACAAAGCAGCGAACCCAGACGGCATAGTCATAGAGCTGCTGATAGCCCCAGAAGAATTTGGTATAGAGAAAATTACTGAAATAATAAATGAAATTTATAATAGTGGGGTTATACCAGATGACCTCAGCAAGTCTATCTTCATAGCACTAACTAATAAGCCATGAGCAAGCGAGGCGAACTCCACAGAATCATAAGTTTAATAAGCCATGTAACAAAACCTATCGTCCGAATCCTGATGAATAGAGCGAGAAGTAGAATCAGGCGAGAGATAAGACAAGAACAGTGTGGTTTCATAAAAGACACGGGAACAAGGAATGCCACATTCATGATTAGGATGGTCTCCGAAAGGGCAATACAAATGAAGAAGGACATATAACTGTGCTTTATTGATTATGAGAAGGCGTTTGACAAAATACGCCACAAAGAACTGATGGAGATGCTCGGCAGCCTGGATATATTTGGGAAAGACTTGAGAGTAGACAAGAATCTATACTGGCAGCAAACCACTTGCACAGGGACAGGTAATGAATTGAGTAGATATACAAAGATAGAAAGGGGCGTAAGACAAGGATGTGTCTTTTCACCGGATCTGTTCAACTTGTACAGCAAGAATATTTTGAAGAACCTAGAAGTTATGCCTGGATTCGTCATCGGAGGCCACAATTTAAACAACTTAAGGTACGCAGATGATACAATGCTGATAGCAGACACAGAGAGGAAACTACAAGACCTCCTACAGAAGGTAACTGAATAAAGTAACTAGAAAGGACTAGAAATAAACTGCACGAAAACCGAATGCATAGTCATCAGTACAAAGGGCAGCCCAAAATGCCAAATACAGGTTGGGGATACTAGAATCAAGCAGGTACAACAATTTAAATACTTGGGAAGTGTTATAACAGAAGACGGAAAGCGCCACACAGAGATCCGAAGGCGAATTGGCATGGCCAAGGAAGCATTCCAGAAGTTGAGTAAGGTATTAAGAAACAGGACAATTTTGCTAGAAACAAGGAAATGTGTACTGGATTGCTACCTGCTGTCCGTCCTTCAAAATGGCAGTGAATACTGGACAATATCATCAAAGGTGAAGGAAAGACTTGAAGCAACTGAAATGTGGTTCTACAGAAGGATGATGGATATAAAGTGGGGGATCAGTTCCATATTACAATCAATATATAAACTCAACCCTCACTTTGTGGTCACAGCCGTTTCTATACATTCATATTCCTGAGATCCAAAAGCACAAGGATGCATTCCAAGAGTTGAGAAAAGTATTCTGAAACAGGATAATATCGCTAGAAACAAGGAAAAGAGTACTGGATTGCTACGTGCTGTCCGTCCTTTAATATGGCAGTGAATGCTGAACAATACCATTAAAGATGAAGGAAAAGCTTGAAGCAACTGAAATGTGATTCTACAGAAGGATGCTGCGAATATCATAGATGGAGCATGTGAGTAATGATGATGTCTTGGAAATGATGGAAACAAACAGGAAATTAATACTGAGCATCAGGAAGAGACAGCTGAAGTTCCTGGGACATGCAATGAGGAAGGAGGGCTTGCAGAACCTGATCATAACAGGCCAGATAAAGGGAAAAATTACAGGTGAAAGCAACGGATAACATATTTAAAGGACCTAACCAGGTGGATGATGGAATGAAGTTTTCATGGTGTGATAGAAGAAGGTATAGGGAAACGTGGAAGGCCATGATCGCCTACGTCCTGAAGGGCACATAGAAGAAGAAGAGGCCACCTTTTTTCCTGATGGGGTTGTAAGTCTTAAGTATCGTTGAACTAATTATATTGATTTAAAGGTGGATTATATCGAAAAAATATATAGATAAATTATATTGAAAAATAGTGAAAAACTGTCTTGTTTCTTCCATTCTGTGTAATGCCTAGAACTGACTGTTGCATGTAATAGCCATAAGAATGTCTATATCTAATGAGCTATTTCAGAACATGAGTCGAGTTTTTAGGCTGTTTTGGATGCAATTTGAGATACTTCGTTTCACATTATTATTTGGTTCAAATATGGTTTCACAAGATTGGTTAGTCGATATTTATTACAGAGATTCCACAATAATTAAGTTTGACATAAGTCTGGTCGTGATTACACTTTTCCTAATGACTGCCTATGATTCCGTAGTATTATGTAAGACTGGAGTTCATACAAAGTTCATATTAACCAAAATTACGTACCAAGAAAATTGTTCTAATAATATTTATTCGACTGGTAAATTCATTGAATAAAATTTAATCGAAGAGACATACATAATCATGAAATAATTTTGCTTGTTCCTGCTTAAGTTAGTGAGTTACTTAATTCCTCCGTCCGTTACGCCACTGAAGAAAGAAAACACACTTACTCTCTACACGAGCTTTTCCTTCCCCTCTATCTTTTTATAATCTATAAACGCTACTCTCCTCAGCCTTTCTCTCATCTTTGCTAAACGGAAGGGTAGTAAAGAATGAGAGAGTAGGAGAAGAGAGCCTATAGCATTACCGAAGAAGCTTAAGCTGATGATTGTAGCAGTAACTGT
The DNA here is from genome assembly GCA_037127315.1 of Ascarosepion bandense. Taxonomy (NCBI): domain Eukaryota; kingdom Metazoa; phylum Mollusca; class Cephalopoda; order Sepiida; family Sepiidae; genus Ascarosepion; species Ascarosepion bandense. Next base: position 1,680,096 of record JBBBDQ010001129.1, on the reverse strand, counting down.
GCGTGTTTATATGTGTGTGTACTGTACAATATAGGTAGGTCTGTTTTCGTATCCTAATAACGAAATTTCTGGTCTGTACGCTTGGCCATAACTCAG
>JBBBDQ010001129.1:1602500-1677500 GCA_037127315.1 Ascarosepion bandense | reverse complement strand
AAAAAAAAGAGGTGTTTGTTAGGTTCTGATGTGACTAGGATGTTAGTGCTATATATTCATATAACATTTGGCATTTGGTCATCATTATTTTATTATTATTTTGTATTACGTGCCTAAATGTGAATATTAAAAAGTAAAAAAAAATAGAAATGTGTTTGCTGCGTCGTGTTCTTGATCAAACAGTGGTCTCCCCTACAAAAATGCAAAGCAGATTCGAATCCTACCAGGAAACGTATTTTTGTGTACTTATATTTCTCAAATATTTAGCCGGTAAATGTAATACGCATTGTTTAATAAATAAAATTGAGGCGTCTCTTTTAACTACGAGTAACCAATACAAGAACGTTTGGAGTAATAATTTAATGAAATAAAGATAAATCAATTAGTTATTTCATATATATATATATATATATATATAAATTCTAAACATATACTGTTAAATATAAGAAACAATAAATGTCTATGATGTTTATCATGAACCGCTCTAAACATCGTATTTTGTCTTTAAAGTCAAAATACGATGTTTAGAACGGCTGATGATTAAGCATAACAGACATTCACAGTCTCTTATACTTAACAGTATATGTTTAGAAAATTATCTGCTGCCTCGATACACTAAATATATGTGTGTGTGTGTGTGTGTGCGTGTGTGTTTGTGCGTGTGTGTGTGTTTAATAAAATGCAAATATTATTCTTACGTATTCTGTACGCACGTCGTGTGTGTTTAAACACGCATGTATATGTGTATAAAAGGATATTACAGATATATACTTAGTTCCGCTTAGTACGACATAATTCAGTGGTATAAATGCATTCATTAAGTCTGAATTAAGTATTAAGTATTTGCGAGATTAGCATCCTGACATTTTTTTTATAGTATCGCCCTAAGCAAGATATTATGCTGCCACTGTTGTGCAGGGGGTTACATAGAAGGAAAGTTACGAGAAAGAGTAACAGAATAAAGTGGGTGTCAGGAAGCAGGTACAACAGGGATGAGAATGCTGCTGAAATAAGATGAGAGCATGAGAGAGAGAGAATGCAATTTAGTGAGATAGGAGGTACATTTGCGCTACCGTAGGCACCCACTTAATAAACTTAACTATTTTTTTCTGACAGAAAGTGCACCTACTGCAGGAACGAACTTGTAAATTTGACTGATACACGAGTTGCTATCAATCTTGCACATTATAAAGCTTAGCAAGACGACATTTAAGAGGCGTATACCTGGAAACTAGCTAATTTGACTGCGTTATTGTCTTGTTAACTGCAGGCCTTGTAGATACTGTATAATTGCGTCAGGTGAGTGAGTGTGTGCGTTTCTGAAAAGAAAAGCGCCCCGCCCGCTCACTGAATGCCTCGTGTTTGTCAGTGGTTATGTATAAATACATCAATCCTATCTGCCGAGAAACAAGTGGCTTAATTAAGTTGCAATGATGTATCGGCAACTAAAAGAATTAGTAGGAGGAAAACGACGCCAAAAGAAGTATTGATAATTCAGCGATAGATGGGAAGGGAAAGAAAAACTAACAATGAAATTTGAAAGCGACAGTAACGAAACTAAACTGTTAGTATTCTAAAATAAGGACAAAAGGTAGGTAGAAACAAAACAGCGAGAAAGAACCAAAGCTGATCGAGGAGAAATGGTTAAGCAAGTCAGCTGTTCGGGAGTGATGTTGTCATTGGTTGGCGAATGTCGGAATCGTAAAAGAACGAAGCTGAAATATTGATTTGCTTCAAACAGTAGAAGGCGAAAGATGAGAATAAATCACAACAGGTACCCTGTGACTTGTTAACAAGCACCAGCAATATCAACAAGAAGCGCCATCTTCTTCATTACCCTTGCTTGTGTTTGTTTCCATCTGTTACCTATTTTCTTTTTAAAATTCACACACACACACACACACACACACACACACATATATATATATATATTTAATCATATCACCCCGAGAAAGGCGGTAACCCCACTGATGTGCAGGGGGCTACGTAAGAGTGAAAAGATTGGAAAAGAGAAAGCCGGAAACCACATCCTAAACAGGGACCGAGGGATGAGCCTCTACACCTGTTCAATAGACGAGGGTGGAGTGTGAACCGGGCGATAGTTTAGTCTATCTACTCCAATTGAAAAAAAAAAAAGAAAAGTGAAAAGATTGGAAAAGAGAAAGCCGGAAACCACATCCCAAACAGGGAACAAGGGATGAGCCTATATGTTCCATTTGTAAGCGAGTTATTACAAGACAGGTTTCTAATATGAGTGGTGTCTCAGTCGATTTTCAATAACTGATTTTACCGTATTCCGTATTTTTGTTTTTTTTGGGGGGGGGGATGAAAACGTTTTAATTTCTTGTAATTTTAAAAATTGCGCGTTCAAAAATATCCCGTTACGTGAGCATTCAAAAAAATCACTGTTAGATGAACGTTCTTAAAAAAAGGTAAACGGTAAAATCAGTTATTGCAAATCGCCTGAAGAGACAACTCATGGTAGAAACCTGGGTCGCGTAATAACTCGTTTACAAATGGGAAATATTTCCATGTTCTATAATATAATTCTATTGAACACATTTTAATACAAATGTGCACTGGTCTAATTTTATTAAGACAAAAAAAAAAACAAAACTAAGTAATTAAGCAATCAATCAATTAATCAATCAATCAATATATATATATATATATATATATATATATATATATATATAAAAGAAGAAATATAACGCTTACATCCGAATTTCAGCGGGAAGAATTTCGAAACAAAGGTTTTATACACACAGGCACTCCTTTACTAAACCTAATTAAAGGTATCAAACAGCTCCTTCATGAAAATACTGGGAATTGAAAGAAAATAACCTAAATCCACAGATAAACTTGAAGCTGATAGACAAAGCAAGCATAGATGTAATCTATGTTTAACAGAAAGATTTTGAAATTTCTATATCAGAATGTACTTCTAAGTAATCCTAGAGAAATCATTAGTATGTGTTGTCACAGGAATAAATTTAAATTTCAATAATTATCTTATTATCCATTCAGTCACATTGGATTTTGTTTTTAAATTTGGCGAACAGTAACCTTTTCCCTCCTACCTACCATTACTAACGCAATAGTCAAGCCACATGCATCCCAAAACCATTAGAGAAATTACTACTAAGATTCCTCTAGCTTAACCCTAGGATAGCTGATATTCCCCCACCCCTTCCTTTACTAGTCCCTGCCTCCGGCATTAGAATTATTCCTCATTCTTGATTAAGAGGGGTTGACGATGCATGTCTTAAACTTACATGCTGAAAATGGCTATTTCCCCTCTAAATTTTATCTAAAATTACAGATATATATATATATATATATATATATATATATATATATATATATCTGTAATTTTAGATAAATATATATATATATATATGTATATATTTCATTTGTAAACGAGTTATTAGGTGACTTAGGTTTCTAAATCGCCTGAAGACACCCCATGGTAGAAACCTAGATCGCGTAATAAGTTGTTTACAAATGAAAAATATTTAAATCTTCTACAATATAATTGCATTGAACACTTTTTGATACAAATGTGTACTGGTCTAATTTAATTATGACCCAAAACTAAGTAATTTGCATATATATATATATATATATATATATATGTGTGTGTGTGTGTGTGTGTGTGTGTGTGTGACTTTTGTATAAAAGCTGTTATTTTAATATATAGTCTACTTTTCTTTTCAATTTTCTTCTATTGTCGAAATTTGAATTTTATGAGCTCCAAAATTTTATATAGATTCCATATCGTATTTACACACACACATACACACACATACACACACACACACACACACACATATATATATATATATATATATATATATGTATATATATATATAGTAATGAACTTAATCATAGTAAGTCAACACTAATAATAACAGACTAAATATCCGAAAATAATGCGAACTAACAGTAATATAAAGCGTCTTCTAACCAGGCGAGGACTACCTTGTGGGTTAAATAAAGGGAGATAAAAAAAGAAACAAACAGCGCACGAGAACAATACGTCTTGTGCTCGTCTGAAAGAAAAAAAATCCCAAGACGAAACAGCAAAGTGCTCGATACGAAAGTACGAAAGTCGATCAGAATATATATATATATATATATATATATATATATATATATATAGGCATCCACAGACAGTGCTGTTTAGCTGTATCACAGCTCATCAGTAGAGTTAGGCATCTATTGCTAATAGCCAGGATTGACACCCGATCGAACTGACATCATTCGGCAATTCTATCTCTAAGCTATTCCTATATTCACTTACATATATCACTTTATTATTAACTTAAGCGTTATTTTATCGGATAGCAGTATTTTATCGGATACCCATATTTGAGTATGTTTAATCACACTGTTTAATATTTGAACAGTGTATGTATTTTAAAACGATTAAAGGGGTAAGATCTGTTGGAATAATGAATTAAAAGCATCCATCACTTCTTTTAAACATTTCTTTGTTTATGTTTACATGCGAAATCTAGCAGACATGAACTTTCGAGAACTTAGGAGAGGTTTGCGTTTATAAGGCCCCATTCGGCCTTGAGAGCACGAAAATTCGTAAACAACAATATTTATTTCTGATAGAGATTTTAAGGCACCGTGTTGTTGGTTATATTTAGATTATATGTTTTATAAAATCAAACAGGTACAGAAATTTAAATACGTAGGAAGTGTTCTAACAGAAGACGGAAAGTGCGACACTGAGATCCAAAGGCGAATTTGCATGGCGAAGGAAGCATTCCAGAAGTTGAGTAAAGTATTAAGAAACAGGACAATTTCACTAGAAACAAAGAGGAGAGTACTGGATTGCTATGTGATGTCGGTTCTTCAATATGACAGTGAATGATGAACGAAAAACTTGGAGCAGCTAAAATGTGTTTCTACAGAAGGATGCTGTGGATATCATGGACCAAGCGTGTGAGCAATGACGAGGTTTTGGAAAGGATGAAGACGAAAGGGAAATTAATACTGAGCATCAAGAAGAGACAACTAAAGTTCCTGGGACATGCAGTGAGGAAGTAGGGCTTGGAGAAATTGTTACTAACAGGCCAGATGAAAGGAAAAAGAGACAGGAGAAAGCAGCGGATAACATATTTAAAGGACTGATCAGATGGATGACGGAATGAGGGTTGCGTGGTGTAACAGGAGAAAGCGTGCTAAGAACCACCAGGGATAGGGAGATGTGGAGAGCCATGATCGCCTACGTCCTGAAGGGATAGGGCACATAAAAGAAAAAGAAGAAGAGGTAGAGAATAAATCAAAGTACTTGAGTGATATAGATCGGCGAATTAAATTTTATTTGCATTTCCATCCTTTTTACAATTAGGATGAAACAAATGACGATAGAAAAAGAAGTTGTGTGTATTTATGTCTGTAGCCTGTCATATGTTTTACAATTTTATTGTGGATAATAATATTTATTCCTCAAAGACAGGTTATTGGTGATTAGAGTTTGATTAATTTTGCTTCTTTCCTTATAGAATAACTAGCAGTATAGCCCGGCGTTGCTCGGGTGTAATGAAAGCTTTAAAACTAATCCATGGTCCTGGAGTTCAGACTCAGCCTAAAGAATATTTGTGTGAAGTTTGGTGAGAATCGGATAAAAATTGTGGATTTGTATAAAGGACATACAGACAGATAAACAGACACACACCAACATCTTGCCTTTTATATATACATATTGTTGATTTTCTGGACTATTATAAGAACTGCAACTTTGAAACTTCTGAATATCGTTTCTTATGTCTTTGTCGATGAGTCTATCAAATTTGATTAAAATCGGACCACTCCTTCTCTAACCCGATTTTTCGAATATCGATTTTCGATATTTATCGGGGGTACCTCGACACAAAACCTAGCTAAGAACACTCGCAGACGCTTATAGTACAACTGTTTAAATTTTCAAGAAAATCGGTTCAGCCGTTTCGGAATCTATAGGTAACGGGGACACACACACACACACAGACATATACACACAGAGAGACAAAGTTCCATTTATAAATAAGTTTAGATGTCTGAGGAATATATTATTTCAGCCTGGTACGTCCTGTTTTTTATTTGGTTTTTGTTTGTTTGTTTGTTTTGTAACAGCTGTTTTGTACCTGTGAAGGTATTCACTTTTTTTAGTGGCGTAGATACGAAATTCTGCTAGTAACTGCTTTATCAAGAGAGGTAATAACGTTATGGCTGTTTCCGTCGACTAAAACATTCAGAAAAGGGTTTTTATTTAATAAATATTGAAATTTTAATTGTAGTACAGAGTTATTCTGAATTTTTTATTTAAATTTTTTTTATATCAATTAGGCTTTCCTGGTAATATAAATAATGTCGTCGATATAACAGAAAATATGTTAACCTGTGGTCCTAAAAACAATTTTTTTCATACACAACAGAAGTTTAGGTAAAATGGGTGGTTTAATATTAGTGGGTGGTGGTTGCAGCTGTTCTGTAAGACGATTCCGATAGTTTTTTTGTCGGAGACATTATGGAATAAGCGCGCTGAAAGGATGTGACGTTAAAAAAGTGTTCCACAGCTACGGGACATGGTATTAAAATAATCATGTTTAGAAGATATTTATTGGATGGCGTTTTGTACAAACGTTTGTTTTTTTTTACCATTTCCTCTCAGCAAGGCAATAAATCCACTAATAGGCAAAGGATTACTGAGTGTAAGAGAATACGGAAAAGCATTATTAAGAAAACAATAAGAATTAAGAAGGCAGAAGATAACGATTGACGTTGCCATTAAATTGTTAAAGATCAAATTTGTCTGTAAAGATAGAAATAGGAAAGATTGCTACAAGCGAGAAAAGTTAATGTGTCCACGAAAATGATGTTTATAGAAATAAAATTTTAAATGAAACTCACACACGCACACACACACACATACACACAAATATATATATATATATATATATATATATATATATATATATATATATTGTAATGGTTGTTACAACAATATAAATATAAAGCTCTACGTGATATCGAGCACTCTTTATAAAAATAAATGTCTGAACAGTGGGTTTAAAACCTAGGTGTTCCATAACTTTCTTACAATTACACGATATATATATATATATATATATATATTGTTTGTTTGTTTACAACTTGTACAAGGACCGAGGTAGAAAGTTACGTAATATCTTGAGATTATGTTTCACGGAGCAGTGGGTCACGGAAAGAACTTACTTTTCGGTGGGAATGATAGCGGCTTGCTACTATGTAAGTGGCATTGCGGGTCCAAGTAGTGAAAAGTCTACCTGGCGAAACCACGGAATTATGTTTGTGGAAGCATTTTCTATGGAATTGGTGATAGGGATTTCCTCTAGCGAGGTGTACGAGGGAAGAAACTTATGGCTACATCTTTGACACCTTGCCCGGCTGGCTCGCTGTCCGACCTCTAAACGATCACGGACGCCAGTGATGATGTAGACCGGAACCTGAGTCAGGGTTGATGCTGTCGAACACGGCACCAGTTATGACGACGCTCTTGGGGCTCTAATCGTGATGATGGCCTCGTCACAGCAGCTGGTCCTCAAGAGGTCTATTACAACGGTGAACTTTCCTGCCCACGCTGTGTATTTTGATCTCAGGAAAGACACGTTGAGAATACAATAGCCGTTTTTCTACCATCTTAAACCAGACCGGACACATGTGTACACTTGTGTTAATAAAATAAAACACGGCATAAAAATAAATAAATGAATAAGTTTGAAGACACCTGGATAGGTGGCGGAGAAGTCTTTATATATATATATATATACTGTAATGGATGTTACAATGTTTTCAAATTCATAGTATCACTAGGCAAAAAATTATAAGCCAGCCCATTATGTTTTGTTTTAGGTGATTTTTTTTATAGAACTGAGAATTATCTAGTTGAAAAGACCGTTTATTTGTGTTGGATTTGTTATTTTTGGGTGTTAGTGGGGTTGGTCTGTATTTTGAGTTCCGTTGACCTTTTTACTGGTCTTAGGGTCAAGTGTTTGTTTTTTGAGAGTTCATGATAGGTTAATCTTGAAAGATCTGGTGATGCTGGCGCCTGGCGTGTTGTTGTTTGGTATAGGGGTTGGTAGATGTTGTTTTATTTTGGGGTTGGTTTCTCCTTAATTTAATGTATGTTATTTTGTATTGGGGTGTGTGCTTTTTCTCGTTTTGTTTTTATTTTTTTGTTTTTTATAAAATATACCTTTTTAAAAATATATCTTTCATAAAAAGTATAGGAGTTGGTAGGTGTTGTTTTGTTGTGGGGTTGGTTTCTCCTTAATTTAATGTATGTTCTTTTGTATTGGGGTGTATGCTTTTTGCTGTTTTTTTATTTTTTTGTTTTTTATAAAAAATAATCTTTACAAAATATATCTTTCATAAAAAATAATTTATAATATTCCGTAATATTAAGCTATTTCATAATATTATAAAATATAACATTTCATAATATTCAAGAAATATATATCTTTTATAAAATCTATACTTTATACAACATATTTTATAAATATAAAATATATTTTTTTATTTATTTATCTACTATTCTGTTGTAACTGCATTATTTTTTGTTGGTATTGTATAGGGTTTGTTTTCCTTTGGGGGGTTTCTGGTTGTTTTTTTTTTTACTTAAATTTTAGCGAGAAATATTTGCGATGTTTGCATATTACTTTTAATTCGTCTCTGCGGTTTAGTAACTCGTTGCTGTTAGGGTACTGGAGAATGTGTAGCTTTTCACTTAGACATAAAGGGCAGATGTCAATAAGTGAGTTGCAAGTTCTAGTTTTTTCTAGGATTTTCCATTTTACTTTGGGTTTCTGTTTTGAATCCTTTAGCTTCCAAAAGTATGTGGAAAGGGATGTTTGGTTTCGGTATAAGCTGTTTTTAAATGAGGTTAGGTGCAAGTACCACCGCTGCTTAAAATATATACTTTATTTATGGTTGGATTTTCGATGGATGTTATGTTGCATTGATAGATTATTGAGGTTGTTTTGCATTTATTTTGTAGTGGGCAGTTTCTATGGTTTCTGCAATTACAGATGTTTTCGTTGTTGGGTTTGGTTGTGTTTTGGTTGCCGGTTTTATTTTGGTTTACGTGCTGATTTAGGATATATTTGTTATGGTTAGTTATGATTTTTTCTAGGTTGTTTGTGCAGCTGTAGCTAAGTTTGAGTGTATTTTTGTTGAAGATTTTACTGAGGGGATTATTTGCTGGGAAATGTTTTTTTAATTAAGTTCAGGAACTTCTGTCCTAGTTTGGTGTTGATCATTTGGTTGAAAGGAGGTGTGTATCAAATGATTTTTCTGTTTCTACTTTTCTTGTTGGGGGTTGTTGTTTGTTATGTATTGGATGTCTTTGTTTCTGTAGCCGCTTTCTTTTAATGACTTGTTGTAGAGAGGTTTGTGTTTGTTGAATATTTCTTTGTTGGACGAGTTTTGGCTGATTCTATGTTCTATGGAAGAGGGTATATGTTTGATAATACTCGGGGGTGGTTTGACTTTGGGTGGATGTATAGTGGATGTATGGGTATTCATTGGGTTTTATGTATGGTTTGTAATTGTTGTTGACTAAATGTAGTGTGATATCAAGGAAGTTTGCTACTTTTAAATTTGTGTTGACTATAACTTTTAGGTTTAAAACTTTGAATTCTCTATGTATTAGTTTTCTGATTTTGTCTGTTTTAAAGTGTGTGGCGTTTTTTACTATCATTAGACCGTCGTCTCTATATAGCCCGATGTCCTGTGTGTTAATGTCTTGGTGAGCGGTGAGATTGTACAGAGTAAATAACCCGATGAGATCCGAGGACTCCGATGAGATCCGCGCACCCATTGTGATGTTGAATTGGTTTAAAGCGTTGTTTTTTATCCATTGATCTTGGTTGTGAATAAGAACAGATGTCTTATCCGCCATAATGATATTATATTCCTCCTTTGTTAGGTCTGTGTAGTGTGTGGCAAATTCTAGTGCTAAGGTGAAGAGGTCCTTAGTGATTGACGGGTAGTAATCCACTATGTCAAATTGGATCAAAGAACAGTTGTTTTTTTCTTTGATGTTGTTGAACCAATTTATGACGTCATTGGTGTTTGACCATTGGAGTAATCCGTGTTTTTGGTTTATCTGTTCATTAATTCGTTCGAGGATCTTTTTGCTGATTTTTCCAATTTCTGGTCTTGTTGGGTTTTTTATTATTCTTGTGGGTAGGTTTATTTGGAAGTCTGTTTTGTGGTCTTATAATGTGATGTATGCTTCCTTAGTGTGGAGTTTGCTTACTTTTTCACTTATTTTTAGTTTATCTGTGATTTTCTTGCTGGTTGTATCTATCTTGTCGACTATATCTAATTTGTTGTTTGCCTTGTTATAGTTTTTGGTTAAGTTTTTTTTATTAGGGCTGTGTATTTGGCTGGTGGTATCGAGTAGAAGTTTTCGGTTTTGTCTGACTTTACTAATAGTTTATCCGAGGATTTTATTTTTGAGATGACTCGGTCCAGGTGTATTTGGAATTTATTTTTTCTTTTGTTGAAGGTTATGTTTTTTATTACTTGGAAAAGGTCATTTTCAAATTTAGATAATTTTTCTATTGTGGGTGTGTTTTTTATGCTTTTAAAACCATAAATTTCCGGGTCTTTTGTTGTTTTGTTGTTCTTTAAGAAGAAGTAGGCTTTCCACCTGATCCTTCTAATTAAGTGCTCTGTTTTATGGATTAGTTTGGCGAAATATTCCCGTTTGTTTGGGTTGGGAATGTTTTTGAGTGAGACTCCGAAATTTGTTTTTTCCATTGTCGGTTGTGGAATAAAAATAAATATGGATGGGAGCTATATTGTAACTAAGTTGTTGAACCCGTAGGTTTATTTACCTTTTTGTTCGTGCATTTACTTTTATAAAGAGTGCTCGATACAAATGTAGAGCGTGATACTGTAATGGTTGTTACAATGTTTTTAAATTCAGAGTATCACTACACAAAAAAATATATATATATATAATTAGCAGAAAAAGCAGAAAGTACAACGGAGCGAAAGTTTTCGTTTAGAATAATCAGAACTTCCAATTTTCCAAATAAAACAAAGTATTTTTAGGGTTCTTTACCGAAACATTACGGAAACGGCCGAAGTGGGCCGGAAGATTGGGGATGATAGTAGATTCGTCTTGTCTCTTTCGCTCGGCAACAAAAAAAAATCTCCTTTCAGATAGTTTTGCTCTTTCTCGGCTCATTCTGTTTCTATACATCTTTAGCCAAGACTTTAACTGTGGCGTATTATTCGACTTTAACTTTTTTAAGTCGATCAGCGGCAGGCTTTTCTACGTTTCTTTACGTCTTCAGCCAGGAGCTCTATTGGAGGCGACCGTCACGGTCTCTACCGCTAACACCCAAACGGTATGGCTCGCGGTTGGGAACACTCCTCTCACTGTCGTTACATCTCTGGACCGAGAACCTACTGAACATCGACTGCAACTTTACGAACTAACTTAGCTACTTATGCTTGTCCCAAATTTTCTTGGGAGGTGCTGGCTAGACCCTGGGTATATAATCTTTGACCAATGAGATTTCTTTCACCTCCACATCTCGAGGTGGGGGGGATTCAACCAATGAGGCAACAACACCTCCTCTGACGTAATTTCTCTTCATCTTCCTCTTCTTGATTCAACTGATTACGTCAGCGAATCTAGCTCGGAATTTTTTTTTTTAACTCCAGTGAGATTTATAATTTGTTTTTATTCTTTCAGCCGTTTTAACCTCATCAAAAGTTTTTGACAGTTTGTTTTGCCTATCGCTATTTTTCATTTTCCACCGACCGAAAAGCTTCTGATCGACTTTTGAATAAACAATGCAAAAAACAATACCACTAATAATAATTTCGTTCGCTCCGTCGTATTGAGCTTAGGATTACATTTTTTATATGCAGAAATAATGTTACACATCTATCCATTTCCACTGTAAAAACTTTGCTGTTAATCTAGTAATGCGGTCAAATTCATACATTTTAGGTACCACCAATGGAAATTCATCAGTATTATTACCATAAATATATTTATGGAAAAAACACAGCAAATCTACATTATGGATGTTTCAAAGTCATTGAAGCCAAGATGCCAGATCATGACCAATGACATTGCACATTCTTTGCATTTTATTCTGTTTTTAATGTATTCGTTTTATTCATGGAACATCTAATGACTTCTGAATTCCTATGCAAGGCTGGCATAACAAACATGACCTTTAGAAATAATTTCATAATTAAATTAATAAACATTATACATTTACTAAAACAAGATATTGGATATAATTGTTGCGTTCAATTAAGTCCGGAATTTCTTCATTTAAGGAGAATCTATGTCTGGGTTCCCAATCAGTGGATGGTGACACCCAGGGGGTCGCGAAGCCTTGGCACGGGGGTCGCGAAGCCTTGGCACGGGGGTCGCGAAGCCTTGGCACGGGAGCATGTAGCCATGTTAGAAATAGCTTGGGATAACATTAATTGTATTTCATCAATTACATTTTTCAAGCTCCTACATTTTTTTACATTTACACTGTATACTATACTTCTCAGTTCCACGCCCGGTTTCATTCTCAGAATTGCAACTTTCTTCCCTCCCCGGCTCCCATCTTTCTTTTCTTTACTCTTAACTACCCGCTTCAAAATAAAAACAAAGAATAGAAACAGATTGGATGTTGGAGATGACATGAGACTGGCTCTAACAAACACTCGTCCACAAATTTCAAAGCTTGCTGCTGAAATGCAACATCAGGCATCTCACTAGCTGAGTTGGATAGCTTTTTAAACCTATGATAATATTATTTTAAGAAATATATGTTCATTTTGTGAATTCAGTTTGGACCAATGTGCTTTAATTTGGTAATAAATAATTACAGAATTTTCAAATATATTTTAGATGTTTCTTTCCCTGTCCTTCACAGAAAATAAAAATAAAATTAAGCTGCTGATAGTAAGTTGCAAACATTTAGGTAAGGTATGGCGAGTACCAAAAGGTTGGGAACCTCTGGTCTATGTGATTGTTGTAAAGAGTATCAGAACGGAAAGTAGAAAAACATACAAATTCTGTTACATCACTTTCACCGAAATATCCTAGGAAAATGTATAAGCCCTCTTCTCCTTCGAGCTATGGGTTAAATAGCAACGTAGACAGTACTCTCGTGAAACCAGTCTAAGTGAAGAAAAATTTTTTTTCGAGGCAACGAAATTATGCTTTACGAAAATGATTGGCGATTCACAGATTACAAAAGAAAAGTAACCTGGAGAACGTCATGATCACCTGTGCCCTGAAGTAAAGCAGCATTAAAATATAATTACCAAATATTTCTCTATTCTCGATTCTCTGTGTAGGGCCAGGAAGTTTTTCCCACCCGAAACAATCCTGCATATATATAAATCTACCTTCCGCCCGTGCATTGAATAATGCTGTCATATCTGTTCGGCTGCTTCTGCTATATACCTAGGTTTACTTGACAAAATCTAACGGAGAATTTGTAATGTGATCGATCCCGACTTGGCAGGTCAGATACAGTCACTTTCTCACCAGCGCAATGTGGCTTCCCTGTGTCTCTTCTACAAATACTTTCACGGCTTCTGCTTCGATGATCTTAGCTCACTGGTGCTCCCTATATATGAATTTACTTGAACCACAAAATTAGCAACTAAGTCCTACCCTTTTACTTTGAAATCAATGAAATGTAAACGCAATTTCTATTCCAAAAGCTTCTTTTCTCGCACTTCCCGTCTGTGAAATTCCTTTCCATTTACTTGCTACCCCGACAGCTGCAATCTCCAAGAATTTAAATGTAAAGTCAGTAGTCATCTATCTCTTGCATTCTCTCTTTCATGTTTCTTTCTCTGTGCACTCCACTCTTATCAGTATTCTCATCCTTCTCTTACCCACTTCCTGACACCCCCTATCGCTCTTTCTCATAACTTTCTTCCTATGTAACCCTCTTCACAACAGTATTAGTAAAATGATTTGCTTGAGTGATATGATTATACAAAAAATAACAAATATATATTTTAGGAAAGCACAAAAAATTTAAGGGAAATGTAATAACGATCAAAATGATTAATCCTCATCAGTCCTTTGATTGTTTCCATCGTCGTGGGGTGGGGATGATACTAAATGCAGAAGAAACAGACAACTTTCTCCAGGATGTTGGCAGTGGTTCTCAAGAGTCCCGGCATTGTCATGTCCGTCCATACTTTGATGTTGTCTGACCAGCTCTTGCATTGCAGTCCTGCTTGTGTTCGCCTTTAACTGTGCCTTGCACGATGGTCTTGCAGAGGCTGTTATGCCGTGTGACGTGCCGAAACCATGCCACTTTCCGACACTTAGTGGTAGCGGGAAAAGATTCCTCTGGGCCAACGAGTCTTTTGACTTTGTTCCGTACATAATTTTGATTTTTCACATCATGGTAGGAGATTCAAAGAAGGTTTCTCAAGCATTTGTGGATCCTGTTTTTCCTGCCTCAACCCGTAGAGTTTCACAACCATATAGAAAGATAGATACGACCAGGGTTTTGTAGAGCTTGAACTAACTATGGGAGCTCTTCCATATCTTTTCCTGTATCGGTATAGATGCTGTGGCTGTGGTGATCCGTGTACGTATTTTGTGTTGCAGGTGCTATCTTTTGACAGGGCTGCTCCGAAGTATTTGAAGCTGAACCCATCCTTTAGTAGTTCACTGTCCATGGTGACGCCGGCACTGATTAAGACACAGATAAACATTATATAATGGGGAATAGATATATCGCGGCCAGTTGTCTAATAATAGAATGTACGAAATTATCTCAGATGCATAATCAAGTAGACTGAGTTGAGTAGGAATGGCAATTCACGCCGAGTTGAACGAAGGATTGGAACATGCAAATCACTTATGTAAGCAATCAGAAATTATACTAGACAACGGTAAAAGCGAAATTCTATGTGATATTGCGATTCAAGCATTGGTGAGCCGGTAGGGGTCAAGAGATCAGGTCAAGATTAAGGTATCTAAGAAATAATCGATCCAGAAGACAGCGTTAATAAATCGGTGAGAAAAACTAACGAGACTGGTTTGTATTGAAGATATTTTATATCTTTCCAGAAAAGCGACCAGATAATATTAGTGCGAGCACTCAAGGAAAAATAGATAATTATTATTAGCAGTATTTTATTTCCATTGATCTTGAGTGAATACTCATTTCTTTTCGGGTTCCAAAAGAGATCTAAAGTTAGAAATGGCATCATGGAATTTTTCATAAGCATTTTAAAAAAATATATATATATAAAAAGGCAAAACAAAAAGAAAACAACCTAAGATCACACTTTTTTTTAATAATAATATCGCCCCAAGCAATGCATTTTACTGCCACTGTTTTACAGGGGGTTATACAGGAGGAAAGTTATGAGAAAGAGTAACAGGTTATAGGGGGTGTCAGGAAGTGGTAAAGAGAAGGATAAGAATACTGATGAGAGTGGAGTCGACGGAGAAAGGAGCATGAGAAAGAGGATGCAAGTTAAAGAGATAGGAGATGACTATTGACTTTACATTTAAATTCTTGGAGATTGCAGCTGTCAGGCTATCTATCTATCTATCTATCTATCTATCTATCTATCTATCTATCTATCTATCTATCTTTTTTAAAATCATATCGCCCCAAGCAAGGCATTTTACTGCCACTGTTTTACAGGGGGTTATACAGGAGGAAAGTTATGAGAAAGAGTAACAGGTTATAGGGGGTGTCAGGAAGTGAGGAAGAGAAGGATAAGAATACTGATGAGAGTGGAGTCGACGGAGAAGGGAGCTTGCGAGAGAGGATGCAAGTTAAAGAGATAGGAGATGACTATTGACTTTACATTTAAATATTTGGAGATTTTAGCCGTCGGGGAAACAGGTATACGGAAGGGAATTTCACAGGCGGAAAGTGCGAAAAAAAAAGCTGTTGGAGTAGAATTTGTGTTTACATTTATTGGTTTCAAAGTAAAAGGGTGATCATGTATGCATATAATATTTTATATTATGATACATATCTTATATAGAGAAATCCCTTACTAAAATGTGAGCTGTACTCTTGAGTAGAGTTTTTTGTAACCTTGCAAAAGGTATTAATCCGTCTGTTCCTTCGAGTTGTGGGTCAAATAACAGGACAGATTGAGTTCTATAGCCTTGGCTGGCAACCAGTCTACCGGAGAAAGTAATGGCAACCTACTGTGGGAAAATCTTCTGCCCAGTCAGTCTTGTCTCTTTCGAGACATGATCGCCCAAGCGTGTATCACGTATGGCACTTAACTGACTGGTTAGACTGGCGACGAGATCTGATCAATTTACAATTGAAGTGGCTAGTTCTATGTCAACAATCTCTTCTTTCGCACTTCTCGCTTGTGGAACTCCCTTCCGGCTTGATATTTTCCAGCCAGTTTTAATCTGTAGTAATTTAAATGCAATATCAATCGCTATCTATGACCTCCTGATTACTCTCTTCTATTTCTGCTCATCTTGTTTTTTTTTTCTAATTTTTCTACAGCCTGTAACATATTGTGTTTTAGTTTGTTTGAGTTTGATTTTTTTTTAACGGCATATCATTTCTGGGTTATTTACTGCCAAAAGTGTTGGGTTTTAAGGTATTTTTTTAATGTTCGGTTATAGTGAGAAGGTTGATTTAATCAGATTTTGATGAAAAACTTATTTTTTTATTTGAGAAATCTGAAGATGTCTTCCAGTTCTTTATTCAAAAATGTATTGCTGGTGATAATTTCTCTTTCCTTCAAAAATGTGTTATGGCAATAGTTTTTTCCTTCACAAAAGTATTGTAGGTAATATATTTCCTTCAGAAATGTATATTTTTCAATAAAAGCCTATTTTTATGTATATATTTCTATAAAAGTCGATTTTATATTTTCATCGCGCTTTAACCCCAGTTTGGAGGTTAACTATTTGCCTATAACTCGTACCCTATTAGATGCTACCACTCCGGGTTAGGTTGATCCTGGGAACAACAGCAATTAAGAGGTGGTTTCATGCTCCACAAAACCTCCCAATCAGGGGCCTTGTTGCCAGATGCAGTTTACCATCAAACCCAGGACGAAGTGATCATATCGAGGTTACAGACATGCTCCGAAAGGCACAACGGTGCTGTAAATGAGAAATCTCAATGATGTGACTTATGCCTTCAAGTTCAAACAACCTTGATGATGATTAGGATGATGACCTTCAGCGAAATTTGAATAGGTATATTGTCGACAATTTTAGGTAAAACTTTATTTCCTATCCCTTTGTTTTCGTAGTCGTATTGATTTCTTCTTCTTCTTCTTCTTCTTCTTCTTCTTCTTCTTCTTCTTCTTCTATGTGCCTTGTTCTTTCAGGATGTAGGGGATCATGGCTTTCCACGTCTCCCTGTCTCTGGTGGCTCTTAGCACGCTTTCTCCTGTTACACCACGCAAGCCCCGTTCTGACATCCACCTACTCAGGCCCTTCAAATATGTTATCCACTGCTTTCCCCTGTCGCTTTTTACCTTCTATCTGGCCTTTTAGTATCAGGTTCTCCGACATCTCCTTCCTCACTGCATGTCCCAGGAACTTTAGCTTTCTTTTCCTGATGCTCAGTATTAATTTCCTTTCCGTTTCCATTCTTTCCAAAACCTCATCATTGCTCACATGCTCGATCCATGATATTCACAGCATCCTTCTCTAGAACCACATTTCAGTTGCTTCAAGTTTTTCCTTCATCTTTGATGATATTGTCCAGCATTCACTGACATATTGAAGAACTGACATCACATAGCAATCCAGTACTCTCTTCTTTGTTTCTAGCGAAATTTTCCTGTCTCTTAATACATTACTCAGCTTCTGGAACACGTCCTTTGTCATGCCAATTCGTCTTCGGATCTCCGTATCGCACTTTCCGTATTCTGTTAGAACACTTCCCAGGTATTTAAATTTTTGTATCTGCTTGATTGTAGTATCCCCGACCTGTATTTGGCATTTTGGGCTGCTGTTTTCTACTGATGACTATGTATTCAGTTTTCTTGCAGTTTGTCGTTCTTTCTTGTCACTCTCTTCAGCTACTTTCTGTAGGAGGTCCTGTAGTTTCCTTTCTGTGTCAGCTGTCAGCACTGTATCATCTGCGTACCTTATGTCCCCAAATCCCTGTCCTTTATCGCTCGCAATATAACCTGCCGCCTTATGCATGTTCCAATATTTCAATCCAAAATGCGTCTATATTCTTTACTAACAAATACGGGTGGAAAATCAATTTTCTTTTGTTTACATCTTCGCGCAACGGGTACATTTCTCTTCATATGTTTACTTATATCTCGAAGTTTGGCTGCTTTAATGAAATTAATATTCTGAATCTTCCTGATTCAATATTTAAAATTACAAAGTTTTGAAATATATCCTGGATACTTCCTTTGCTTATTATACCGTTATATATAGTATTTTTTTCACTATAAGGAATATCAGGACTTTCTACATCTTTTCTGTTCACGTGTCTTTTTACTATCCATCCCTGTTTTGTCAGCCATAATGCAACTTTTTCATGCATTTTCTTAACTGATTTACTTTGTTCCAATTACATAAAACTGTGAGTGACAAATCTCCCAAGTCTTCTTTCCTCATTATTTTCACAGTCAGTCAGTTGAGTGCCATACGTGATACACGATCGGACGATCATGTCTCGAAAGAGACATGACTGACCGAGCAGATAATTATCCCGCAGTAGGTTACCATCACTTTCTGGGGTAGTCTGGTTGCCAGCCAAGGCTATAGAACCAAATCTGTTCTGTTATTTAACCCATAACTGGAGGGAAAAACAGATTAGTACCTTTCCCAAGGGTATTTGCGTGCAAGTGAATTTAAAGATTTCAACTAGAATTCGAACTCGGCTCTCTGATTTCTCGTTCCGAGCCGATATCCCCTACACCACAACGCACATGTTAACAGTATCCTTCTGAATCCAAGTGTAGCTGTCTTTTTCTTTGCATTTTTCTGTAAAGATCTTCGGGGATCCTTCAAAATAATTCTGATCGTTCTTCTGCAGAACGTCATCTCTATAGTCTCAAGTTTTCTTTCTGTTTACGAAGAGATTATTCAGTTTTTCACAGCCATACAAGATGATTGATATGACACAAAGTTCAAATATTTATCTTTGTTTTTATCCTAATGTTTGTGTTTCCTAAAATTTGCTCAGATTTCGGGAAGTATTCTCTTAACGAGCCTGAAAACTTCAAAAACACATTATCTGTCTTCTGTCAAAACAATTCTACTCCATTATAATAAATACCGGTGTGTATTCAGTTGCATATATATATATATATATATATATATATATATATATATAGAGAGAGAGAGAGAGAGAGAGAGAGAGAGGTATAGGTGTCAGTCTGTAAACGGTGAGGATAATCCAACATAATTACCGTAATATAAAATATTAATTGATAAATCCATATAGAGTTCGATGGGTGTTAACCAGAGCGATATGAAGTTTATAAAGGAAAACTCAACACGTCATATCAGTTATGAACTATAGCTCATTTCAATGAGTTTAATGAGCTCGTATCATAAGACCTTACAATATATCCTCCTTCTGGTACAAAATTTCTGCTGGAATGAATCTTTTCTTTTCCCTCTTCCCTCCTTTCTTTCCTTGTCTCTCCTCTTTCCCCTTATGTTTATTGTCATTTATTTTTTTGTTTGCTTGTTTGTAATTTTATGTTTATTATTATTATTATTTTAATTTTATGTTTATTATTATCATTTTAAGAAAAGATTCATTTCGGCAGAAATTTTGTACCAGATGGATGATATATTGTAAGGTCTGATGATATGAGCTAATTAAACTCATTGAAATGATCTATAGTTTATAACCAGTTGAAATGATGTGTTGAGTTTTCCTTTATAGTATATATATATATATATATATATATATATATAGGTATAGAAGACAAGATTTATATGTGAGCATGGATAGATGTGAGTTTGTAGATATATGTAGGTATAAACACAGGCGCATTTGTATGTACACATGTAAATGTATGGACATGTGTGTATGTGGATATAGATAAGTATACGTAAATGAGTTAATATGCAAGGTTACACGTATATACGTATCCATGAGCTTGTGAGTGGGCGTGTAATGTCTTTATGGTCACCATCCAAGAAGGATGACCTCTTCGTTACTGGTTTAGAACCCTGAGATAACGCCAATGTTTCTGTTTTTAAATCTTTTTAATTGTTTTCCTCTTCATTTTAAAGGAATCCTTACTCCGGTAAAATATTTGTACCGAATGGAACGAATATAATGTGGTCTGAGGAAATGAGCTAAATTAGCACATAGAAATGAATTATAATTTATAAGCAATCTAAATGACGTGGTTAGTTTTTCTTTTATATATATATATATATATATATATATATATATATATATATATATATATATATATCGAGACACGTTCATATCTACAGAGAAAATAGCGAGACAACGTCTCATTTCATTAGGGAGACAACGGCTCATTTCATTAGGGAGACAATGGTCAAGGTAGTTTTAGCCCAGTTTATTCTCTATATTATAAGTTATTAAACTTAATAGCGTTTATTAACGCGTATATTACTTTATATTTTTTGAGTAGTGAAGAATATTATATATATATATATATATATATATTCGAGTGATGGCTGTACCCTCCAAGAATTTAAATGCAAAGTCAATTCCCATCTCTTATCCACTTAACTCCAACCATTTCCACATCACCCTGTGTGTCTTGTTCTTCTATTTTCTCTCTACTTCGTAACTGTCTTCACTCCTGTGTTCATAACTTTCTCTTGCCCTTTTTCTTTCTCACCCTGTAGCTGGTTCGTCTTTGTCTTCACTCTTTTCTTGTCTAGAACTTTAACTCTCTTATGTAGCCCACTGTACATCAGTGGCGGTACAGACTTGCTTGGGGTGAAATGATTAAAAAAATATGGGTTAAGAATTAGTGGGGAAATAAAAGTGATATCTTAATTAAGTTATTTAAGAAGTGTTGTATTAGTAGCACAATTGAGCGAACCGATGAGGACGTTGTTGTTGGTTATAGCACTGAGTCCAATGATGAAAATTCTGATTCCTTTCCAAGCGATTGATCGGTTCCTGTACGATCGCCGAAATTAAGCAGCGTCGAGCCTTGTTAGAACTTGATCTGACCGATTAGGAATACCAGGTGCTCTACATTTGAATGCGTGGGTGGTGTAATAGATACACAGAATCGGAAAGTCGAGTTCTAATTTCAATCTGGAACGTTACATTACGCTAAATATCCTCGTGAAAGGTATGAAGCCACCGAGCTATAAGCTAATTATTAGGACTTGTATCCGTAAATCATTGCTGCAAGCAAAATTTCTTGCTTTAAATGCGAGTGTGAATGATGTAATAGACATTATAGCTCAGAATTGTTAATCAAAGTGCCCGGTTTCAGTTCCTGTTATATTTATCTACGTGCAAAAACCTTTTGGGAAAGGTTTCAATGCACGTCTTCTCTTGTGAAGCTATCGGTTGATTAACAGAAATTGTATCACTAGACCAGTCTCATGAAAATTCTTACAATCTAAAAATATTTCCTGGATCTAAATAACCTGCATAGGATTAATAAGCCGTAAAAAAGAAACGAATGCAAGTGATTGTGAAAGCAATGAAGATTTTGTAAGTGTCAATTGAGTTTGATTTTTTTTAACGGTATATCAACTTCTGTGGATTATTTAATACCCAAAAGATAGGGTTTTAAGGTAGTTTTTTTAATGTTCAGTTGATTTAGTAAGATTTTAGTGAAAAGTTTTTGTTTTTATTCTTTTCTTATTTTAGAAAACTGAAAATGCCTTCTAGTTTTGTATTCAAAATTGTTTGCTAAGACTAATTTTTTTCCTTCAAAAATGTGTTATTGTAATAATTTTTTCTTTAAAAATGTATTCTTGTTAATATTTTTCCTTCAAAAATGTATATTTTTCTATAAAGTTTAGTTTTATGTATATATTTCTATAAAAGTGTATTTTTATACTTTCGTAGTGTTTTGACCTCAGTTTGGAGGTTAACTAATTGCCCATAGCTGGAACCCTAACAGGTGTTACCACTCTGGGTCAGGGTGGACCTGGGAACAACAACAATTAAGAGGTGGTTCCATGCTCCTCACAACCTGCCAATCAGAGGCCTTGCTGCCGGATGCAGTTTACCGTCATGCCCAGGAACGATAGGTTTGAAACCAGACTGTATAAAAGAAGATAATTTCTGCTGATTCACGACATTTTCTTATTTTAATGATTTGAGCTCTTATGTGTTTTGAACAAAATGTACAAATCATTTAGTTGCAACTGCAGCAATTTTCTGATGTTTTCAAAGCTTGGAAAAAAAAGCGGGTCTTATACATTGGTGCGTCTTATATTCTGAAATATATAGTAGACGGTGTTTTTTGTTATGCATATATTTCTTTTTTTTTTCTTCTTTTTTAGCAGTAGTCAGTATTCTGAGAAACAGATGAAGAAAAACACTTTGAGAACGAGGGATTTGTTTTTATTATTCAACGATTTGTCTAATTTATTTGTCTGCCTTCCGCTACTTCCCTTGTCATATCGGAAGCTCACTAATGTTATGGCTAAGATTCTCGGACAGAACTACGTGTAAGGCATCGATTTTATAATTGTTTCTTACGAGATTGGCTGATAAAAATACTTATTTTACAATGCCATTTTAGTAAAAAAAATACATCTGGAGGAAATTTAAATAGATTTTAAAAGTAAACATCGCGTAGTAAAATACAGCGATAAATCGGATGACCTTTTATAAGAATGAATCTATTTTAGAATGTTTCTGTTGGCGATATGAATTTGCTGTTTGCTGTTTTTAAATATTTATTTTAGCGGAAAACAGAATAGGCCGTATTAAAACTCGGATATTGAATATATTTAGAACATCTATCTATCTATCTATCTATCTATCTATCTATCTATCTATCTATCTATCTCAGTTTGTTTATCTATCTATTTATCTATCTAAGTAGATCTTCCCTGATCTTCATTTTAGGACGTGCCTACCTAACTATGTTGTGGTGCGGGTATGTGAGTTGTGGTGCAGTGGATATCGACTCGGAACGACAAATCGTGGAGCCGAGTTCGAATTCACTTACAGCCAAATACCTTTGGGAAAGGTATTAATCCGTCTCTTGCCTCCTGCTATGGGCTAAATAATATGACAGATTGGGTTCTATAGCCTTGGCTGGCAACCAGTCTACCGCAGAAAGCAATGGCAACCTACTGCGGGATAATCTTCAGTCATATCTCTTTCGAGACAAGAGCACTTAACTGACTGATTACCTAACTACATTAATTAAGATGCAAAACCACATAATTTCTCTGATATATAGTATCAGCGGCAAATAAATCACAAATCTTCATCCCACTCATGGTCCTGCATTCAAACTAATAGTGCCAGCATGGGAAAACCATTAGCCCTTATTTTTCTAATTTTTACAAAAAAAATAAAAGGCAATCTGTGAGACTGTGTGTAACTGTTCCCTATGCACGCCTATATTTTAAAATATTTCTTTTGTTTCAAAATTACGGGGAAAATATTCACATTTTTTGTTGAGCAAATAAATTTTTAAAACGTCGGAATAAAAATTAAATATAAAGGCTCCATTTTATTTTTAATAAAAATATTTTAGTCGCGTTTGACACGAATGATTTGATTTCTGTGACGTAATTCAGCAACCATCTTAGATCTTAGATGTTTTACGGAAATAAAACGTCAAAATAAAAATTAAATATAAAGGCTCATATTTTTTAATAAAAAATATTTTAGTCGCGTTTGACACGTGTGATTTGATTTTTGTGATGTAATCTAGCAACCATCTTAGATCTTAGATGTTTTACGGAGCAAATGTAAACGATCTACACCATTGGCCAAAAAGTGTGAAAGGGAAAATTGCTGATCTTAAACTCAAAAAGTATGTGTCGACTTGGCTTTCCTGTAGATATGTGTCCCTAGAAAGTTTGAATGGCGTAGCTTAAAAAATGTAGGCGTGCATAGGAAAGTCACACACAGACTCACAGATTGCCTTTTACATATATAGACTAGCATCATAGCCCGGCGTTGCTCGTGCAACTCAGAACATTGATGCCACTTTTTATTTTACATATTTTTAAAAAAAACTTTTACATTTTTTTAAAAAAAACTATTTCTTTTGTTTCAAAATTGCGGGAAAAGTCCAGGTCACCTGAAGAAAAGCTGTCCTCGGCGAAGGAGGATGAGTGAAATGAGAAGGATCCGCTATCGGTCATCCAGATCGAAGGGCCCAAAATGGGATCCCCGTGTGAATGACCCTGGTGATGTGCGATTGCCGGCGCCCCTAGTCGGTTGGCGTGAGATCCAAGGTACTAGGAGACGAAAAAGTACAACTAGAGAGTCTCATGTGTTAGTCGAAGAAGAAGGATTTCATTGTGAGATATTGGCGAGATGTTCAGTATTAAGCTACAGGGTCACAGGTCTCGATGATGAATCAGTAAAGTTATGAGAGCTTGAGATATAAAGGTAACTTGGAGGAGCCAGATATTGAAATTACTCAGGCGGCAGGAACCATGTTGAAGATAAAGGAGATAGTGAATCATACAGTGGATGTAGAGGTGACGAGCAGCGTCCAGAAGTTTTATGTAGCCTCAGGTTTGTGTGAAGAGACGATTTGAGGACAGCCAGTATTCAACTAGAATAGAAGTTGGGGCTGACTGACCAAAAAACCACCAGGGCAAATTGGTAGCTGGTTTAAAGAATAACCTGGGAGATTCCATTCTGTTACAGGCAAGTCTATTCCGTAAGCAGTGATGGGCTGATAATTTCAGTGTGTACATTGAGCTCCATAAATATTGAGCACAGTATCCATCATTTGTCTTTGGGTCACATAGGCACATGTATTCAGTCACAACCCTGTTTATTTTTGTCTGCCAACTAGACGCTAGTTGGAAACATCAGGAGGGTGAGTCTCACACACTTGAATGTTCACCTTCCTACAGGGAGACAAAAGGAGACAGCCATATTGAAAGGTAAGTTATTTGACTTCTACAGTTCAATCAATCAATTAAGTGCCATATGTGATACACGCTTGGCCGATCATGTCTCGAAACAAACATAACTGACTAGGCAGAAGATTATCCCGCAGAAGATTATCCCGCTTCTGCAGTAGACTGGTTGCCAACCAAAGCTATAGAACCCAATCTGCCCTGTTATTTGACCCATAACTGGAAGGAAGAGACGGATTAATACCTTTCCCAAGGGTATTTGCGCGTAAGTGAATGCACTGAATTCGGCTGGAATTCGAACTCAGCCCCCCATTTCTCGTTCCGAACCGATATCCAATACTCCACAACGCACATCCTTCTTAAGCCGAAATAGAGATTAAGCCCCCTGAGTTGGTAGTAAAAGGTAGAAGAATACCATTAATAGCAGCAAAAGGCAAGCCAGTACCGGCAAAAGAAGTTAGAATTCTGAAGGCGAATAAGACAAGAAAGGTGGGCTGGAAGCCGATTAATAAGATAATAGAGAAAGACAAGGGCTCCGTAGAAGATGAGTCAAATGAGTGGGGGAAAGAAGACGGAATACTGCTCCCTAAACTCCAGGAACGACTGAGAGAAGAAAACAGGTCAGAGGTTGAGCCAAAGTTCCCTCAACCAGAAGAAGAGCCCCAGTGACGCACTCCAGGGTTGTAGTTTGAAATTCTCCGAGTCAGAGAGGAATAAAGTGAGTGCGAGGAAGATAAAGTGCCAACTGACTTAGATGTGAAATATTTTTCTTTCCGTTTTAAACACTACTGGAAGAAAATGTGAAGAGTCCAGGAGTATGTTCGGGGTTACCCCCAAGAAATGATTGAGGGCGGAAGGAAAACCTGCGTCTCATTAAGGAAATAGGGTGTGGCTAGAAGGTCAAGAGGGTTGAAGAAATTTAAAAGTCGATTCCCTTTTCGAGCAGCATACTGGCCAGATGCGTGTCCGGCAGGGTTATTGATAATGACCTCCGACCTTCGGGGCAGGACAACCGTACACTTTTCTAAAATTCAATTAGCCTACTAGAAGATGGGAATAGAAACTAAGGAATTGCGGATATATTATCGTGCCCTAGGTTGTATAACAAATTCCTGGTTGTAGTGTACACATCGTTACTGGACATGGAGAGTTTATTTGAGATATATCAGGTTATAAATTAACCTATTCCCTACGGCCGGCCTCAAGATAGCCTAAGGGCAATAGCCAAAAAGTTGAAACGGGTCATATAGCTATGAATGCGGCCCGAACGAAGTTTATGATGTTAACAGCAGAAGTAGCTAGAGAGTGTAGAAACGATGACTTGGGAACATGTACCTCACTGAGTCCTAATTTTGTGACTAGTGACCCCCGACTGTGTATACTCGAATTATTTAAAAAGAATAGAAAGGGGATTGAAGAATGTTGCCAGGTCAAGATATTAACCAATACAGCACGACCGCGAGCAATCCGTATAACTTAGGAAGTTTGGGTAGTGCTCACTCAGAACCCCATTGATCTATCCAGGGTGTGTGAAGGAGAACCCACAAGGACGCTTAGGATGAAAACACGCTTAACCCTGATAAAATTATCTCTAGGGTGTTTTGCGATTGATATGTCCATGACCCTGACCCATATTACCAGGTTGAAAATTAATTAGAAGAAAAAGGCTCAATAATAAAGTTGGTTGACAAAATCGTAAATAACTGCACACAATTATGGGAGCCGGTAATGAATAAATGCACTAAGGTCACAGTAGAGCGAATACAGAAGAGTTATTGAACCCCATAGTCAAAATCAATTTAGAGAAGTTAAAAGTCAAATTAAATAATTTGGAAAAAGAAGATATGAATAGGAAGAATAATAAAATAATTTTGGTAAACTGGTCAGTGGGGAGCAGTATTTTATTGGTCGTTTTTTGCGGTGGTAGTGATAGGATGAAAAAAAGGAAATACAGAGAGAAAAAGAGAATAACGAGGTTTCGGTGAGAGTACGACAGACAAAGGAGGTAATACAGACTGGGGATCTATATTTGATCAGAGCACAACCGGCTTGGTAGGTAGAGGCCGAAACAAACCTGACGATAGGGACTGAAAAAGAACCGACCCCTGTCAAGAAGTCACTGAAGAAGCTAGAGAGTGTAGAAGGGATGACTTGAGAACATGTACCCCACTGAGTCTTATTTATCTTGCCAGTGAGCACCGACTGTGTATATTTGAATTATTTAAAGAGAATAGAAAGTGGAGTTGAAGAATATTGCTGGGTCGATATATTAACCAATACAGTACTACCGTAAGCAATCCGTATAACTGAGGTTGTCTGAGTAGTGCTCGCTCAGAAACCCAATGATTTTTCCAGGTTGTATGAAGGAGAGCGCGTGAATTGGAAGAAGAATAAAGTCATTTTGGTTAACTGGTCAGTGGGGGGCAGTAATTTATTGTTTTTGTTTTGTTTTTTGTTTTTGCGGTGGTAGTGGTAGGATGGAAAAATAAATTACAGAGAGAAAAAGGGAATAACGAGGTCTCGGTGAGAGTACGACAGACAAAGGAGGTCATAACGCCTGGTGATGCTGCGGATATCATGGATCGAGCATGTGAGCAATGACAAGGTTTTGGAAAGGATGGAAACGTAATGGTAAAGTAATACTGAGCATCAAGAAGAGACAACTAAAATTCCTGAGACATGCAATGAGGAAGGAGTGCTTGGAGAACCTGTTACTAAAGGGGAAAAGAGACAGGGGAAAACAGCGGATAACATATTTGATGGATCTGATCAGGTGGATGACGGAGCGAGAGTTGCAGGAGAAAGCGTGCTAAGAGCCACCAGGGACAGGGAAACGTGGAAAGTTATGATCGCCTATGTCCTGAAAGGAAATGGCACATAAAAGAAGATTTATATCTGAGCAGCGCAGCACCTGCAGGGTAAGTCGAGGTCCAAACGAACCTGACGGCAGGAACTGAAGAAGAACCCACTCCTAAGCGTCACCTTGCAGAGAAGAGACGAGCAACAAAAAAGGAAATAAGACACACACATAAACACAATTACACCTTCTTCTTCTACGTGTCTTGTCTTTTCAGGACGTAGGCGATCATGGCTTTCCACGTCTCCCTATCCCTGGTGGCTCTCAGTATGTTTTCTCCTGTTACACCTCGCAACCCCCGTTCCGTCATCCACCTAATCAGGCCCTTCAAATATGTTATCCGCTGTCTTCCTTGTCTTTTTTCCTTCTACCTGGCTTGTCAGTAACAAGTTCTTTAAGCCCTCCTTCCTCATTGCTGGTCCTGTGTATGACGGTAAATTGCATCCAGCAGCAAGACCCCTAATTGGGACGTTGTGAGGAGCATGTAACCACCTCTTAATTGCTGTTGTTTCCAGGTCCGCTCTTACCCAGGGTAGTAGCACCTGTTAGATTCCCAGCTATGGGCAAATAGTTAACTTCAAATTGGGGTCGAAACACTGTGGAAGTATAAAAACAGATTTTTATAGAATATGTATACATAAAAATAGTCTTTTATAGAAAAATATACATTTTTGAAGGAAAAAAATATTACAAGCAATACATTTTTGAATACAAAATTAGAAGACATTTTCAGTTTTGTAAAATAAAATTTTTCATCGAAATCTGACTAAATCAACCTTTTTACTATAATCAAACATTTAAAATAATACCTTAAACCCCTTCCTTTTTGGCATTAAATAACCCACAGAGGTTGATATGCCATTAAACAAAACCCAAACGCAAAGCTTCCTCATTGCATGTCCCAGGAACTTCATTTGTCTCTTCCTGATGCTTACTATTAATTATCTTTTCGTTGTCATTTTTCCAACACCTCATCGTTGCTCACATGCTCGGTCCATGATATCCGCAGCATCCTTACACCTACATCTGAAAAAAAAAAATGATTCTTGCTCCTGCAATAAGGGGTGTGAATCCTATGTTTTATTAAAGACACGGAGTTAAAAAAAACACATTTTTTACATATATTCATGAAATTAAAACAAGAGGAAATATTTTAACATTTTTGCATGAAATTAAACGAAGAGAAGATTTTTACATTATTGCATGAGAAAAAAAAAGGAGATTTTTGCATTTGCATAGGATTAAGAAAAAGGGACACTATCATGCATGGAAATATTATTTTTAGTAGTGCTTAAAACTAAAATGTTTAATTCATGTGTTACCTGGAAATTTATTTTTCTATTTGGTAGAGTCTAAAAATTAATACGCATGCTCAATAGTGAAACCGGTAGTTAGATTGTCATTTGTGAAATAAATGGCAGGTGACGGTAGGAGTCATGTAACCCTATTTTCAGATGGCTGGTATTAATTTTAAGTGATTTTCAAGATGAGAACATATTTCTCTAAAAATGAAAAATGTAATGATTTTTATACAGCCTTTTTAATAATCATATCGCCCCATGCAAGGCAGGTGCGCAGGGGGTTACATAGGAGGAAAGTTATGAGAAAGAGTGACAGGTTACACAGCGTGTGAGGAAGTGGGTAAGGGAAGTGTTAAGATACTTAGAGTAGAGTAGCTGGAGAAAAGAGCATGAGTGATTGGATGCAAGTTTGCAAGATAGGAGATGACTATTGATGTTACACTTAAACTCTTGGAGATTGTAGATGTCGGGAAAGAAATTAAACGGAAGAGAATTCCACAGGCGGGAATTGCGAGAAAAGAAACTGTTACAGTAGAATTTTGTTTACATTTTATTGGTTTCACAGTAAAAGGATGGGACCTAGTTGCTAATCTTGTGGCTCGAGCAAATTCATGCATAGGGGGAACCAGAGAGCTAAGTTCGTCCGAGCAAAAGCCGTGAAAGTACTTGTAGAAGAGACACAGATAAACCACTTTGCGCCGGTGAGAAATTGACTGTATCTTGGCTACCAGGTCTGTATGAGCAAATTCATTCATAGGTGGAACAAGAGAGCTAAGTTCGTCGGAGCCAAAGCCGTAAAAGTACTTGTAGAAGAGACACAGATAAGCCACTTTGCGCCGGTGAGAAATTGACTGTATCTTGGCTACCAGGTCTGTATGAGCAAATTCATTCATAGGTGGAACAAGAGAGCTAAGTTCGTCCGAGCAAAAGCCGTGAAAGTACTTGTAGAAGAGACAGAGATAAACCACTTTCCGCCGGTGAGAAATTGACTGTATCTTGGCTACCAGGTCTGTATGAGCAAATTCATTCATAGGTGGAACAAGAGAGCTAAGCTCATCAGAGCAAAAGCCGTGAAAGTACTTGTAGAAGAGACACAGAGAAGCCACATTACGTCGGTGAGAAACGATTTTTATTGCGTACAGAATTATCTTTAAGCAAATTCATCTAAGTGATACCGATTATGCGAAGGTTTTCGACAAAGTATACTACAAGGAATTAAAAGAAATGCTTAGCAACCTCGATATATCTGGAAAAGACCTAAGAGTAATCAAGAATCTCTACTGGCAGTCAACCGCCTGCATAAGGACAGGAAACGAATTCAGCAGATATACAAAGATAGAAACGGAAGTAAGACAAAGTTGTGTCTTTTCACCGGATCTATTCAACTTGTACAGTGAGACTATTTTGAGGACCCCAAAAGTTATGCCAGGATTCGTCATCAGAGGCCACAATCTGAACAATATAAGATGCGTAGATGATACAGTGCTGATAGCAGACACGGGAAGGATCCTACAAGACCTCCTACAGAAAGTAGCTGAAGAAGAAAGGGTTACGAATAAACTGCACGAAAATTGGTCAACAGCAACAGGAGCGGCCCAAATGCCAAATACAGGAATTCTGAAATCATGCATGTACAAAAATCTAAATACCTTGGGAGTGTTCTAACAGATAACGGAAAGCGCAACACAGATATCCAAAGGCCAATTGGCATGGCGAAGTACGGCATGCAGAAGTTCAGTAGAATATTAAGAGACAGAATAATTTCAATAGAAACAAAGAGATTACTGGACTGCTTCAATATGGCAGTGAATGCAGTACAATCTCATAGAATATGAAAAAAGAAAGTATGAACAACTGAAATGTGATTCTACAGAAGGATGCATCGAATATCATGGATCGAGCATATGACCAAAGATGAGGTTTTCGAAAGGATGGAAACGAAAAGGGAAATTTATATTGAGCATCAGGAAGAGACAACTAAAGTTCCTGTGACATGCCATGAGGAAGGAGGGCTTGGAGAATATGATACTAACAAACCAGATAGAGGGAATGTGCGACAGAATAAAAGAGTGTGTAACACACTTGACGGGCTGAGCAGGTGGATGGTAGAACGGGGTTTGCTTGGTGTAAGAGAAGAAAGCGTGCTAAGAGCTACCAGAGATAGGGAGACGTGGAAGCCCATGATGGCCTACTACCTGGAAGGACAATTGACATAGAATGACATAGAAGAAGAAGATTCCAGACAAAAGATCTGTCAGTGAGTTTTGACGATGGGTGACTTTGGTTGAAATGAGGCCTGTGTACTGGGTTACCGGGACAGTTGATGAGAGCAGGCAGACAGTAAGAGGGGTGTGATTTCTTTCCCTCTATTTAAAGTCGTAATGGATAAATGTAATTATTTTCATTTCGAGATGGTAAGGGTTACGGAGATCCGAAGGCGAATTGGCATGGCAAAGGACGCGTTCCAGAAGACGAGCAAAACACTAACACACAGGAAAATCTTAATAGAAACGAAGAAATGAGTGCTAGACTGCTACATGATATCAATTCTTCAATACGGCAGTGAATGCTGGACAATATAATCGAAAATGAGCACAAAACTGGGGCGGCCGAAATGTGGTCTACAGAAGGATGCTACGGATATCGTGGACTGAGCATGCAAGCAACGATGAGGTATTGGAAAGAATGGCAACAAAAAGGAAATTGATGCTGAGCATCAGGAAGAGACAACTGAAGTTCCTGAGACACTGATAATGAGGAAGGAGAGCATGGAGAACCTGATACTGACTGGTCAGATAGAAGGAAGGAGAGACAGAGGAAGGCAGCAGATAACATATTTGCAGGGCCTGATCAGGTGGATGACGGAATTGGGGTTGCCAGAAGCAACAGGAGCAAACATACTAAGAGCCACAAGGGAAAGGGAGACATGGAGAACCATGATCGCCTACGTCCTGAAGGGACAGGGCACATAGAAAAAGAAGGGTTATCCAGTGATGGAAATGAAAACCTTACACTTTTTTCCCACCAACTAGTCGGGGTGCTGTTTAACAAAATCAGAATGCAAGACGCGATTTAGTGAGTCGGCACTCGGGTCTTGGAGAGATAAGTTGGGAAGAGGTTTGAAATACAGTAGGCCTGAAAACACCCCTGTTGCTAGAAAGAAGAGGAAGACGACCAGAGAGAGATATTGCCAAATCCAACCAACTGATTGTCCCGGAGAAATAATATGCTACGAACATTCTACTGGTATTTCTTTTCCGCCACTTATTTTGACGTGCATGTAATTTTGTAATTATTCATTATATATATATATATATATATATATATATATATATATATATATATATATCTACACACTATTGTTGCTATCTTGTTTGTTTTTTTCGTATTCTAATCCCTCGTAAGTTTGGTCTCTCCTATTCAAGTGGTAATAAATGGGTCTGTGGCTAATTTCATATGAACAACACAACGTGGGTAGAATCGGCCAAAGGTCAGGAAGGTTGACTGGACGCAGCCAGAGATCGTGCTATAGATAGATAGATAGATAGATAATATATATATATATATATATATATATATATTATCTATCATTCCGTAATGAATTAGAACACTCTCAGTTACTGGCATTTGTTTACATTGTATATCACACGCGAAAATCTGCCTGTTTCTATCGAGAGCTCATAGTTCAGAGGTAGAATGCCGACTGATATCAATTCGGTCGAGTTTCAATCCTGGCTAAAAGCAATCGGACTGTGATACAGCTAAACAGATCTGTCTGCGGATGACTAAAATATATACTTTATATATATATATATATATATATATATATATATATATATATATATTATATTTGTTTTTTCTAGATATGATTATACAGTTTTCATATATATATATATATATATATATATATATATATATTATATATATGCGTGTATATATATATATATATATATATGTATATATATATATATAATGTATGTATTAAATATAAACTATGCCCAAAATCGCCAATGTTGTTAAAATTAATGAGCTCAGTGTAAACAAATTCAATAATCTAAAATTACAACTAGAAATGGTTTTAAAAATAGGACAATACGTCTGGCAAGAAACGTTATAAATACTGAATTCATTGACGCATGTAGAAATTGACTGATCAGAGATGATAGTTAAAACACTTGAATAGTACTTCATATGTCTATATTTTAATGATAATTGTCATATGCCTTGCTATTCGAGCAGCCATATTTATCTTATTTATTATATTCTCATCCTTGTTTACAATGCTCGAAACGTCATATGTTGAACAAGCCAGATGACCATGCTGGCCCCATTTCTTCATCTTTATGTACCGTATCCATTCAGAACGTAGGTAATGATGACTCGCCAGAATTTAACGTCCTTCGTAGCTCTTCATAAACTTCTTGTTATTTATACGAAAAATTATTCTGCCATCCTTTTACACAAGCTTACTAAGTACACTAAAGGCCATAATTATTAGGCCACCCCAGTTTTTAAAAAAATATGTATTTCATGCTATTTTAAGTATTTATTGCGGATGGATAATTCTAAATGAAAATAGAATGGTTACTTTGTTAATACTGCACAATAACATGTGCATCAAATGAACTTTTCTGGCGTCCAGCATTTGTGCTCTCTTCCCCATGCTAGTCTCTTCTTCTTATTGGCTGGTCGAAGCAAAGGCTTCTTGGTTGCATTATAAAAATGTGTAAAGTAATAATAACAAAAGAACCATTCTATTTTCATTTAGATTATCCACTTGGCAATAAATACTAAAAATAGTATAAAATACATCATTTCTTTGAAAACCTGGGGTAACCTAATAATTATGGCCGGTAGTGTGTGTTAGGATGTGCGTCGTGGTGCAAAATGTGCGTTGTGGTGCGGTGGATATCTACTCACAACGAGAAATCGGAGAGCCGAGTTCAAATTCCAGGTGAATTTCTTGCATTCACTTACGCGCAAATATTCTTGGGAATGGTATTAATCCGTCTCTTCCCTCCAGTTATGGGTTAAATAATAGAACAGATTAGGTTCTATAGCCTTGGCTGGCAACCAGTCTACCGCAGAAAGCAATGGCAACCTACTGCGGGATAATCTTCAGTCATATCTCTTTCGAGACAAGAGCACTTAACTGACTGATTACTTAACTACATTAATTAAGATGCAAAACCATATAATTTCTCTGATATATAGTATCAGCGACAAATAAATCACAAATCTCAGTCCCACTT
Organism: Ascarosepion bandense; assembly: GCA_037127315.1. Classification (NCBI taxonomy): domain Eukaryota; kingdom Metazoa; phylum Mollusca; class Cephalopoda; order Sepiida; family Sepiidae; genus Ascarosepion; species Ascarosepion bandense. The sequence goes on along the minus strand of JBBBDQ010001129.1, from coordinate 1,643,051 downwards.
ATGATCCTGCATTCAAACTAATAGTGCCAGCATGGAAAAACCATTAGGACTTACTTTTTTTAATTTTTACAGAAAAAAGACAACTGATAAACAAGAAATCTATACAAGGTATGTCAATAACATTTTTGTTCTGATAAAAAATAAGGACAAAATCAAAAATCTAAACTCATTTTATTAAAAGAAATCAACTCTAACATTTACATATGAATTCATAGTTAATAGCAGATACTCATTCCTTGATGTTTATAAAACTAAAATCAAAAAAATGTACCGCTTACTCGTATAAAACCCATCAGTACGAACTTTTGTCTTCTAAACTATGACAGCCAATGCTTGAAAAGATATGTCTCCTTTTCCTGACATGATCTCCCAAACATGTATCACGTATGGCACTTAACCAATCATCGTTACTCACTTGTTCGTTTTATGGTATACTTAGCAAACTTTCAGTTGCCTTAACTCTACATTTCATCTGCATGAAAATTGTCCAGATATTCAATGACATACAGAAGGACTAGTAAAACGTAGCAGTTCACTAATCTCTTTTTTTTCTTTCGAACTAAAATATTCTGTTTTGTAATAGTCTGTTTATCTTTTGGAATGCATATTTGACTATTCCAATGCACCTTCAGATGTCAGTATCTCCAATTCATAATTTTCATTTTGCTAACAACCAGGAATTCTGTCTTCTAGAAAAGCATATGGTAATGATAATTCTTCTTCATGTGTCCGTGTCTCTTCAGAACATAGAAGATCATGAACTTCCACTTGGCTCTGTCTCATGTCGCTGTCAAAATTCTTCCTCTTGGTATCTCTCTCAAACCCTGCCCTCCATTTGCTCAGAACTATCAACTAAGTCTCGCGTTGTTTTCCCAGTAAGTTTTCCGAACTACCGTCTCTTCTTAATCACCATTAGACTCATCCAACGCTTTCTGAATCCTCTACACTGCCCTCAACGACTCTGGTGCCAATACAAAGCAATACAGAAAGCTGTTTTCAAATTTATGACACAGTTAATTGCGTCATGAAGCTTTTTTTCCCTCACAGGCTATGTCTAAAGCCCTTATTATATTTTCAGTGGGGTAAAAAACAAACAACGCACGTGCAAAAATTAAAAATATAAAATAGCTACAATTTTTCCATCGCCCTCAATACATTGTCCCACCATTCTTGACTGTACTAATAAGACCCATAGAAAAACAGAGCACTATATTTTGGGGATGATGAATTGGCTGCATGAGTTACGTGAAAGCCCTTTCCATGTTCTGGATATGACCACAAAGCCTCGGAAGTTTAAAATCAGAGTTTATATTCCCCTAGATGGATTGCCTTTCTGGGCTGTTGAACTCCATCTACCCGAAGCAGTTGGTTATGAGGCACCCGATTTCCGCCTTTGCCCATTCTTCAGAATGGAGCTCTTCAGCATGGAGCTCCTCAGCCTGGAGCTGAACTTAAAACCCTGTTTGAGACGCATGCGATGGAAGTGTTTTATAGAGAGTGGAATCATGGCCCCTGTTACCCTCGGCTATGACAACCTTGGAAACATAATGTACGAATATAAATATTTATGTCAGTCAGTTAAGTGCCATACGTGAAATAGGTTTAGGCGATTATGTCTCGAAAGAGACATGACTGACTGGGCAGAAGATTATCCCGAAGTAGGTTGCCATTGATTTCTGCGGTAGACTGGTTGACAGCCAAAGCTAAAGAACATAATCTCTCCCGTTATTTAACCCATAACTGGAAGGAAGAGACGGATTAATACCTTACCCAATGGTATTTGCGCGTAAGTGAATGCAATGAATTCAACTGGAATTCGAATTCGGCTCCCCGATTTCTCGTTCCGAGCCGATATCCATTGCACCACAACGCACATCCTGTACATATTTATGTACATTGCTTTTTTTAGAAGCTGAAAAGGAATGATTGCATTTTCAAATATATAAAACTTTAGGTAAACAAATTAATTAGAAAACAAGACAAATTATGAAAACATCACAAAGAGAAATTCAAAACTTGCGCCACGAAATACAAGAGAAATGGTTATTTAATAGTAATTTTATACATTTTGCAGTTACATTTAATGTAAGTTAACTTCCAACCTGTTATCTTCAAATGCAATGTGAAAATAACAGGTTAGAGGTTGAGTAACTTTAACTTGCATTTTTTTTATTAGTATTGATTTCTTAATTCTTTTTTAGTAGCGGACATTCTTTCCAACTCCTTTTTAGTAGTATAATGCACAACGAACAATTTTAAAGCCGTAGAGTATATTTCTTCAAGACTATATTCATTTATATTCTGCAAAGTTGACTATTGCCTGTCTTGCCATAAAGGTCTCAAAGATACCATTAACTCGGTATCCTTGAGCACTTTATAAATCTAGTCCGGCCTCTGTTATTAATCCAATAAAAAAATATGTAATTCAGCCATTAAAAGCCATGAGACTGGAAAACGGTATTCAAGCAAAAAAAGATCGCTGGGAATCAATAAACCGTGCTGTAAATAATGTTAAAGACGAAACTAGATTTGAAAACTTAGGAAAACCAATGAGCGAAAGAATGAAGAATGTTTTATTTGACAAGCAGACAGAATTATTGTTTAAAATCTTCAAATTATTCCTCCGGATATATGTATGATGGCGGAAATTACGTTTTGCTGCGGTTTGTATATTTTGGATTCCTTTACTAAAAAAATATTATATTGTTTCTTGTTTAGTTAGTAAAATACACTGGCGTTCTTACAACAAATCGTGATGGGTATTTAAATTTACAGTATTTACCTTATTTATAATATTAAATTATCATTTAATATTTAAATATAGTTTGATATTATAATTTAAAATCTACATTACTACTGATCTTGTTAATATTTTCTGAACGTTTTTAAAAAAGCTTTATGATTAATACCAATTTTAATGTGAAAATTGATTTAGCGGACTACAACCTTAATATATATATATATATATATATATATATATATATATATATATATATATATATATACCTTGAAATCTAGTCTGCTGTTGAATATTTTTATCTGCTGATTTAATTATATATATATATGTAATCTGACATGTCTGAAAGAATGTTTGCTGCGTAAATACACACACACACACACACACACACACACACACACACACATATATATATATATATATATATATATATATATATATATATATGTATGTATGTATGAAAAACTCGTACTCAGCAAATATGACGAAAATGAAGCCCGTTGTCAAGGCAATCCTCATGCCACCTACTTCCATTTAGTTGACTCTACGTTCGAGTATCATTCCCCACTTATATATATATATATATATATATATATAGAGAGAGAGAGAGAGAGAGAGAAAGTCATATTTTAGAATATGTAGAATTTTTTCTCTACTACAAAGTGTACATTTTGTTTTGACATTGAAATTACAATGTCTCATCAGGTGGTGTGGAAAGTAATGGAAAGCCTTTTTCTTATATTTGGCGAGTTGTGTGTTGGCTGTTGGTGGAGGTTAGCGATAAGGGAATAAATATTGTAAATTGTCTGTTAGAATTTTGGAAAAAGTGGAGTGGGTAGGGAATATAGTTGATTAATTAATGTGTTGAGAATTTTGTAGACAGATTTAACATTAGAAGATGGGGTATAGGCTTTATGGCCGCCTGGCTAGACTTTATTATTTGGGTTTATTGTTGTGGTACAGTGGATATCGACTCGGAACGTGAAATCGGGGAGCCGAGTTCGAATTCCAGTTGAATTCATTGCATTCACTTACGCGTTGGGAAAGGTATTAATCCGTTTCTTCCTTCCAGTTATGGGTTAAATAGCAGGACAGATTGGGTTCTATAGCCTTGGTCGGCAACCAGTCTACCGCAGAAAGCAATGGCAACCTACTGCGGGATAATCTTCTGCCCAGTCAGTCATGTCTCTTTCGAGACATGATCGCCCAAGCGTGTATCACGTATGACACTTGACTGACTGAGAGGGGGAGAGTAAGGAGGTGTAAAGGGTTGGGAGGGATGGGTCTGGACCTATCTTTAATGTTTATTTGTACAACTAAAGAATATTTTTTATTTAAGCACAGTTTTTATAATTAATCTAATTTTGTATATTTAACCTTAATTTTGAATTTAGGAAATCACTTTTTTCTATAAAACTTTAAATTAGATCATATTTTGTGGTGTGTAATAGGTAAAATTTGATGTAAGTGTGTTGTTAGTATTATAAAATTTATCGTCTCTAAGGGGTCCTAGCTTTGGCTTTTGTAGTATTTTTTAGCATAATTGTAAAGTTAGTTGTTTAATATGTTTGTAGTTTACTGTGGTTTCATGCCTCTGGTTTAAAAGTTTGTTGTTATTCATGTATTTAATGATTTCAATTTTTTTCTTGAAGACAAAGGAAACATGGTTCCTTTATTGATTTAGCTAGTCTTGCTTGTTTGAGGATTTTCCATTTAACTTTAGGTGCTTTATTTTCGTTTTTTAACTTCCAAAAGTGTTCGGAAAAAGACGTCATGTTTTGTTTTTCTTTGTTACTAAAGGTTGAGAGGGGATTATAAAAGCGCTTTTTAAATAAGTTCATAGTGTTTCCGATATACATTTTTTCTTCTTTGAGATTATCCAAGAATGAAATCGAACGCATATATATCAGGGGTTTCGTTAAACATTTATTAAGAATGGGGCTTTGGTTTGAGTTTCAACATTTACAAAGGTTGTTATTATGGGGTAGACTGGTATTAGTGTTGGAGTTATTTTTGTTTTGTGCTTTTAATATTTTAGTGTTATGTACTTTAGTTTTCTAGATTGTTGGAGTAGCTATAGTTTAGTTTTGTTATATTCCTATTCAAGATTTTGCTTAGAGGGTTATTTTTGGGAAAATACTCATCTATTAGTTTAAGAAATTTATGTCCCAGTTTAAAGTTAACTAACTGATTAAAAGCAGGGCTATACCATTTGGTTTTCCTATTTCTATTTTTTCTGAGCTCCTGAATTTTTTCCACAAATTAATTTTGGATAATTGTTATCCGCTGTCTTTAAGAATTTTATCCTAAATTACTTTGTGTTTATCAAATATTTCTTTATTTGAGGAGTGTATGTTAATGCGGCGTTCCACTGATGATGGGATATGCTTGATAGTGGATGGTGGGTGATTAGAATTGGGGTTTATATATATTGGGTAAGCATTATTTTTCATATAAGATTGGAAAGTTTTCGATACTAAGTCTAATGTTATGTCTAGGAAATCAACTTGCTTGATAATGTGGTTAATTACTACGTTAAGGCCAAAGGATTTAAAGACTTTATGAATTAATTTTCTAGTTTTATCAACCTTACTTCCAGTAGATTTATTTATTATCATGAGTCCGTCATCTCCATATAGTCCTATATTGATCGTGTCAATTTCTTTATACGCCGTGAAGTTGTACAATAGGTATAATCCAACCAGGTCTGAAGATTCTGCAGAATCCAGGGCTCCCATAGATAAATCAAAATTATCAGTTGAATGTTTTGTCTACTGTTCGTTGTTGTAGATGAGAACTGATTTTCTACAGTTCAAAATTATTTTGATTTCATCCTTTGAAATGTCCAAGTAGAATTTCGCGAATTCCAGGGTAAGATTGAAAAGGCCCTCCGAAATCGATGGGTAAAAATTCACGATGTCAAATTGTAAGAAAGTGGCATTATTTTTCCCTAAGGTTTTCGAACCATTTGATTACGTCAATTGTATTCTTCCATTGCATGAATTTTTTTCCTTATTTATTGGTTGACTCTTTCTGATATTACCTTACTAATTCTACCGATTTCTGATTTTGTAGGGTTTATTATTCTAGTGGGTTGTTTATATATGTTTAACGGAATCCCTGATATATATGTGTTCGATTTCATCCATGGAGAATCCTAAAGATGAAAAAATATATATCGGAAATGTCATGAACCTATTGATTATCCGGAAAAATCATGCTGATTTTAGTCGTTCATGTTGCGACAAGTTACAACATGTCAAATCTACCGACAGACATAATATGCTTGCATTTCCGATTAGAACAAACTTTTAATTATCTCGTGAGAATGAAAAGTTTAAAATTGCTTAATTCGTGTCAATTTTCCACCCCATGAAAATGAAAGGTTATAAGGTGCATTTTAAACACTTGACGATTTTTTAGTACCTTGAAGGGAAAAATGCATTGCAAGCGACGATAAGTTAATTTACTGTGTATAATTTCGCTGGCTTTCACTAATGTATGGAAGCGGTTTGCTAAGTTTGGAGTTGGTCATTGTAGCCATATTGACCAAGAATGCACAGCAATTCTACAGACGCACAGGCTTTCTTCTGATGACGACCAAATAAAGATATTGACAGTCAGTTAAGTGCCATACGCGAAACACGCTTGGGCGATCATGTCTCGAAAGAGACATGACTGACTGGGCAGAAGATTATCCCGCAGTAGGTTGCCATTGCTTTCTGCGTGATTAATAGTAAGCTACATTAAATAACGCAAGAATTAGCAGAAACGGCAACGTAATCAAAATCCACTGTCGAAAAGCACTTATTGAACTTGAATGTTTGTACACCACATGATCTGAGTCATCTCTTTTAGATCGCATTTCATCTGTGATTGTCTGTATAAACGCAAGGAAAATGCTCTCTTTTTGAAGCAACTGTGACGGGTGATGAGAAATGGGTTTTTTACAACAATGTTCAGTAAAAATATCCTGGAGTAAGTGATATGAACCAACTTCAGTCACCCCAAAAGCCGGTTTTCATCTTAAGAAAATCAAGCTGTGTATATACTGGGATTAGAAAGCATTCTGTACTATGAGCTTCTGTCAACTAACCAGTCAAGTGATACTGCAAAGCAGTACTTGCAATATGGCGAATTAAAGGTAGTAATTCAAGAAAATCACAAACACATTTGGCGAATAGGAAAAGTGTTGTTTTACGATCTGTGGAATTTTTTATCGTGTATGATTTTATTTTTAGCTGGTGTATTTGCGTAAGTATATATATAATTATGTTTATATGTTTATGCACTGAAATATGATTGTGTCTACCATGACTTCATTCATTCAAGGTTAGTCCTGTTACGAATCCGCTCTGACTGTATCCAATATTGTGGCAATTCAGTCTGAGTCCAAATAGAGCTCTAAAATTTAACAGACAAATTGACAAGTCGATAAAAACAAAATTTTGAAATTTGTGCATGTATATATGCGTGCGTATATTAATCTTTATATGTGTCTGTTTGCCAGTGTATGTGTATATACACGTCTATTCTTCTATGTGTGGATGTTTGTAGGTTTATTTATGTGTGTGTTTTTCTCTTCCTCGTTTAATACATGAATAACTTTCTAAATCTAATAAACTGTTAAACTTAGGAATTTTTTTAAAAAATTTCCAAATAATGATAAAGTAGATCTAATAATCAATTTTAATAGGCGTAGGATAATATGTATAAATATTAATATATGTATAAATATTAATATATACTTAAAAGCACTATTCTATAACATCGAGTACTGTTTTATTAAACCACAGATTAATATTTAATAGGCGTAGGATAATATGTATAAATATTAATATATACTTAAAAGCACTATTCTATAACATCGAGTACTGTTTTATTAAACCACAGATTAATATTTAATAGGCGTAGGATAATATGTATAAATATTAATATATACTTAAAAGCACTATTCTATAACATCGAGTACTGTTTTATTAAACCACAGATTAATATTTAATAGGCGTAGGATAATATGTATAAATATTAATATATACTTAAAAGCACTATTCTATAACATCGAGTACTGTTTTATTGAACCACAGATTAATATTTAATAGGCGTAGGATAATATGTATAAATATTAATATATACTTAAAAGCACTATTCTATAACATCGAGTACTGTTTTATTGAACCACAGATTAATATTTAATAGGCGTAGGATAATATGTATAAATATTAATATATACTTAAAAGCACTATTCTATAACATCGAGTACTGTTTTATTGAACCACAGATTAATATTTATATATACGTATTTATTTTAAAAAAATGAACTTAGAAAAAATATATTTATACACGTATGTATAAAAATGTATTGTTTGTTTGTTTGTGAGGCTTAACGACCTATTAATCCTTATGGGATCATTTAAGGTCATAACCAATGATTTTGGGTTAGGTTATTTTATTTTTACAACATTTTTCTTTTTCACGATTCATTGGGATTTTGTTTTTAAGAGCAGGACCCCCAAGTCCTACCCTTGTTATTTAACCCATAACTGGAGGGAAGCGACGGATTAATACCTTTCCCAGGGATACCAGAGCTTAAGTGAATGCAGGGTATTCAACTGGAATTCGAACTCGGCTCACCGATTTCTCTTTCCGAGCCGATATCCACTGCACCACAACGCACATCCGTCACTGTACGCTTACAGCACCTGGTATTCCCAAGCGGTCACTCATCTAAGTACTGACCAGGCTCAACGTTACTTAAAAAACTGTATTGATGTAAGAATTGTGTGGTGGGGTGTTTGCGTTTTCACATAAAAAAGTCCAAAATATAAAATGATTTCGCTGTTCATTTAGCATATTTACTGAGTAAAATTAAAAGAATTGTATATGAATTTCTATGGATGAAGAATTTCTCTAAGAAAAGACATCTAATAAGAAGAACCGCTTTTTAAATGTAAGGAGCCTTTGATTTTTGTTTGTGTGTTTTGTTTTTGTTTTTTTTGTTTTTTTTTACCAAATAACGGTAAAACATGCATTCAGATATATAACAAACATAGTAATCCTGAGACTGAATGGTTTTGTCCGCTACGAACGAGACCAATTAGTACCGCTGGTAGTGTTTCAAGTTATTTGAACGTGCATAGAAGATCGGTTATTGCCCAATACACAACAGCGAACACTTGAATCTGCTTTCAAAACAAGCTGATCAATAAATATCTTGTTACTGAATGTCGAAAACATAGTGACAGGCTAATTAAAATTCTGCACAAAAGGCAATGTCTTGTTATTGTTGATTCAAAATTTGGATCACAGACTGAAAATAAAATTCCTTATAATTTATACAGACGTGCATGTCGAATTGAACCAATAATACAACTTATTATTTCTTGTAAAGTTAACACGTTCCCCGAATTAGAGGTAGAAAAAATTTTAACGACTGTTTTAAGAACAAGCAATTATTTATACCTTAAGAATTTAAGCAATCTTGAAGACAATTCGAAAAGACAATTCGAAAAGACAATTCAAAAAACATAAATATGAAAAATAAACTCTGATTTAGCGCAAATCTAAAACCTTTAAATACTATCATAAGGGATTAAATATTTTAAATTTTCTCATCAAAAACAGCTCACCTTTGGTAGTGTTCTCGTTCAACTCGACTTAGATAAGCCGAAATCTAGAATGGTTGGTTACTGGAAATTGAACTCGTCATTATTTGAGATTTCATGAACAGCTACTACTAAAGTTACAGCGGGAATTGACGGGGATTGTGGTTGGGAATAAGTGATGGGATATATTGAAATTTACTCTTAGGTTGTTTGCTACTAATTATTATAGTCGGCGACTCAATCTATCATGTAAAGTCAAAGTTGATCGGGCAATCAAATCTCGTGGTAATGGGAGATGTGGCTTTAGTTAGTACAGGGCTGGCCTTCTTGCTTATGAAAAGGATCAAGCTCTAGGAATTAGGACTAGGTTAAAAAGAATTGAATTATTATCTACAGAGGAAGATCAAAATGCATCCAAATCGGACAAACGGAGCACAACTACAAACGCGGGTATATGTGAAGATTTTCTAAACTACTTTCAGGATATTTTACCCGGAAATCCGGTCTGAGCCATTCTCGGTTCGACATTTTAGCCGGCTTTCTCCGCCTCAAGGGGGATGAAACGTCCAGGTAGAAGGATTTTTATCACAAAGTCTGAGATCTTGAAAGCGATGAAGCTGGTTGGCCGGGCAGAACTCCAGGATTAGATGTTTTTTATTACGAAATTTTTTTTTAATCGTATCACCCCGAGCAAGGCGGTAACGCCATTAATGTTTAGGGGGCTACGTAATAGTGAAAAGATTGGAAAAGAGAAAGCCGGAAACTACATCCTAAACAGGGAACAAGGGATGAGCCTCCTCACCTGTTCAATAGACGTGGGTGGAGTGTGAACCGGGCGATAGTTTAGTCTATCTACTCCAATTGAAAGACAAAAGAAAAGAAAAGAGTTAAAAGATTGGAAAAGAGAAAGCCGGAAACCACATCCTAAACAGGGAACAAGGGATGAGCCTTGTTTGGGTCAGTGACCGTGGATAGCTAAATTTAATTCTAAGATAAATAGAAACCAGCCTCTCTCATCTTCTATTTTGTACACGTGTCACATTTGTATATTTTTCGTACAATAAATATCATAAAATAATAAATAGCTTCATAAGTGTCTGCACAGTCGTTTACTATAACCTGTGGCTTTTTAGAAATTTTATCATCTATCCGATTTCAAATTGTCTTTCCTCAAAATACTTAATACATCCGCTATATAGATAACCGTTTACTAATATATCGATATAACGCTATACAACAATATACTTGAAGATATACACTACCGGCCATTATTATTAGACCAGCCCAGTGTTTTAAAAACTGGTGTATTTCATAATCTTTTTTTAGTATTTATTGCCAAGTGAACAATTGTAAATGAAAATAGAAGGGTTCTTTTGTAAATACTGCACAATAATATGTGCATCAAATGAATTTATAAATATTTAATAATTACCTATACTGCAGTTTAACCAATGAAAAAAATTTAGAGTGATTCGAATGAGTTCATCTTTGCTTCCTTGCAGTGTAAAATTTTGCAACTTAATAATAACAAAAGAACCATTCTATTAAGATTTGTTAATACATACTAAAAATAGTATGAAATGAATCATTTCTTTAAAAAGACTAGGGTTGCCTAATAATTATAGTTGGTAGTGTATATAGTGTTAAAAAAAATCAACATCATTTCTTTAAAAAAAAACCTGGGTTGGCCTAATTATTATGACCGGTAGTGTATACTCGTGTATAAGCTGATTTCATGCATTGTGCTACCTCAGAATTTCATAGCATCAATTTTATCCACACCAGAAAAATAGACCAGCCAGTCACCGAAAATGCAAGAATTTTAAACTTTTGAAAAACATCTGCGTATAGTGTCACCCTCTATTTTTACGTAAAAATACTAATCATAACCCCCTCCCCCACTATATGCGGTATTTGGAAATAAATTTAGATCAGTTAACAAAGTCCGCTTAGAGGGTCTACGATTGAGGCTATCCGCAAGTATCTAGATGTGACTCTCAAATCGGCTTGGCAGGAGGACCCTTCAGAAGAGCTCTCTCAATTCTTCAATTCTGTTCTCACTCATGAAGTGAAATTCAAACACTAAACGTGATATTTACTATAACCAATTTTAATTCGCCAAAACAACGCATGCTCATCTTAACACATCCAGTCAAATAAAATCAGAACCAGAAGCCATGAGAGCATTACCTGGTGCAGTATCAGGATATTTATAATAATAATAATAATAATAATAATAATAATAATAATAATAATAATTATTATTATTATTATTATTATTATTATTATGATTATTATTATGTCATTTTTCATCATATTTCTATTTCTGTTGTGGTGGCACTACTAACCAAGTCTGTGAGAAGACCTAAGGCAGGTTGTGGGGTGTTATTATGGCTCCATTTCATGTTTTTCTATCTTCCCTATCATCCCTAGCGTTACATAGACAAAGTTTTTCTTAGTGTGTGGCTGTACTTAATAAGAAATTTTTTTGTATATCTCTTAAACTGGGGTTTCCAGGGATTCTTTCAATGTGTTGTTTTGTTGCATTTTTTATCATTCCAAGTGCACCTACTATCACTGGCACGACTCTTGTTTTCAATTTCCATATTTTTTCTATTTCAATTTCCAGGTCTTTAGAAAAAAATGTGGAAATTATTATTATTATTAGTATATGGTATCATCTTGCCAGGAAATAACTTCCCATACCTAATTACTAATTTCCTCTCGGGGACCTATAAGTAAAAACGGTACTGCAGAAGAGTTATCTATACCCATTTGGGATGTTTTGTATTGATGGAGAGGCTTTTTTGAACGGCATATGCAGTTTTAAGAATATCCGCTTGGAAGCCAAGCCGAGTTCGAATTCCAGTTGAATTTGTTGCATTCACATACGCGCAAATACATGTGGGAAATGTATGAATCCGTCGCTTCTACCGCCAGCTATAGGTTAAATAGCTGGACAAATTGGGTTTTATAGCGTTGGTTGGCAACCAGTCTACCGCAGAAATCAATCTACTGCAAGGCGAAAGAGGAATAGCTCGACGACAAATGCGCAGAAATCGAGAGATTGGGCACAACCAATATAGAGGATATGCATAAAAATTAAGAGAACTAACAGGACAAAAACACGCACCCCAACGGGATGCCTAAAATCTAATGATGGAACATTCATATGAGCAAAGAAGGAAATGCTTCAGCGGTGGGAAGAATATATAGAAGATCTCTTCCACAACAAGAGAAAGAAACCGACAATACACAGAGATAACAACGAACCTGAATGATGTTGGCAGTCTTAGTCGATTTTGGTTTAGACAAAATCGCAGAAATTATAAATGTGACCTATAACAGCAGCGAAATTCCGGAAAACTAAAACAGATCGATGTTCATAGTTCTATCTATGAAGAACTTCAAGAATAATTCCACCAACAATCAGCTTAATGACTAACGTCATCTACGTCACCTATTTTATCAACTAGTTGCTTTCCGGAAAGACGGGTTGAAGGCAAGAGGGACCGGCGAAAACAACGTGTAACCTGTTTAATGCTGTTATCCAAATGGATCACGAAACCGTATTGTAGAAGAACAATAAAAGTACAGACATTGCTGAGAGCTAGGAAAGATAAGCTACTGAGAGCCGTAATCGGTGCAGATCCTGAAGGAAGTTGATACAAAGAAGAAGGAAAAGAAAGTCGTTTTATATATGCAAAATAGAATTTTGGCAAAAGTTTTAAAAAGAAATCTGTCACAATCAAGGCGCTCCACATCATTGCACTATCGAAAGGTATCTACACATTTTTACCGTGCACTGTATAATTGGGTAAACGCCATATCATACCTTTAAATCCGTATTTAAATATAGCGATTATTAACGACCAAAATGGAATCCGGGTACTCTACACTTCTTTCAGTTGTAACTGGTAAAAGGTTCGTATATTCTGCGAAACATCCAATATAATTACGCTTAGATGGATTTATAATTTCATCGCAGAAAACGAATGCTTTGAAATTGGAGGCTCGAATTTGTTGTATGCATGGTGGAGTTGATTCTCCTTGTTGACATCTGCGTGAGGTAATATGCATTTGTACCCATTAGTTGGTTATGAAATTAGATTTCTGCAGAATACAATATCCCATCGTTGGAATTGGACAGCAGATACAAATTCGATGCAAAATACATAAAACGCATTCCACCTGCATACGTAATCAGTAGATATATGAAATGATATTAAATCTGTACATGAATTCAAGGCTCTCTTTTTCTCTCTCTCTCTCTCTTACTCTCACTCTGTCTCCCACTCTCTCACTCTCTCTCTCTCTCTCTCTCTCTCTCTCTATATATATATATATATATATATATATATATATATATACTAGCAGTATAGCCCGGAGTTGCTCGGGTGTAATGAAAGCTTTAAAACTAATCCATGGTCCTGGAGCTCAGACGCTTTGGACGTTGGCACGAAAGACTAAAAAGCAATAGTTGTTTCCAGTTAAATCGAAACCGTGGACTGAAAGAAAAATGAATGGATGTAAGTTGAATTTTGATTTCCTGCTATCGATATCAAATAAGTTTTTTTCGTCGTAAACTGAATTTTGAAGGCTCAATAAGTCCTCTGAGTAAATGTTATCATGGCTGAGACTAAGTACTACGATTATACCGACTTAGAGCAAAACCTGAAGCAAAAACTAAAATAAATAATAAAAAAAATACAGACATACAGGCAGATAAACAGACACACGCACAAACATCTTGCCTTTTATATATATATATATATATATATATATATATATATATATATATATATATATAAGCCGTTCTAAACATCGTATTTTGGCTTTAATTTCAGGTGAAAATAAAGACAAAGATTTTCCAATATTTGGATAAATGAACGGCTCATGAGTAAACATAATAGACATTCATTCTCTCTTATATTTAACAGTATTTGTTTAGAAAATATATAGCATAAATATATTATATCAGTCAGTTAAGTTCCATACGTGAAACGCGCTTGGGCGTTCATGTCTCAAAAGAGACATGACTGACTGTGCAGAAGATTATCCCTCAGTAGGTTGCCATTACTTTCTGAGGTAGATTGGTTGCCAGCAGAGGCTATAGAACCCAATCTGTCCTGTTATTTAACCTATAACTGGATGGAAGAGACGGATTAATACCTTTCCAAAAGGTATTTGCGCGTCAGTGAATGCAATGAATTCAACTGAAATTTAAATTCGGCTCCCCGATTTCTCGTTTCGTGCCGATATCCACTGCACCAAAATGCACATCCAAATATGTTATATACATATTAATCTTCATAAAATTCATTTTGAGAACGAAACGCTTTGGTGAAGAAACTTTTTTCTTTTGTATTATATATATATATATATATATATAATAACAAGACCGACTCTGTAAGTATCTAAATCCTAAAATTATACGAAAATAAACTTTGAGGACAACAAATAACAGACAGAATCTAACTCCGTTACTGTCCGTCGCTATAAGGCGTTGGACAAGAGGGGAAAAAAAAAAGAAAACTGCGGAATACAGACAATACATACAATACCCCGCAGTAAAGAAAAAAACCCCAAACGGAACCAACCACAAAGAAAGAAAAAGTGCTCGATACTTGACGAGCCGTTGTGTGAAACCGCGGTAGGTTTTGGCGATCTCGTGATTTTTTTACGTATATATATATATATATATATATATTAAAACAGAAATATGGGTTGTTTCCAATGAAAGAAATTAGTATAGAAGAAAACGCGCGAGAAGCCATGAACGCTTTATCTAAAGTGTACATTTATTGTTGTTATTATTATAATTATTATTACTTTGTTTTTGTATGATATATTAAGTGTCCATAATAGTATTTTTTCACTACACGTGTTTCAAGTCTATAGTTGACTGTCTTCAAGAGAATAAAATTTTGACTTCACATGTCGAGATTCGTTTGCCTTTCTCATATGTTCACATATCTAGCGATATCCTATTGATATATTCTTATATCTATCTTTCTATATAGAGAGATATATGAATATTTACGCAAATGTCATATAAATGAAATTCATTATATATACACACGCATATATATATATATATATATATATATATATATGCGTGTGTGTGCAAAATCAGATGTACACAAAACACACACACACGCACACACACGCATATATATATATATGTGTGTGTGTGTGTGTGTGTGTGTTTGTGCGTGTTTTGTGTACATCTGATTTTGTGCATTAGTGTCGATAAGTTTTTTTTTTTGTTTTTTTTTAATCATTTCACCCCGAGCAAGGCAGAATCGCCACTGATGTGCAGGGGGTTACATAAATGTAAAGAGATTAATTACAAAAGAGTGAGGAGTACAAGCTAGTTAGAAAGGAACAATAGAAAGCTGAGAAAGCAGGTGCAATGACAGATACATAGGCGGAGAGAAAGGGAAGGTTATACAGGGGAGGGGAGAGAGCTAGAGGCCAGTGGTTAGTAGGTGAGTATTAACTTTGCTTTTAAATTTCTGGAGGTCGTAGCCGTCAGGAAAGCAAGAATACGGGAGTGAGTTCCACAGGCGGGAAGTGCGAGAGAGGAAGCTGCAGGAGTAGAATTGTCGTCTGCGTTTGGCTAACCTGACTGTGAATGGGTGGGACCCAGTTGCCAGTCTGGTTGAACGGGTAAACACCTGTTGAGGAGGCATCAGTGACTTAAGCTCATCCGAGCAGAAGCCATGAAAATATTTATAGAAGAGACAGAGGGAGGCCACATTTCGACGATGGGAAAGTGGCTGCAGACGAGTCGCCAGATCAGTACCTATCACATTACAGACTCTCCTTTGGAGCTTGTCAAGAACACTGAGGAGAACGGCAGGGGCACCTGACCATAAATGGCAGCAGTACTCCATGCATTTATGTGTGAGTTTGAGCGCATATATTTAATATTCGCGTGTGTCGCTCTTTACATGGTGATTTCTGCGTGTTTCTGTGTTTATAAGCACACGTACACATATACGCACACACACATGTCGGATAGCTGTTGCTGTAATTAAGTTTTCTTTCCTCATCTGTCATGTGTCCATTCAGGATGTAGGTGATCATGGCTCTCCATATCGTCAGCTTCTTTCTGGCTCTTAATAATTTTTTGTTGTTTTTTTTTATTTTTCTCAAAACCTTTTCTACAATCCATTTACTCAAAACCATCAAGCACGTTATCGCTTTTTATTCTATCCCTCTTACAATTTGTCCGGTGACAAACCTTCTTTACTCATTACGTGTCCTAGAAATTTCAGCTGCCACTTCCTGATATTAAGTATAAGTTTCCATTTATTTCCTTTTTCTCTAAGGCTTCGTCGTCTGAAAGTTTTCTCTTCTGAGCTGAGAACCTATGAAACCTTTTTGCCATGACTTCATGATCAAAGTATAGATCACTGTTGTTTACTGTTTACATAGGTGCCAATATTTTGGTCGTCTTATGTTTTAATCGGTTTGTTTATTTTCCAATCCTGTATAGTTTTTCTTGATTTCTCTTCTTGATAAATTTTCATCCTGAGTTGTTTTAATCACTTTTGAGGCTTTCTGTTTATATATATATATATATATATATATATATATATATATATATATATATATAATTTGTTTCACCCTTCAATTCTCATTCTTTTATTATCCATGTCCCTCCGTCTATAAATATCTATCTCAGTCTGTTTATTATCTATCTATTTATCTATCTATCTATCTATCTATCTATCTATTTTCTTTCCTTATTCCTATCTATCTATCTATCTATCTATCTATCTATCTATCTATCTATCTATCTATCTTCTGCTTTCCTTATTCCTATCTATCTATCTATCTATCTATCTATCTATCTATCTATCTAAATGTGATAATCTCTCTCTCTCTCTCTCTCTCTGTTTAATACTCTCTTTCACTTTCTCAATATATATAGATCCAAATGAATAAGAAAGTAGAATACAATTGCAGTGTTCAAATCATTCATTTAAAACAGTGCTCAATATAAAAATAGTACAATGAATATTAGTAATTATTAATTAGAACTACTACAAAACTGTACATTTTGTTTCGACATTAAAAGAACAATGTCACATCAGGTATTTAACAATGATGTTAGGTTATACTTATATTTACATTTTTTATTTAATTCTTATTTTATTGTTATTTTTATTATTTTTTGTATTTATTATTATTATTTTTATTTTTTATATATTTTTTATTTACCGCGTACGAAAAAAATTCCAAAAATAAAGACAGGTATTTTTCTCATAATATTTTTTAAAATAAAACGTTTATTACCGTCATTGTTCTTTCAATGCCGAAACAAAATATACAATTTTGTAGTAGTTTGTAGCCTGCACATGGTCTAGCAAAATAATTATATATATATATATATATATATATATATATATATATATATATATGAAAACAAAAGCCTAAAATGCCAACCAACCGTGCTACCCAGGTTTCAACCGGGAGGCCTTCTCAGGCAAGTGGAAGAAAACGTGCGCCAAAAATATTCCAAAATACTAGAAATACCGGAAGTGAGAGGGCAAAAGTAAGGATAAGTTACAGGAAGTGCAGTTGGCCATTGCGATATATCCTGGTATAGGTGTCTTGGTGAATGAGTAAACGGAAATGATGTCAAAATGCAGGCATTTAAGAAAGAATTTTTTGGGTAACTACGAGCCCGGATGAGTTTAATAAACATTTTTTGAGAAGAAATAGGAGTAGTAATATGTAAAAGTGGAGAGATATCATTACCGCCTCCCCATTCATCTCTTATTTTTACCACCTGTCAACTTGGATGCGCGGTTAGTATAATTAACATTTTGTCAAAATTGGAAGCCTGAGAGCCGAGTTAAAATTTTAACCCGTCATATTCACTTACTTGCAAATAGTCATGGGTAAAGTTATGAAAACACATCTTCCACCTCAACCTATGGGTTAGTTAACAAGACTTGTAGGAATAAATCATTTTTATCCCCAAAGAAGGCTTACAATATAAAACTATTTTTTAGCGTTAAATATTTGATAAAGGGTTAATAAACTGTAAAACAACTCAATCAATCAATCAATCAATCAATCAATCAATCAATCAATCAGATGTGTAGACTTCTTTTTTTGTAATAAATTTCTTTCAGTTGTCTTTTTTAATCGAGCGAAGTTGAATAAAATCTATCTATCTATCTATCTATCTATCTATCTATCTATCTATCTGTTTTAGCCCATTCAAATCTCTCTAATTTATCATCCATGTCTCTCCGTCTATTAATATGTATCTATCTATCTATCTATCTATCTATCTATCTATCTATCTATCTATCTATCTATCTGTTTTAGCCCATTCAAAGCTCTCTAATTTATGATCCATGTCTCTCCGTCTATTAATATCTATCTATCTATCTATCTATCTATCTATCTATCTATCTATCTATCTATCTATCTATTTGTTTTAGCCCATTCAAATCTCTCTAATTTATCATCCATGTCTCTCCGTCTATTAATATGTATCCGAGTCTATCTATCTATCTATCTATCTATCTATCTATCTATCTATCTATCTATCTATCTATCTATCTATATTGAGCACTCTGGAAGACTAGTAGACTTTGAAAAACATTAGCAACTCTGGCATCTACGCATCGTTCATTCAGCAATGAATTAGAACACTCTCAGCTATTGAGCGTGTGTATAATGATAATATACACGCTAAAAGTCTGCCTCCTTCTACCGAGCGCCCGTAGCTCAGAGGTAGAATCGCCTACTGACGCCAATTCGGTCGGGTTTCAATCCTGAGTAAAAAGCAATCGGCTGTCTAACCGTACTGATGAGCTGTGATACAACGAAACAGATCTGTCTGCGGATGACTATATATATATATATATATATATATATATATATATATATATATTAGTTGTTTCACAACTATTTCTGTGCCTGTGATGAAACCTATTTTCTCACAGTATAATAAATTGAAAGCAGTGTAATTGCAGTGTTCGTATCGTTAAATTCAAGAATTCCTATGGCCACTTCATACGTAAGATCCTGTAGCACCATCTTCTATAAGCTTTAGGTAATAAGCTTACTTATAAAAGTTTTCAACCATAATTCATCTATCGAGTTTTATTCGTCGTTTATTTTCGTTCTATTTTTTTATACGTTATCCAAAATCTGTCCGCACGTCTTCTACACCAATTTGATTACTTTATGGAAGGAAAGAAAAGATTTTCCTTTTCAATCGACTTTTCCATTGCTATATTTAATACCAGATCCATAAAGTCTACCCAAAATACCCAGATAGATACCCAACACTTTTCTCTCTTTTCTCAACTTTATTTGGTGTCTAGCTTATTACCAGTGCCTTTTCGGTTACAACAGGAAATTGCTCCGTCCACTGGACCGATGACTAGTGGGTATTAGATCTTCAACCTTTAAATAATAAATGAATTTTTCATAGCTATCTTGGGGCGTATGCTTTTGCTTTTTGGTTGGACTCAGAAATTACTATTTTGATTGTTAAATTGCTAAGGAAGATATTTCTTGTGTTAATGTAAATTTCCTTGGAACTGAAGCAAGCATCGATTAATCATCGCTTGTTAGAATTACTAAATGCTGATGCAGAGAATATGGTTCAGTTATTAGTAAAATGGTCTAACAATCTGTTGAATTCTGTTGGGTCCCTTGCCGTTATGCTCGCATGGTATGTAGAATAGAATTCAATACAACACCCTTAAAAATTGAACAATCATTTTGGGGCTCTTTCACATTGCATGATCATATAAACATATTGCGACAAACATACCTGCATACCCTGAGACTCACAAACACACAAGCAGCGTTACGACTTAAGGAACTGGCGGATTAAGTGATGAACATTGGCACAAAATATCGAACAATCCGACACAGATTTCTTGAAGTAAAAACTTCAAACGCGTTATTTTTCTAAAGCCTTTCCCACAAATAGATAACCAACTCCATTTCTGGTTTAGAGTTGTAGATTTGTGTCACCGAGGTGGCAGGACGATGCACAGAAGATATGTTCTGAGTACCTACAGCACAATATCCAAAATAATGGATATTAATACAAATAAGACAAACACCGAAAAACAAAAAAAAAACAAAAAACAAAAAAACAAAAAACAAAAAAACAAAAAACAAAAAAAGCAAAAAACAAAAAAACAAAAAACAAAAAAACAAAAAACAAAAAAAACAAATAGTAGATTAGTGGAGAGGTTAAGTCGTAAGAGTCGCAGAAAGCACCGTCCAAAAATAATCGTCAATGAGATATCAACCAATGATGTATCAACCACCACCCCACATAAGCAGATGCCCGAAATAGATGTGGTACAAGGCCATTTAAATAGGAACACTGATCCGTAAGTTTTGTGGACCCAGAATAGATCCAGAAGAAAACTCGAAATCGGGTATTAGTGAAACATATATATTTAATGAAAGAACAAATACAAAGAGCGTTACATGTCAGTCGGACTGCCAAGTATTAGACCGGGGTGACTCAACCCAACACAATTCCACCTCGAGAGGCAGATTCTCCTGGTATTCATAATAATAGGAAGAGTTCATTATAGTCTAAAAGATATAACAGTAAGTTTGGACAAAAGTTCCTCCCTGCTTTTCTCCAGACGAGACTCTACCCTTCGGCTGAGTCTCATCTGGGTTCCTTTTTGCCCGAAAGCAGAGAGTCCAACAAAAAGAATACGCAGTAGATCACTCAGAATCTAAATAACACTCTGAAATATTTACGGCTTCCCTACGTGGGCAGAGGCTAGTGGTAGATGCAGTAAAAGCCAATTAACATGGGTAAACCAGAGTCGTAAGCTTGAACAAAAATTAAATGTCTACTTTTCCCCAGACTTGACTCTCCTCTTCGGCGGAGTTCCGTTTAGGTTCCTCTCTGCTCGATGGCAGAGAGTCCGACAAAATGAACGACCGATGTACGCAGTTGTTCTACTCAGAAAGTCAATGACACTTCGAATCATTTACAGCCCCGCCCCACACACACACGTGGGCAGAAGTTGAAGTAGATGTGGTAAAAAGTCACTTAATGTGGGTAAAAGCGATCTCGTAACCTCGGACAAAAATTCGTGACTGCTTTTCCCCAGACAAGACTCTACACTTCGGCGAAGTTTCGTCTGGGTTTCTCTCTGTCCGAAGGCGGAGAGTTCGACAAAGCGAGCGACTAACAGGCGCAGTCGCTCTCAGACATTCAATGACAGTCTGATTTTTTTACGGCATTCTTACGTGAGCAAAAAGAAAAATTCTAAGCCCAGCGGTTAGCTTAGGTAAAGAAAGGAGTTGGGATGTATTGACTTTCATTGAGTCGAGCTGAGGGAAAGAATTTAGTAGTAATTTCTCTTTGGTAGTGGGGGGTATGCGGCTTGACCCTTGAGATAGTAGTGGTAGGTGGTGGAGAAGTAACTGCTTGGCCAAATTTTTTTTAAATTTTAAAAATTTATTGGGACTAATTGAGTGAAGAGGATAAATACTGCAATTTATACTTATTTCGACGGCGACACATACTTATGATCTCCCTTCGTTCATTTATTTTGGTTTTGAAGTCTTTAAAATTTTAATTTTTTCTAACAAATATAGATTACACCGATCTCTTTATTAGGGGTTCTAGCCTTGCCTATGAGTTCCCATTTTATCTGGGGAAGTAAGTTACTTTCTTTCACAGGTGGAGAGGCTCATCCCTTGTTCCCTGCTTAGGATGTGGTGTCCGGCTTTCTCTTTTCCAATCTATTCGTTCTTTTCTTTTCTTTTTTTTCAATTGGAGTAGATAGACTAAATTTTCGCCAGGTTCCCATTCTACCCACGTCTTTTGAACAGGTGAAGAGGCTCATCCCTTGTTCCCTGTTTAGGATGTAGTTTCCGGTTTTCTCTTTTCCAATGTTTTTACTCTTTTCTTTTCTTTTTTTTAATTGGAGTAGATAGATTAAACTATTGCCCGGTTCACACTCTACCCACGTCTATTGAACAGGTAAAGAGGCTCATCCCTTGTTCCCTGTTTAGGATGTGGTTTCCGGCTTTCTCTTTTCCAATCTTTTTTTAAATTGGAGTAGATAGACTAAATTAATGCTCGGTTCACACTCTACCCACATCTATTGAACAGGTAAAGAGGCTCATCCCTTGTTCCCTGTTTAAGATGTGGTTTCCGGCTTTCTCTTTTCCAATCTTTCCACTCTTACGTAGCCCCCTGCGCATCAGCGGCGTTACCGCCTTGCTCGGGTGATATGATTAAAAAATTTTTTCAAGAAAGCATTGGTGAAGCAGTGCCTGTGAGTATAAAGCCGTTGCTTCAAAATTCCCGCCGAAATCTCGATATAAACATTAAATCTCTTCTTATTTTTCTTAGGGTAGATGGTGGCTTGATAGATCACATTCTCCGATCTACACTTACCCTCAACCGGACAGTTATTTCTAGATCTACATTTACAGGGGGGCATCATTCTATTTTCTGTATTGGATTCCCTACATTTCTTCAAGATTTGGTTATCATGGGATCTAATAATGTTATACATGCTACTGGTACACGAGTAACTAATCTTGATAGTTTTCCTATTGAATATCTTACTCAGGGGGGGGTTTCTCCATGAAAATGTTTACTTAAGGAAGATCTTCCCAATGTTAATAGTTGATAGATTACAGAATATATATATATATATATATATATATATATATATATATATATATATATATATGAAGTCATCCACAGACTACACGATACTCACCAAAACAAGCTGCAACATAACCAATATGCATTTAGCCTTGACGTCGTCTCACTATATACGTCAGCACCGGCCCACCCAGCGGTGGACTTATTAACAGAATACATCAACACCTCAAACATAACATACACTACTACTACTTCACCCCAAACGACATACGCTTGCTCCTGAGAACTATAATAGACAACACTAACTTCACGTTCCAAGGATGCACCTACAAACAGACCACCGGTCTTCCGATGGGATCCAGTCTATCGGGACTACTTGCCGTCGCATATATGAACCAGCTAGAGCGTTGCGCACTCAGCACCTGCCATTCATATGCCTTATTTACAAGATATATTGATGATATACTCATCCTTACTTCTTCACGCGACGTGGCAAGCAGAATGGCATCGACGTTCAACAGAATGGACGATAAAATTAATTTCACGATCGAGCACCCCGATGCCAGCGGATGCCTATCACTGCTGGACTTCAAGCTTAAAATATCGGTTGGAGGTGAAGTCCACACCGATTTTTACAAAAAGCCTGCCAGCAGGGATATGTTTGTCCACTACCGATCGGCCCTCCCTCTCAACGCTAAGACCGGCTACATCAATAACGAACGCGCGCGTATCCGAAAGAAATGCAGCAAAGGCGAACACGTTAACATCCACACTGCATTCTTCAAGAAAACACTGGTGACTAACGGTTACCCACAATACTTTGTGGATCGCCTAGAACGGAAGGGTAGTAGGGGCCCAAGGCGCGACACACTATCTAACACCTGCTTCCTGAGGTTACCACACTTCAGCGATTATATAACATCTAAAATACGTCGAGCTATCCGCAGAGAGGGACTAGACATACAGTTGGCACACTACGGCCCCACTCTTCAAAGACACCTCAACCCCAACCACAGAACAAACAACAACACCACATGCACACAAACCAACTGCTCTATTGCAGGTACCGGTATATGCCACCAGGTGTATGTCGTATACCGCTTACAATGCGCCAAATGCGATGCATTCTATGTCGGCAGCACTACAAGAAATCTACACATTAGAATAAAAGAACATCTACACACGCAAGCGTCGTCATTCCAAAAACACTTAAAAATGCAAAAATAAGGACAAAACCATAACTGTTAATATATTGGCTAAGGAACGCAACATAGGTAACCTACGCATTAAAGAGTCCCTAATAATATCTAAATTACATCCGGCAATTAACAATTGTCAAGAATTAAACCTAGATTACGTAACAGTATAGACGACACCAAGACGCACACAATATGCACTTCACACGACAACAAAGGTCACACACACACGCAATCAGTAACAATAACCACACACACACACTTCTTCCTCCCTTATAACAAACCGTTAACCAGGCTAAAGCACACGCACACACACACACACTCACACAGATAAATAAGTTAGATAGATTTAATTACAATACTACACATAGCCTTTACACAAAAAAAAATAGTTACAATAACCAGGCTAACACACTTTCTACCCCCCGGGCCGTAGTAGCAGAGGTGCCCGTAACAAAGCACGCACCAGGACAGAACACACACACACACACACACACACACACACACGCGCGCGCGCGCGCGCGCACACACATAAAAGTAGATTCAATTACAGCTCACACAGAGCAAACACCACCAGATAAATCAAACAGATAAGACAACAGCCATGTAACTGATATCTTTGGCCGGTCAAAGTCACATCAACTCCTAGATCCTACGAACTGATTCCATCAGAACAAACAAAAAACCCCATCTTGAATACACACACATACACAATAATACAACCTTAAAAAGAAATCAACACAACAAACGAAATAAAAAAATAATAATTACTTATAGATCATTCTCATAACAAAATATATTACACAAAGCTCCATATAAATAGATAAAAAACGGAAGACTACAGCAGATCAAAAATTTAACAATGACGAGTGAAGACATCATAACGTTACTCTCACGAAACTTTATCAGCATGACTCTTGTCAATAAAGTGATAAACTTCTCTACTTTAAGTATATACATATATATTTATATATAAAATAAAATAAATTTTGAAGTTCAACACTGTTGTATGATCATTTCTACATGAAATCCCTAAGAGAGATTTCACATTTCATCAGCAACCTTTATACTCAAAATAAAACAAGATATTACCGACTGAAGTTCAAAAGTCTACGTCACAGAAAAAACTAGAGGGGTGAGATTGATAAGTAGATAGCAATCAATGTCTATTTTTAGATTTTGGACAACATTATTTTAGATTGAGTTGTAAGTGAAAAGTTTAAAAAATTGGCTTTGTCTAGCTCTAAAAAAGAGGAAGGGGAAGTGAAGGAAGAAATAGGAAATGGTGTTTGACAGGAAAGTGGGCTAAACAAAATAGAAAAAAAAGGAAAGGAAAAGGAAAAAGAAGAGAAAGAAAAAATAAAGAAAAGAAAAATTTCATCTCCGTAGAGACGCTTGGGACGCGTTAACAAAACTAGCGTTTTTAAATGTGATGAAGTTAGTAGAAAAAGGATTTTTAGAAAAAAAAAATTGGGGGGAAAAGCTGACATATAATTTATTTAAATTAAATTAAATTAATTCAATTAATTATAAACCTCGATTTAAATTAAAAATACAATTTATAAAATTTATTAAAAAAATTTTATTAAAATTTTTTTTTTAATTTTTGTGTGCGGCGAAAAAAATATATGCATACATGCAGGAAAAAATGGGGGATAAGTTAGTCAAAGTATCCTTACTCATTAAAAAGTAGATATTAATAGGAGAAAGGAAAGGAAATTAGAGGGGTTCAAATTTACTATTTAAAAATTTAATTAATTAATCAATCAATCAAAACCAATTTCATTTATATTTTCTCTCCTAAAAACTGAATTTTGAATTTAAATTTTAAATGTTCACAAATTTCGCCTTACGGCGGCACTTACTAATGTATTCTTTTCTTAAATTCAAGAGTAGGTGCTGGTTTGAGGACTTTAATATTACTATTTTCTCTTGCAGACACAGACAGCACCTATCACGAAAATTCATCGGAATTCCGGCTGAACCTATCAGTTTCCAACTAACTACAGGGTCCAGACCTATTCCTTCATTTTCCAGAATCTCTGTGAAAGGGATGTCTGGTATTTCTGAGCCGGGTTCGAAAAGTAATACCTGTGATTGTAATACTTTTGCTTAAAGGTCTCCGGGGACATACCAATATAAGTCCGGTAATTTTTCCTGTTGTTGGATAGTAAAATGTGAGCTTCATAAATTACCTGGGTGGATTTACATTTGCCCTCCAACGGGCAGATATCCACGGATCTACAATTGCATTCATTTAAAATTCCGGACCAAGAGTCGGTATTACATAAATTCTTTAGAATTTGCCTATTATGAGAATTTATACTGTTGTTCATATTTGGGGTACAAGAGTAGCTAATTTTCAGAGTGTTCCTATGAAAAATGTATCGTAGAGGATTGTTGCTATTAAAATGTGTTATAATTGGCTCTGTAATTTAAATATTAATTACTTTGAGCCCTCCACCTGTATCATTTTTTAATATTAAAATATTAATATTAATTAGGATCGAGTCTTTGGGATTTACGTTATTGCTTTTCCTTTTGGATTATAGTTTATATATATATATATATATATATATATATATATATATATATATATATATATATATATCCGAGTGAGTGCAGAACGAAGAAAGAAATATTTTTCACCGTCCAAAATATTAATTTAAAATAGTGCTTGATATATGATGTATAGAGCTGTGAATATTTATTATAACTTATGTTTAAGAACATGTACATAATTTTTTTCTTTCCTTCTCCCAATGATATGTTGGATTCCCAAAATTGAAACAAACATATGATTGTAGAGAAGAGGACATGTATAGAAAAAATTATGTACATGTTCTAAAACATAATTTATAATATATATATATATATATATATATATATATATATATTATGTTTTAGAACATGTGCATAATTTTTTCTGTGCATGTTCTCTACAATCATATGTTTGTTTTAACGTTGGGTGTCCAACGTTTCTTCAGGAGGAATAAGCAAAACTGGAATCATCCGCTGTTTATATTTGGTTCATTGTTGTTGTGGGGTTGGTTGGGGTTATTGATAGTGAAAGGAATTTGTCTTCCGTTTTGTCTGTTAGACTTTTGAAGAACTTGGTGTGTAAGTGCTCAATTGTTGATTAATGGCATTATCTGTTGGAATGTACGTTTTTATCGGTCGGGTATATCTTTTGGTTAGAATTTCGAAGAACGTGGTGTGTGGAGGGGTTTGATTGCTTGGGGTCAGTTTTGCGTGTTTGTGTGGCTTATTTTTTGTGATTGGGGAACTTATCTTGTTTGTTAACCTTAAGAATTTTTAGGATGTCATCTTGGTTGGCTAGTGTTTGATTAATTGGTGTCTGTTGTACCAGGCAGATTTTATGTATTCTCTTTCATTTTGTGGCGAGGCTTTCCCCTCGGGGTTCCTTAGATAGACGTGATAGAGGTGGGGTATTTTTTCTTTTGAAATTTGATTTTTTCAGTACGGAATATTTTTGTATTTTATTTTTGTTTTTTATATTTTCATTTTAGCGGGATAGGGTTTTTTTTTTTATTCAAGTTTGGAGTATTATTGTATTTAGGCGAAGTTATTTCCCAAAAATCTAAACTTGTGTTTTTTAGGCAGTAAATGCAAATTTGTATTTTATCGGTTTTTTATAAAGTTGTATATTTAATCTTAATTTTGAGTTTAGAGGATCGGTTTTTTCTTTTAATTTTTTATTTTTCATAAATTATCGTTTGGAATCCTGTTTATTTCTTTTAAGTTTTTATTTTATTTATTTAGATATTTTTGTGTGTATTAGACCTTACTTTAAGGATTTATTAGATCGATTTTTTCTATAGTATTTTTTTATCTTTTATAATAAGAATATCTAATCAAATTTCTAGTATTTTTAGCATGATTGTAGGGTTAGATCTTTAATGTGCTTACAGTTTAATTTTGTGTATGATATAATTATTCTGAAATAGTATATTTAATCTTAATGTTGAATATAGGAATTTTGATTCTTTTTCGAGTTTGGGAGTCATTTTTTTTTCGTTTAATTTTGATTTTTCCAGTACGGAATATTTTTGTATTTAAGTAAGGTTATTACGGTAAGGTTATTTCGGTAAGTAAGGTTATTGCTGTAGACTTTAGTAATAGTTTGGGAGCCTGTTTATTTCTTTTAATTTTACGTTTTATTTATGTAGATGTTTTTGTGGGTATTAGACCTTACTTCAAGGATTTATTCGATCAATTTTTCTATAGCATTTTTAATCTTTTATAATAAGAATATATACTAGTTTAATTAATAGACGAAGCGTCTACTCAACTATGTAAAATATAACAGTGAGTTATGTAAAGAAAAGAACACAAATGTAGCAAAAAATTATGAATGGAAAACAAAGAAAAAGTGACAAATGATAGCGAGTCCCCAAAAAGACATTCACGCTGTTTACACAGTGAAGGTTTGCGAAACCAGATATAAAAAGCCTTCAGCACATTCAAATGAAATATACAGTGTGACCGGGACATATATATATATATATATATATAAACAGGTTGCTATTGACACACCAACAAAGGATCATTTTTAAACAAAGGGATCATTATTAATTAATAAAACCAGATGTATCTCAACGTCTCAGATTTTTAGGTACCTTTTGACCGACACTTCGTCAGAAATAATTGTCGGTAAATTAAAACAATGTACCTGATAAGAAAAAAATGATTATCAACGACCTAATTTAAGATATTAAGTACTAAGTAATGGAAAAGAGGGGAAAATTATTATTCCCAGTTAGGTAGCAAATCCCCCGAACTAGGCTACATTATGCTTTAATTCTCTGTGTGTGCACAGGGCAGTTCTTTGCATCTTAATGACCACAGACTCCAATATATCTAAATGATCAAACATATATGCATATACTCACAGGCACTTTTTCACCAACCCTAGTTTAAGATACCAAACAGCCCTTTCTAGAAAATACTGGGAATTAAAAGAAAGTAACTTAGACCCTCAGATAAAATGGAAAATCAGAGGCAAGGCCCCTAATAGCTTAAGAGATAGGTGTAATCTATGTTTGACAGAAAAAATTAAAGTTTTAAAATTTCAAGACCAAAATATACACCTTAAAAAACGAAGGGAGACCATAAGTATGTGCCGTCATAGAAATAAGTATGAATTACAATAATTATCCTATTCTCCCAATAAATCCCCCACCCAATATTGTTTTTAAATTTGGCCAAGCAGTTACTTTCCCACCAACTACAACTACTAACTCAAGGTCCAAGCCACATACCTCTCACTACCAAGGGGAAATTACTACTAAATTAGCCCAACCCAAATAAAACAAATACATCCCAACCCCTTCCTTGACCTAAGTACCCTTTGGGCTTAGACTTTTCCCTCATTCTCTGTTTATAAGGGGTCGAAGAATGTATGCTTAAAATGACGTTGAAAATGGCCATTTCCCCACTAAGTTTTATCTGAAGTTACAGATATATATATATATATATATATATATATCGCATTTGCGAGCGAGCACCTACTCAAGAATAAAAAGTGTGCAACTAATTTTAGTTAAGGTTGGTTCACTGTTGTGTCCTGATCTCATTCCATCTTAAGGTGCTGGGGGCCTTATATATTGGGTCCCGCAAACCTACACTGTGCAAACAGCGTGAGTTTTTAGGGCTCGATATTATTAGACTCTAGCTCCTTGCATTCACATTTTCCCACTCATTTTACATGACACACTTTACTTTTAATTCTAATTAAAATCTCCCGTAGAGGCCTGATAAGCGAGAGCGGGAGCGAAAGCGGTTGCTTCTCTTTTTAAAACCATTTCATGTGTAAAATCACGCTACACACTTTTAATTCTTTAATTAAATTCTGTAAACATTTTTAAATATATATATATATATATATATATATATATATATATATATATATATATAAATTTAGTGTATCAAGACAGCAAATAATTTTCTAAACATATAGTGTTAAATATAAGAGACAATGAATGTCTATTATATTTAATCATGAGCCGTTCTAAACGTCGTATTTTAGCTTTAATTTCAGTTGAAAATAAAGACAAAAATTCTCCAACATTTGGACAATTTTTTTTATTAATTTGCTTCTAAGCTATATATATATATATATATATATATATATATGTTTGATCATTTACAAAATGGTTTGACTCAAGGTTCTTTAATACTTATAGTCTTGCATCATATTAATTTGTACGTAGTTTTTTGTAAAAGCATATATTTTATTATTTGGCCCTGTTTTGTCTAAAAGACTTTTGAACACGCCATCTTGACAATGTCTTTAATGTTAAGGCGTCCTTCATTTCAGTTTTGTAAGCGTTTGTGCTATTTCTGGACGTCCGCATCTAACTGCCGAATCTCATCTTTCTATAACATTAAACGAGCAATATACATCGGTTTAATTTACTCTCTTTTTATTGATGACTAGTTGCTTGGCTATGCTAGAAATGGCATGGCTTCTCTCTTTCTCTCTCTTTCTTTTTCTCTCTCTTCTTTTTTTTCTGTCTCTCTGTCTCTCTTTCCGTCTTTACCATGTTTTTAAAAGTTCGGATCGATGCCAACGCATGGAGAAACTGACAACACCTTAGGCAAAGTATTTGCATCTAATGGTCACGGTGTGAGAGCGAAGAAAGCCCCATTTCTATAATTGATGATCCCTTAGTTGCACATGACGGACTATCGATATTTGATGACAATGTAATCTTTTCGGAGGATCAGCTGGTCACATAAGCAGTTTAACTTTATAATATAGCTGTTAATAAAAAATGTCCTTCTGATTTATAAAAATCGGACATGTAAGACACTTTTTTGGATTGTGTTTATATTATTTATGTGGAATCTAATCTTAAAAATAGTTAAAACTATTTCGTTGAGTTCAATAATTCTTTCTTTTTTGTGTCATTCAGTCATACGAAATACACGCTTAAGTGATCATGTGTCTTTCGATACATGACTGACTAAGATTTCACCGCAGTAGGTTGCCATTTCTTTCTACAGTAAACTGGTTACCAGCCAGGGCTATAGAAACCGATGGGTCTTGCTCTTTAGCCTATAGCTGAAAAAAAGGTGATGGAGTGATACCTTTCCTAAGGGGTTTTTTTTTGGTAAGTGAATGCAACGTATTCAACTGGAATTTGAACTCGGCACTCGGATCTTTCGTTCCGAGCCGATATCAACTGCACCTCAGTGCACATCCGCATACTTTTTGGGGTACCTTAATTATGGAGAATTTATCACCCTGACTACTAATGCTACAAGGTAGTTAATAGTAAATTTGAGCTAACAATCACATCTCATTAAAACAATGGTTCCCGTACGATTACCGATGCTAAGCAAAATTTAGCTTGATTAGTACCTAAATGGGTAAACGTTTGGGAAGATCAGATGCTGTGAGCTTGGATGTGCGTGTGGTGTAATGTATAATTGTTGGTAAAATTCACCATAATTTATGGATAAAGTGCAGGGATCAGTTTATGCATTGATTATTATAGAGAATCAATCTCCTGAATGTATATTATATAGTAACAACAGTCCATGATGGTCACAAAGTAATGGACTGAAGGTAATGTTGACAGTTCCTGGAGATAGAGTATCCTTTTGGCATCTGTTGACCATGTCCTTCATAGTATATGAATATAGAGTATCCTCGCCGCACGTAATCTGTCCAATGAAACAACGTCAAAGACCATCACTCTTAAATCAGACCCTCCAGAACCGGAATTGAACTCCAATACTCGGAAAAATATGGCCGCCTTTTATACACGTCACATTGAATACTTTGAGCTTCTTGATTGGTTAAGCCTTCTATTGGTAAACTATAAAATGGGTTGTCTTATGAGTGTCAACACAGTATATATATATATATATATATATATATATATATATATATATATATATATATATATATTTGTGTGTGTGTGGCCCAACAAGTCCAACA
Organism: Ascarosepion bandense; assembly: GCA_037127315.1. NCBI lineage: Eukaryota > Metazoa > Mollusca > Cephalopoda > Sepiida > Sepiidae > Ascarosepion > Ascarosepion bandense. The sequence goes on along the minus strand of JBBBDQ010001129.1, from coordinate 1,610,899 downwards.
ATAATGACCCTGGAATTGTTAAACGATTTTAGTTGGGTTCTTTATATTCACTTGCACACAAATACTACTCTACCTGCTATGGTTTAATTAGTTAAGTATCAGTAAAAAGGAGTCGACCGTAGTCGAGACATTCGAGTCATGCAAAATTCCTTCCCTTAGCTACCTAATATGTGCTTCACCAGGGCTACATATATTTTTGAATTCAGAGTTTTCCTTTTCCTAGACAGGTTGATACGAAAATTTATAGGACCCAGTATGTTCTACTATCTACACAAAACTAGGGGGAGAAAAGTTAGATTCTTACCTTTCCCAGTAGTAATAATACGTAAGTGAATGTAACCAGCCTGACAAGAATTTGACCTCGGCTCTCCAATCATTCAATCTAAACCGCTCTTCAATATTCTGCGTGCCTCCTTTGTATCACAGAACCATTTTTATCTTAAAATTTCCTAAAACCAAAAGAAAGATATTTTTTAAATAAGATGCAAAAGATTGATAAAAAGATTAGTATATTTGTAGTACAATAGCATATCTTAATTTTTATTTTGCTGCGATGCATTAAGGAAAGCTTAGATGATGTTGAAAGTATGGAGAACCCAGTGAGTATCGAACTCACTACCAGGTCTTAATTGATCTATCTGGCTAACATGTATTGATCTATTGATCATTTGCCTATTCTACTTAAACCTGGAGATCGACATCGTTAAAAATGTTTTCGCCTACGGCACAGAGTTTAGGGCTCTATCATGATGTCGGTACCTTTTGATGTGCACTCCCTGCCACCATAATTATTAGGCCACCTCAGTTTTTTTTTAATTATGTATTTCATACTATTTTTAAGTGGATAATTCAGAATGAAAATAGAATTTTGTTTTTGTTATTATTACTTTGCAAATTTTTACAAGGCATGCAAGCAAAGATGAACTCATCAGAATCACCCCAAATTTTCTTCATTCTTTCATTGATGAAACTGCAATATAGATAATTATCAAATATTTATAAATTCATTTAATGCACATGTTATTGTGCAGTATTAACAAAAGAACCATTCTATTTTCATTTACAAATATTCACTTGGCAATAAATACTAAAAAATAGTATGAAATACATCGTTTTTTAAAACGCTAGGGTAGCTTAATAATTTTGGCCGGTAGTGTATATGAAACTTTGAACAGATCCCTATAAATCCTGAACATTGTGAAATCAAGTCTCTTGTCGTATTTTCTTTCTATCAGAATATTGCCTGTCGGCGCAATACCCATATTATTCATTGTTCTGAATAATGTTTCGAGTCCATCTTGTTACCTTTGCATTGGTTGATCTGTATATGTGATCATTTACCGTAAATCCATTTTATTAGATGGATGTTTAAATTTGAGTAAATCGAAACATACACTCCTGATCAAAATTTTAAGACCACTTAAAAATCTTTAAAAAGAAATATTTTTTTTTACGGATAGATTTTAAACTCCTCCTACTTAAGGTTACCAATACTACAATCTAAAAGATTATGGAAACAAAAAGCTATATTCCAAACATTTTATTTAGAAATTTACATTTTTATAAAATGAGGCGATTTACACATGATCAAAATTATAAGACCAGAGAAAAAATTTTTACGAAATTGTACAAAAAGTGTATGAAAACATTCAACAACCAAATTTAATGAGTTCTAGCTCCACTGCTTTTGATGATTTCAAACATTCTGTCGGGCATGCTAGAAATAAGCGTTTCCATTAAGGTGCGGGGGATGTTGCTCCAGCTTCTGAAGATGGCTTCACGAATTTCATTTTTTGTTGAATATTGTTCGCCATTTCGATAAACATCTCTTGTCATCCATCCTCAAACATTTTCAATTGGGTTCAAGTATGGTGCGCATGCAGGATGTCCCAAGAGATGGACCCCATTTTCTTGTAGAAAGATCAAGGTCCGTCTTGCAGTGTGGATTGCAGCATTATTCTGTTGGAATAACCATCCATCCACACACAAACGATGGACCTCAGTCATCAGTGATGCCTTTTGTAGCATTCTAACATAACCAGCCGCTGTTTGACAACTCTGCACCACCTGGAGTTCCAGCGTCCCTCTGTAAGAAAAGGCACCAAATCTCTACCACTATGACGTGTGGAGAAATTTTCAGGAGGCATGTTTTTGTGATGCCAATATCATTGGAAGCCATCAGGACCATCTAGATTGAATTTTTTCTCATCAGAAAACAGGACTTTCTTTCACTTCTCAACGTCCCATGTTTGGTATTCACAACCAAACTTTAAGTAGTCCACCTTGTGACATGGAAGCAGCCGAGGAATTTGTTTACGCTTTTTATTTACCATGCCTTTTTGTCGTAAGTGTCGTCTGATGGTTACGGGACTGCAATCAGCATCTGTGACTGCCTTAATTTGACTAGAAAAAAGTCCCGCCTCTTTCATAACAACCCGTCTTATTCTCTTACTCAATGCAGGAGAAATTTTGGGGGGCCTACCAGAGGTTTTTGCTTTTTCATAATTCTCACTGTTCTTTAGAAAGTTGCAAATCACAGTTTTACTGCGATTTACCTTTACTGCGATCTCCCGCTGTGACAAACCTTGCCTATGGAATTCCAGAATTCGAGAACGCTCAACTTTGGTAAATTTGCTTGCTTTAGCACCTTTACGCAGTGATTGCTAATCTCTAACTGAACTAAAAACATTGGAATTACCATAGATCTAACAATTTATACCTCTGGTTTTATAATTTTGATCATGCGTAAATTGCTTCATTTTATAAAAATGTAAATTTCTAAATAAAATGTTTGGAATGTAGCTTTTTGTTTCCATAACCTTTTAGATTGTAGTATTGGTAACCTTAAGTGGTAAGAGTTTAAAATCTATCTGTAAAAATATATTTCTTTTTAAAGATTTTTAAGTGGTCTTAAATTTTTGATCAGGAGTGTATTCAGAGCTCCGCAATTTTATTTTCTTCTCTCTGTACTTCGATTAATAGCTCTCTTACAAAATATTTGAAAAGTTAATCTATTGTATAATACAGGATTTAGATCAAGTAAATACTAAACTGTATAAATAAATAGCAGCCTACTAATCTTTTGCCTACAGTATTTACATTATTTAAGATATAGTGGATATAGACGTTGGCTAATTCCCATGATTTTACCCAAAGAGTTGTGAGTTCAATACCAGGCTACAGCGGTGTTGAACAAGTAACTCGCAGGGTTAGAGGGAGATGGCATGACTTCCAATCGACGCATTACTAGGCAAACAGTAAAAAGGATATACCCGCGTGATTGTAATAAATGGTTCGGTTCAAAATTCCTAGCAACTGAAAAAGGCTGGAGTGTAATAACGGCCAAAATGTTGTACAAATGGCAACAAAGATGAGAACAATAGTCTGAATAATGTAAATACTGTAAATACTACCTCATTTCAGAAATATAGACAAATATCTTTTGCCTAGTCAGTCATGGATTGTAAGAGACATGAACGCCTAAGCATGTATCACGTATGGCCCTTACCTGAATAATTGAAATGATAAATATTGCCGATACCTCGCCGTATGAATCAGCTTTAATAAATTAAGTATACCCCAAAAAAGAGACTGAATATAGAATAGGCTGCGTCAGAAGTGGTTTCATAAAATACCGCCAATTGCTACGAGACCAAAACATCAACCTGAAAAATCGAACCATGTTCTTAGTGTCATCAGATCAGCGGTTGTCATGCAAGGAGCCCAAACCGTTCAAACATTTCTAAACTATCAGCTGGATACAAACATTTCCTAATATCACTTGTGAATAAAGCCTAATCGTTTGAGAAGAAATTGAACATAGAATAGGCTGTGGCTGAAGTAGTTTTGCCCAACACCGCCAATTTCTACGAAACTAAAACATCAACCTGAAACCTCGAGCCATTTTCTTAGTATCGTCAGATCGATAGATGTCATGAATTGCGCACAAATCGTTCATAAACTTCAAAACTATCATCTGCATTGCTGTGGACTAGTTTTTGAACTGAAGGTTATAATCGTGCTATGTCGGTTGCTAATCGACTAAACGCACCCTAAATGTTAGGAATTTGGTAATCTTCTACTGAAAGCTGACCCCTTAGTATTGGGCTAACTGTCGACTAATATCAACTGTCTAGTAGTTCTACTGAACTCCAACAGAACTCTAAAAAACTCCTATGAACTTCCCAAGAACTCCTAAGAACTTCCTGTTAACTCTTATTAATATAAGAGGGAGAGTCCATTATCTGAGCAATAGGTATGTTTCCCATAACATGCATTAAATCACTTCCTAAGATCACTGGTGAATAAAACCCAGGAGAAAAAGAAATTAAATATAGATTGTGCCAGATGTAGTTTCGAGTCATGATTTTACTTCATCAGATCGAGATGTTCATATGGATGACATGCATGGCGCTAAACCAGTTCAGAAAACCTAACGTTTCAGCTGAATAAAACCGATTACCAACATCGATAGTGAAAAAAGGATTTGATAGAGTAAAAGCTGAAGATCATGGCAAAGATCATCCTGTCTCGAACATTGTGGACTATCGCTACAGGATTACAATCAAAAACTGTGGTAAATAACAGAAACCACATCACTTGGACTACCAATAGCAGCAACAGCAAAAATGAATATCACATGTAATTCTAATAGAAAATAATGACATAATCAAGATGCTGAAATTCTACACTACTTATTTTATGTGCATTGTCCCATCAAGACGTAGGCGATCATGGCCTTCCACGTTTCCCTATCCCTGTTAGCTCTGAGCATGCCTTCTCCTGTTACACTATGCAATCCTGATTAGGTCCTTCAAATACGTTATTCGTTGCTTTCCCCTGTCTCTTTTTCCCTCTATCTGGCCTGTTAGTATCAGATTCTTCAAGCCCTTCTTCCTCATTACGTGTCTCAGGAACTTCAGCTGTCTCTTCCTGATGCTCAGTATTAATTTCATTTTTGTTTCCATCATTTCCAAGACCTCATCATTGCTCACATGCTCGATCAATGATATTCGCAGCATCCTTCTGTAGAACCACATTTCAGTTGCTTTGAGTTTTCCTTCATCTTTGATGGTATTGTCCAGCATTCACTGCCATATTGAAGGACGGACAGCACGTAGCAATCCAGTACTCTCTTCCTTGTTTCTAGCGAAATTTTCCTGTTTCTTAATACTTTACTCAACTTCTGGAATGCTTCCTTCCCCATGCCAATTCGCCTTCGAATCTCTGTGACGCACTTTCCGTCTTCTGTTATAACGCTTCCCAGGTATTTAAATTTTTGTACCTGCTTGATTCTGGTATCCCCGAACTGTATTTGGCATTTTGGGCTGCCCTTTTTACTGATGACCATGCATTCGGTTTTCTTGCAGTTTATTTCTAGTCCTTTGCAGTGGATATCGGCTCGGAACGAAAAATCTGGGAGCCGAGTTCGAATTCCAGTCGTATTCCTTGCATTCACTTACTCACAAATACCCTTGGGAAAGGTATTAATCCGTCTATTCCTTCCAGTTGTGGGTTAAATAATAAGACAGTTTGAGTTCTATAGTCGTGGCTGGCAACCAATCTACCGTAGAAAACAATGGCAACCTACTGCGGGATAATCTTCTGCCCAGTCAGTCATGTCTCTTTCGAGACATGATCGCCCAAGCGTGTTTCACGTATGACACTTAACTGACTTGTTCGGACTGTTGTTCACATGTTTATTGTATTAGAGAAAAATCAGTATCTTCAAAGGTTGCAATATGAGCTCTAGTAAAAAATGATTATTTAAATATTAAGTTTATAAATCCTAGAAATTCATACGTTGATATCCATATGGCCCAGTGTATATAGGCGTTGGTTAGTTCCAGGGACTTGACCCAAAGAGTTGTGCGTTTAATACACAACTCTTTTAGAGAGTTGAGGTAAAGACAGATAACTAAATTGCATCTGGAAGTGGAATTGAACATGGAATGAGAATCTTATACCCCAGTGATCAAAATAAAGGGTTCTGTTCATAATTCTTAGCACCTGAAGAAAGTAGGCGCATACAAGGTCCAAAACTTTACAAATATGGCAATAATAATATAATATGGATTATACATGTGAACTCAAAGAGAAAATAATGACATAATGAACATGTTAGAATTCCACATCACTTCAAATAGAAGGTTAGCAAGGAAACCCCCATCATTACTCGAAAGAGTGATAACAGCATCTGTACCTGAAGAAATGTTTGTAACAGAAACATTTTATAAAATTCGGTCAATGAATACCGTATATTTTCTCATAAAGCAAAAAGAATCAGTAATATAATAGGTGCCGACTTGGCGGCTCGACTCCAGCCACTTCCCCACCGACAGGATGTGGCTTCCCACTGTTCTATAAATATTTTTATGGCTTCTGCTCCGACGAACTTAAGTCATTGGTGCCCCTGCCACATGGGTTTACTCGTGCAACCTGCCTGGCAACTGGGTTCCACCCATTCACAGTTAGATCAACCAAATGCAGCCGACAATTCTACTACACAGCTTCCTTTCTCGCACTTCCCGCCTGTGGAACTCTCTTCCATATTCTTGCTTTCTTGACGGCTACAACCTCCAGGAATTTAAATGCAATGTCAATAACCATCTTTTAACCACTTAACTCTAGTTCTTTCTACATCTTTCTATATCTTTTCCTTTCTATCTACCTTTGCAACTGTCATCACATCTGTATTCCCTTCCTTCTCTTGCTCCTTTCTCTTACACCTCCTGTAACTGGTTCGTCGTTCTCATTACTCTCCTCGTATCTAAACTTTTTCTCATATGTAGCTTCCTGCGCATCAGTGACATTACCGCCTTGCTTGGGGTGAATCGATTTAAAAAAATTATATAACTATCGCCATTGCAAGTTTGGACGAAGTGAACAGATAGAAAAAAAATTATATGGTTCAAAAAACGTATTTTTGATACTGGTCCCAATTTCCAGGCCATTTTTTTAATCTATTCACGTTGAGGAAATTTTTTTCCCGATTTAGCTAAAATCATTCCTCTCAAGTAATTTTAACACGGAAATATTGATAACTACGCTAAAAAGATTATTTTCATAGGAAAAGTGTCTAACAATGTCTAGATACATCTCTGCTGACTTTTGGCCAAAAATAACGACAAATCTTACTGAAGTCACACTGAAACGATATCGACCCAACATGGCGAGCTAAATCCTCACTCAGCGGCCAACTCGAATTAATTCTTGTTTGCTAGCTAGTGACGCAGAAACAATGTTGTTAAAATGAAATTACTCACCTGATATTTTGTTGTTTTTTTCGCATACTTTTTTATATATTCCTTTTAAGGAAATATATGACAATATGAAAATAATAATCGCCGCAAAGACATATGTAGGAGAAACCCAATAAAACTTTATATGAACACAAATTCAATGAATTAGTTGCTCACGCTAAAGAGTCTGACCTTAGTTTTGGTGAAAAAAAAAAACAAAAACAAAAATAACACGCCATTTTAATTAAAACAGAAAAGGTGATTTAATCATTAGATTATCCAAAGTAAATTTACGTCCAGGTTCTTTTAATGTTTCACCTTTCATTGCAGATTATATCTTACAAAATGTGATATATTTTATAACAAAAGTGATAAAAGCAAAGACAAAAAGAAATCGGTTAGCCTATATACCTAAAGATACATATACAAAAGTCTCAGATCAATTCTCCTCCATGTAAATGTGAGGTCACATCACTTTAGTCCGTTGAAGTCAGAAAAGAAGAAATGCAACGTACGAAAACTTTTTTACAATTCGTCATAAATTTTCAAAACACGTTTTATGTTGTATTTTTGTTGATGCTCAACCGTTTTGCATTATGTAGTGATTTACTGGGAAGTGTTTTGACAGAGGATAGAAAGTGCGACATGGAGATCCAAAGACGCATTGACATGGCCAAAGACGCATTTCAGAAGCTAACCAGTGTCCTGAAAGATAAGAAAATCTCATTAGAAACAAAGAAAAGAGTGCTGGATTGCTATGTGATATCTGTTGTTCTGTATGGAAGTGAATGCTGGGCGATCTCACCAAAGATGAAGGAGAGGTTTGAGGCAGAAGAAATGTGTTTTTACACAAGGATGCTGGGGATACCGTGGACAGAGCACGTGTGCAACAATGAGGTGTTGGAAAGGATGCAAACAAGAAGAAGACTGATAATAAGTATCAGAAATAAATAAATGAGATTCCTGGAACAGGTAATGAGGAAAGAAGACCAGGAAAACTTGATACTCACAGGTTGGATAAATGGAAGAAGAAACAGGGGAAAACAATGCTAGACGTACTTGTTAAGGCTGAGCAAATAGTTTACGGAGCAGTGCTTTGAAGAGATACCAAGAGAAAAATTATTGAGAGCCACAAGAGACAGGGCCAAGTGGAAGTCC
>JBBBDQ010001129.1:1365000-1597500 GCA_037127315.1 Ascarosepion bandense | reverse complement strand
ACATAGATAGATAGATAGATAGATAGATAGATAGATAGATAGATAGATAGATCTGAAGAAATTAAAAAACATAGATAGAACTGAACAAATAAAAACATAGATAGATAGATAGATAGATAGATAGATCTGAAGAAATTAAAAGACATAGATAGATAGATAGATAGATAGATAGATAGATAGATAGATAGATAGATAGATAGATAGATGTTTATGTATAGTAGATTTGTTTTATTTGGCATTGACTTTACCTTAATCTTATCAAACAATAATATTTCCTTTTATTTTTTAATAAGCAACATGCACATTAATTACGTAAATTTGTGGGGATAAACTTTAAACAAAATTCGTTTGCTGATCTATATTCTCCAAAAGTAAACAATTATAAATTATTTCCTAAGGGGTGAGGAGCAGTATAATTTATTTAGTAGTCATAGTGCGGAGGTGTGGTGCATAGAAAGTTATGAATTAAAATCAACTTTCTTCTTCACTTTTACGAAAATTCATAATGACGTATGAAACCCCGCATTTGACGCATAAAAAAAGGATTGATTTCGTGCTTACAGAAAAAGTCGAAACCGGATTTCGCCAGTAGATGTTAAATTGATTTTCTGACCAATGGAAGCGATTTTCAAGACTATAAATACTTCGCGATCCTGTGCGAAAAATCTAAATTACTATAAATGATTTCGATCAGCGTCAGTCAGTCAGTCAGTCAGTCAGTCAGTCAGAGTCAGATGGGAGCAACGAGACGACACAACAAAATGTAAAGAGAGAAACTTCAACCACGAACCAGACGTAAGGTCGCGTCGCACATCGTTCTCTTTCTTTTTTTCTTTCTTTCAACAAATTACTACTACGAACATTTCTACACTCGTGATCCCCTTAACTTTCTCACTGCACATCAGCTTCTACAACCTACGTTATCTTTCTATTAATACATTTCTATTTTAACATTAAAATTTATATTTTTATTCTTTTACTATTCCACAAATACACACTATTCCACACATCCCAACCTGCCTACAACCAATCTTCTGATAATGCTAACCTTCTGATAATTCTGGATAAATCTGTAGGCTGTAGGGAGTTCGGTTATGTATGACACAAGGCCGAATTAATAAACATTAACCATCTCCCTATAGCTACAGAGGCATATCTTCATATTTATTATTTTATAAGCGTTTCACCCCGAGCAAGGCATGTCACTGCCACTACTGCGCAGGGGGCTACGTAGAGTGGAGAAAGGCTGATTAAATATAGGAAATATCAGAGGGTGGGTGATAGGCGGGTAAGGATACTGAGAATGAGGGTTGGGTAGATGAGAGTGTTGTGAGAATAGTTGGGAGTTAGTGTGATAGGAGGTTTCTATTGACCCCACATTTAAACACCTGGAGATTGTAACTGTCGGGAAAGCAGACTTGTGGAAGGGAGTTCCACAGGCGGGAAGCGCGAGAAAAGAAGCTGTTGGAGTAGAATTTATGGTTACATCTTATTTGTTTAACTGTAAAAGGGTGGGACTAGTTGCTAATCTAGTATCTCTTGTAAATTCCTGCTTAGGCGGCACCAGTGATCTAAGCTCATCGGAGCAGAAGCCATGAAAGTACTTGTAGAAGAGGCACAGGGAAGCCACATCACGCCGGTGAGAAAGCGGCTGCAGCCGGTCTGCCAAGTCAGTATCAACCACGTTACAGATCCTCCTTTATTATGCTCCACAAACGTTTTTGCAGGACATCGATACTTATTCTGAATCTAATTAATTCCAGTGTATGTTTTGTTACGTCAAATACGACATTTTTTTAATCATTTCACTCCAAGCAAGGCAGTTTAGAAAAGGAAGAGGCCGAGAAGGAAGGAGAGGAAGACTAGGAACACCAACGAAGTTAGGAGCGGACAAAGAGAGGCAACTTGCTCGAGGTGTCAAGGGTAGTTGGTAGGAATAAAATTAAGGGTATCACATTTATAAAATTAAATTGTAACTGCTATCAATAAATTTCGGCTAAAAATTAATATAATGATTAAATGAAAAGGAAGGGATTAGGTAACTACCTTATTAAGGAAGTTTAAATCTACTCTTATGAAGACACTTGCTAACTAACTCGTTACGTTGATAAAGAAGTAAATTTTGATGATGGTATTTTAATATTCTAAGCTTTTTACTAAGCACAGATTACATTTATCACCTAGACTATAGTAAGTACGTGCTGAGCCTCTCAATCTTTAATCTATCAGTGGGTTCAGGCTTTCTTCCTTCTGGTTTTTATTATCATTTCACCCCAAGCAAGGCAGTTTTAATGATGAGAAAGAAGGGTAGGTTATAGGGGTTATCAGGAGGAGGGTAATAGAAGAATTAGAATGCTGGTGTGATGAGTGTGGAGTGGATGGACAAAAGAGCTTGAGAGAAAGGATGCGAGTTAGTGAGATAGGAGATTACTATTGAACTCACATTTATATTCTTGGAGATTGTGGCTGTTGGGGAAGCAAGTATATGGAAGGAAATTCCACAGGCGAGAAGTGCGAGAAAAGAGGCTACTAGATTAGAAGTTGCGGTTACATTTTATCGGTTTCACTGTAAAAGAGTGGGACCTAGTTGCTATACTAGTAGCGCGAGTAAATTCATACATAGGGGCCACCAGTAAGCTGCGTTCATTGGAGCAGAAGCCGTGAAAGTATTTGTCGAAGAGGCACAGGGAAGCCACATAGCGCCGGTGAGAGAGCGACTGCTGCTAAGCTGCCAAGTCGGTATCTATCACATTACAGATTCTCCGTTGGATTTTGTCAAGAACCCCGAGGTGAATAGCAGGGGCACCTGACCAGATGTGGCAGCAGTATTCAATACACGGGCGGATGGTAGTATACTACGATGTGGTATTCTAAGAGATAGGAATCAAAATAAACCTTTCCAAAACAGAGAAAATTACCTGAAATTAGAATGAAATCATTGATGTCACCTAATCTGAATCCATCATGAAAATTACGGATGTTAAATTAGTAAATCACTTCAAATACCTCAGAAATATCTGTTTTAACAAATTTATTTGTTTAGCTTTCTGTGATGAGGTAGTATTTACAGTATTTACATTATTCAGACTATTGTTTTCATCTTTGTTGCTATTTGTACGACGTTTCGGCCGTAGTACGCTCCGGCTTTCTTCAGGTGCTAGGAATTTCGAACTGAACCCTTTATTACAATCACAGGCTTTACGCAAGGAATGAGGATGGTGTATTGTAATAATGGGTTCGGTTCGAAATTCGTAGCACCTGAAGACGGCCGGAACGTAGAACGGCCAAAACGTCGTACAAATGGCAACAAAAATGAGGTCAATAGTCCGAATAATGTAAATACTTTAACAAATTTAGTATAAAAGAAAAGGAAACTGAACATAAAATTAGTTGCGTTATGTGTAGTATCATCCGACATCAGAAATTACTACAAAAGCTAAAAAAAATTAATCTGAAAACTCAAGTCATGTTCATAAATAACCACGTCAGATCGAGACTTTAATATTGATCGCGTGCATAACGTGTAATGAGGGTCACAATAGAGAAAAAAATAGAAAGTATGTTTTTCTGGTGCTCTACACATGCTCTTTTAAATAATTTTTGTTCTAGGGAAAATAATAATACTAAAAATAATAATAAAAAAAGGAAACTTCAGCTAAATTTTGGAATCTGTAACGTATTTTTCTGTAAGTATTATTTGATTTTTAAATCTATTTATTGTTTGCATCTAATTTATTTACTTGTTTGCATTTAATTTGTTTCTTATTAATTGTTTTATTTATTCATCATTTACTTATAATGTGTTTGTCTGGTTATTCAATTATTGTTTGTTCTCTAATTCATAATTCGGTTACTGTATTTCACTAATAATCACTTAATAATTACAATATTGTAACTATAGAGAATAATTGTTAGAACTGAAATAAAAACAATGTTGATCAGTATTTATAAAAAATATTTTCGAATGAATCAGTGAATTTCAGCATTTAAATTTTGTATATATAACCAATTTTTCCATAAGTATTCAGTCAGTTAAGTGCCATACGTGATACACGCTTGTGCGATCATGTCTCGAAAGAGACATGACTGACTGGGCAGAAGATTATCCCGCAGTAGGTTGTCATTGCTTTCTGCGGTAGACTGGTTGCCAACCAAGGCTATAGAACCCACTCCGTCCTGTTATTTGACCCATAGCTAGAGGGAAGAGACGGATTAATACCTTTCCCAAGGGTATTTGTGCGTATATGATTACAACGAATTCAACTGGAATTCGAAAACGGCTCTCCGATTTCTCGTTTCGAGTCGATATCCACTGGACCACAAGGCACATATTTGATTTTAAATCTATTTGTTGTTTGTATCTAATTTATTTTCTTATTTATATTCAGTTGTTTTATTTTTTTAATCATTTGATTGTAATTTGTTTGTTTATTCAATCAGAGTTTGTTCCCCAATTCATCAGTTGTTGCTCTAGTGTTATAGTGAGTTATCCAGTTATAGTGAAGTGTATGTGTGTTGAAACAGATTAGTTTGATTTGGCCTTATTAGTTAAATAGCTCACTATAAGGGTGATACAAAACAAGAAAATCAAATTGTAAATGGAAACCACCAATTTATATACATATAAACCATTGAAGGTTTTTTAAAATAAAAGTAATGTATTTCGGTTGATGCTAAATTGTTCGTAATAGTCCTTGCAAGTATGAGTTTATGTGTACGTAGGCAGGAACGTATGCGTGTATGTATGTGTGAGCGTTATCTTTGGCTAGGAGTGTCTTTGAAGTATTTGCTCAGTCTTAAAGGGTTCTATTCGTATATCAAGTATAGACGGGTGAATCTTGAGAATAAGGATTTTTTAAATCATATTACCTCGAGCAAGGCGGTAACGCTAATGATGTGCAGGTGGCTATATAGGAGTGAAAAGATTGGAAAAGAGAAAACCGGAAACCGCATCCTAAACAGGAAACAGGGGATGAGCCTCATCACCTGTTCAATAGACGTGGGTGGAGTGTGAACCGGGCGATAGTTTAGTCTATCTACTCCAATTGATAAAAAAAAGTGAGAAGATTGGGAAAGAGAAAACCGGAAACCGCATCCTAAACAGGAAACAAGGGATGAGCCTCTTCACCTGTTCAATAGACATGGGCGGAGTGTGAACCGGGCGATAGTTTAGTCTATCTACTCCAATTGAAAAAAAAAAGTGAGAAGATTGGGAAAGAGAAAATCGGAAATCGCATCCTAAACCGGAAACAAGGGATGAGCCTCTTCACCTGTTCAATAGACATGGGTGGAGTGTGAACCGGGCGATAGTTTAATCTATCTACTCCAATTGAAAAAAAAAAGTGAGAAGATTGGGAAAGAGAAAATCGGAAACCGCATCCTAAACAAGAAACAAGGGATGAGCCTCTTCACCTGTTCAATAGACGTGGGTGGAGTGTGAACAGGGCGATAGTTTAGTCTATCTACTCCAATTAAGGAGATAGATAGAGATGATAATAATAACGTTTTGACGTTTGTCATGGGTACGTGTTAATTACGCTCGTCTCCTTTCTGTCTGGCAATAGTCGAATCTCCTCCGTCTTTTATTTTGTTTGTGGAGCTCGAAAAAGTCATTTGGGAATTCAACCCCGGATGTGATTCTGGTCTTCCATTGGAAGACGAACAAACTTCGTGTCGGCTCTCGAAAAGGGTCCGTAAAAAAAATTGTTTCTTGTAATTGAAGATTATTTGAATTTTGTTTTTAGATGTTTCCTAGTTTCATATTGGGCGAAAAACATTTTGCATCGAGGTGTGAAATTTTAAAAGTTTTACTTTGGATTCGCTTTTGCGTGTGTGCTAAGCAAGCTTTTCTAAATTTGAGTAAATTAGTTTATTTCTAACAAAATCAATGAGTCAGTGCTTAGCGTTTGAATTTTTAAATCTAGAACTTGTTTCGTTCACTACACCGTATAAGAGTAATGATCGCTTACGATATTGTACCTTTACAGAATAATTATTAAAATCGAAATAAAAACATGCAAATTAAAAAAAATGCTGATTAATATTTTTAAAAAAATTTTCAGATTTTAAACATTTAAAATAATAATTGAATTTTCAGTCTTTAAATTTTTATGAAATGCAGCGTGATGTTTTGTTTATTTAATTTAATGCCGCACTCAGCAGTCTTATTATTATTATTATTAATCGTTTAGAAAAGAATGAATATTAAATAAACTTCAGTACGCAATCTTAGCCTGTTTCTTTTTTCTTTTTTAAAAGTAATTTTAAAAAAAAAAGTTCTGTGACTTTTATTTAGTATACAATGTTACATTACTGCCGTCCTCACTAACCGAAGACCTGCGTAGGACTAATTTTGTGACGTCAGGTCACAATCAATCTGGCCTTAACTTTTCGGTGTGCGGGGGGGGGACAAACTCGTTTATGTCATCTGTATGCAACTGCTTTCTAAGATCAATGATTAAAAATGGCTTTGAGCGAGTAAAACCTATGGGTCTTGACAAAGAGCATCTTTCTCCGAACCTAGTGCACTGGTGCTACAGAATCGTAAGCAAAGAATTGTAGCAAATAGCAGAGTCGACATCAGTTGAGGATTTTCGACAGGAACAACAATGACTAAAATTGATATCACGTGCAACTCGAAGAGAAAACAATGACAAGATTAAGATTCGCGTTACTTTAAATAAAAGCTTCGAAAGGAAACCCACATCAGTCCTGAAAAGACTGATAACAGCTACTGGACTTGAAAAAAATATTTTCCTGAATTTTTTTTTATTTTTTAGAAAAATGTTCTATAGATTTCGACCGGCAACAACACACACTGATCAAGAAATGCCTAATATCTACAGTATTTACATTATTCGGACTATTGTCCTCACCTTTTTTACCATTTGTACGACGTTTCGGCCGTTGTACGCTCCGGCCTTCTTCAGGTGTCTATATTTAGAATAAAAATGCAATATGAACTCTGGTGAAAAAGAGTTACTGAACAGGTTTATAAGTCCCAAAAATTAACTAGTTAAAGACATATGACTCAGTGGATATAGACGTTGGTTAGTTCCTGTGACTTGACCCAAAGAGTTGTGAGTTCAATACCAGGCTACAGCAGTGGTGAACAAGCAACTTACAGGGTTACAGGGAGATAACTCATGAGTACCAAAAAGATGCACTACTACACAAGGAATGAAGATCAAATACCGCAGTGATTGTAATAAATGGTTCTGTTGGAAATTCCTAGCACTTGAAGAAGACCGGGGTGTACAACGGCCGAAACATCGTACAAATGGCAACAATGATGAGGATAATAGTCTGAATAATGTAAATACTGTAAATACTGCCTAATATCTACTTTTACGAGAACGATGGATAATAACATTACCACTAAAAATGTTGTCACAAAATATGTTACGATCAGAATGAACGAAATTTATGTTTGGTATCTGTTTCCTTTCACAACTTTCATAAACAATCTGCGAGTTTCCGAGCCTTCTTTCCTCATTAGGTGTTCCAAACAACTCTTTTTTATTATTACAAAGCCAAAATGTTTGTCACGCCTATTCCCTACCATTTTTAAGATTTTTTTTTATTTATCGGATAAATGAAATGTAAATTATCAATTTGATATATTTTTTAAATATAAAAATATTAATAGAAGGATCGTGATTAGGCTGACACTGTTGTTGAATGAATTTAATTTAACATTCGAAAAACAAAGAATTAATGAATGTGCAGATGTTTTTAGAAAAATAATCTATACCAACAATATTCGACGAGAGGCAGTGACTCTTGCTCTCTCGTCTAGAGTCATACTTCAGCCACAGTTTATTGATTAATACCCTTGGTAGCTGGAATTGATGTTCGGCGTTTTTGTTACGTCATCGGCAACTGAAGGAAATAGAATTACGCACTTTCAAGACGGAAGAAAGAAAACAGAAGTGGTCGTCTATTCGAATTAAGAAAGGTGCAAAATAAAATGGCGAGTGAACATGCAGAAACAGGCAGTGAAACCAAAGAAAAGTAGACAAAGCGAGAAAACAGTGACACAAACACGCAGAGTAAGAATGAAAACGTGACAAAATGAATGAATAAAGTAACAAAAAAAAAAGAAGATAGACAGATATACAGACAGAAAGGAAGAAAGAGTAATAGAAAGAAAGAAAGAAAGAAAGAAAGAATGATAGGGATAAACAGATCAGAAGTGGAAGCGAATTAACGAAACAAAAGCTTAAAAAGTAATAGAAATAAAGAAAAAGTAAGAGCGAGAATGTGTGAGAAAAAGAGAGAGAGAGAGAGAGAGAGAGAGAAACAGAGAGAGAGAGAGAGAGAGATGTCAGGAAGAAAAAAAACAGAGAAAGAAAAAGTAGAGTAATAAAAAGAGAGGTGAAGAAAGGATATTATTTTTAAATATCGGATAAATATTATTATTAATTTGATATCTTATTTTTAATATAAAAATATTAATACAGAGACCGTGATTAGGCTGACACTATTGTTGAATGAATTCAATTTAACGTTTGCGAAAACAAAGAATTAATGAATTTGCGGATGTTTTTAGAAAAAAGGCAGACAGATACATAGACAGAAAGTAAGAAAGTGTAATAGAAAGAAAGAAAGAAAGAAAGAGGAAAGGAATGATAGAGAGATAGAGAGAAGTCAGGAAGAAAAAATCAGAGAAAGAAAAATTAAATAGAGTAATAACAAGAGAGGTGAAGAAAGAAAGAAAGAATGAAAGAAAGAAAGAAAGATAAAAGAAAGAAAAAAAGAAAGAAAAATTAGGTCAATGGAAAAGTGAAATAGAGATAAAGAACAGAAATAAATAAAAAAACAAAGAAAAACAGAAAAAAGAAGCGTTAAAGATAAAAAAAACTGCAAATAATTAAAAAAAACTAATGAACGAAAGAAATAGATTAATATAAATGAAAGAAAGGAAAAGGAATAAACTAATAAAAAAGAAATAAACAAATAGTGTTATAAAAGCGAAAGAAAGAAAAAAAAGCAATAGCGTAATCAATAGAAACTAAAGAAAAAAAGAGGCTAAAAAAGGAAAAAATACAAGAAAGAAAGAAAAAACGAAAGAAATAAATTTTGAAAATAAAAGAGAAAAAAGAAAGATAAATAAAGGGCAGAAATAAAACAAAGAAAAAGACAAGAGAGACAGATTAAAACCAGCGAGAACTTAATAAGAAACAAATACAGTGAGTTTTTTTAAATCTATTTTTAGCGGCACATCAACACCTATGTGGGT
Source organism: Ascarosepion bandense (assembly GCA_037127315.1). Taxonomy (NCBI): domain Eukaryota; kingdom Metazoa; phylum Mollusca; class Cephalopoda; order Sepiida; family Sepiidae; genus Ascarosepion; species Ascarosepion bandense. The sequence continues at coordinate 1,588,259 of JBBBDQ010001129.1, read as the reverse complement.
CATTTAATGCCAAAAAGGTGGGGTTTTAAGCTATTTTTTTTATTGTTCAGTTATAGCGAGAAGGTTGATTTAATCAGATTTTAATCAAATGTTTTTGTTTTTATTTTTTATTTTAGAAAACTAAAAATGTTATCTAGTTTTGCATTCAAAAATGTTTTGCTGAGAATTTTTTTCCTTCAAAAATGTGTTATGGTAATAATTTTTTTTTCAAAAATATATTGTTGGTAATATTTTTCCTTCAAAAATGTATATTTTTCTAGAAAAGCGAGAAATATCAAAAAAAGAAAAAGAAATTGAAAAAGAAAAGAAAAACAGTTTTTTTAATCGTATCAACCTGAGCACGGCGGTAACGCCACTGATATTCAGGGGGCTACAGAAGAGTAAAAGATTAGGGGGCTACATAAGAGTATATATATATATATATATATATATATATATATATATATATATAAAACAGTCTTTTTTTATATTTTCATACTGTTTTGACCTCAGTTTGGGGGGATAACTATTTGCCCATAGCTGGGACCCTAACAGGTGCTACCACCCCGGGTGAAAGTAGACCTGGGAACAACAGCAATTAAGAGATGGTTCCATGCTCCTCACAACCTTCCAATTAAAGGCCTTGCTGCCGGATGTAGTTTATTGTCATGCCCAAGACCAAAATACAGTGAAACCTGGTGTACGCGACCCCGTCGTCAACGACCACCTGCTATTAACAACCGTATTTTTATGCACTGAAGATTTGCTAATGTTAATTCACCCCCCAGTGAGCGACCTCTTCCAAAACGCGACCACCGACCAGCATGAAAGAACAAAAATCACTGGTCATGCGACCACTTTAACAAAAATTCATTTTGGCAGTACAGTCCTAACTTCTAAATTAGGATAATTTAAGTTCGTAATCTATTTCATTTTCCTTTAATCTAAGCCAGAAACACTTTCTCGTTGTTTCGTTATTATAGTGAAGTGTCAAAATTTGTATTATTTGTTGAAATGTCGGTGGTCAAACGGCGGCTGTCTTGTATTAACATGTACTTATTACATTTGACAATTTCAAGAGATTTGTCGGTTTCTGTACTAACTTGGATAAATTCGGGCGTAGGAGAAAAAATCACATCTATGTGAAATTTAAATTTTCAATGTTTATCTCTTTCATTATTTTTATTTTTTTCTCAATCGTTTTACTCTCTCTCTCTCTCTCTCTCTCTTTCTCTCTCCCCTGATCACTGTCATTTTTTCTGGTAGGTTTGTTTATTTTTCCATATATTACCGCAGATTCTCTTTTACTATCACTCACTTCTGAGAAAAAATTGAAAACGTATACATCGAGAACTTTTCTAACGTCCATATTTTATAAGAAATAAGTGCCAACATCAATTAGAATCGAAGTGATAAGATTACAAAAACAAAAAAAAACACACAGACTGCAATAACTGATTTTTTAGCCTACACCAATGAGAATAAATAATTTTTATTTCTTTTGTTAACCGTTGTAATTATGTTTTTAATATTAAGAAAATAATTATGCTGAATAAATCTTTTCAAAGTTAGACCATCTTATGTTCTCATTTATTTATTACCATATTACGTGGTAAAATACTAAAATATGTACATTCTGAAGAGTGAAATATACGATCGTGGGGAGGATGAGTCGCGATTTTTTAGTGAGCGGCCACCTGCCGTATACAACCAGTTTTTGATGGCAGTGGGGGTGGTCGCATAAAACAGGTTCCACTTTAGATAGAAAGTAAGTAAAACCATGAGAAGAGAAAGAAAGAGTGAGAGAGAAATAAATGAGTAAAGAAAAAGAAAGAGAGTAATAAAATGAAAATAAAGAAACAGTGTAAGGTATTAAATCAAAGATAAAAAGGAAAGAAAGAAAATCATAAAAGGAAAGAAAGAAAATCATAAAAAGAAAAAGAAAGAATATAATAAAAAGGAAAAAAAGAAAATCAGGAAAAGGAAAGAAAAAATAATAAAAAGGAAAGAAAAGAAAATAATAAAAAGGAAAGAAAGAAAGAAAATAATAAAAAGGAAAGAAAGAAATAAAATAATAAAAAGGAAAGAAAGAACATAATAAAAAGGAAAGAAAGAAACTAATAAAAGGAAAGAAAGAAAATCATAAAAAGAAAAAAAGAAAATAATAAAAAGGAAAAAAAAAGAAAATCATGAAAAGGAAAGAAAAAATAAAAAAGAAAAGAAAAGAAAATAATAAAAAGGAAAGAAAGAAAGAAAATAATAAAAAGGAAAAAGAAAGAAAGAAAATAATAAAAAGGAAAGAAAGAAAATAATAAAAGGAAAGAAAGAAAATCATAAAAAGAAAAAAGAAAGAAAATAATAAAAAGGAAAGAAATGAAAATCATAAAAAGGAAAGAAAAAATAATAAAAAGGAAAGAAAAGAAAATTATAAAAAGGAAAGAAAGAAAGAAAGAAAATAATAAAAAGGAAAAAAAGAAAGAAAATAATAAAAAGGAAAAAAAGAAAGAAATTAATAAAAAGAAAAGAAAGAAAGAATAATAAAAAAGAATTAAAGAAAATAATAAAAAGGAAACAAGAAAGAAAATAATAAAAAGGAAAGAAAGAAAATCATAAAAAGGAAAAAAGAAAGAAATAATAAAAAGGAAAAAAGAAAGAAAATAATAAAAAGGAAAGAAAGAAAGAAAATAATAAAAAGGAAAAAGAAAGAAAGAAAATAATAAAAAGGAAAGAAAGAAAATAATAAAAGGAAAGAAAGAAAATCATAAAAAGAAAAAGAAAGAAAATAATAAAAAGGAAAGAAAAGACAATCATAAAAAGGAAAGAAAGAAAGAAAGAAAATAATAAAAAGGAAAGAAAGAAAATAATAAAAAGGAAAAAAGAAAGAAAATAATAAAAATGAAAGAAAGAAATAAAATAATATAAAGGATATAAGGAAGTCTCGTGAGAGAGTAAATCAGCGTGAAAGAGAAATAAACAGAAAGAAAGGAGAGAAATATTAAAAAAAGAGAAAGAAATTGAAAAAGAAAAATCAGATAAAAGAAGAAAGAAACAAAGAAAGAAAAATGAAAAGGAAAGAAAGAGAACATGTCAGAAATCAGTGGTGAAGAGATATAGATTAATGAAGGATACAAATATGAAAGAGTGAAAGAATATTTGAGAAAGAAATATATAAGTAAAAAAATAAATAAATAAATAAATAAAGAGAATAATACAAAGAAAAAAGGAAAAAACCTTGCATGATATTAAATCAGGCTTCTTCTTCTATGTACCTTGTCCTTTCAGGACATAGGCGATCCTGGCCTTCTACCTCTCCCTATTCCTGGTAGCTCTGAGCACGCTTTCTCCTGTAACACCACGCAACCCCCGTTCTGTCATTCACCTGTTCAGGCCCTTCAAATATGTTATCCGCTGCTTTCTTCTGTCTCTTTTCCCCTCTGTTAGTATCAGGTTCTCCCAGCCCTTTTACTTCATTGCATGTCCCAGGAACTTCACTTATCTCTTCCTGATGATCAATGTCAATTTCCTTTTTGTTTCCATCCTTTCCAAATCCTCATCATTGCTCACATGCTCAATCCATGATATCCGCAGCATCCTTCTGTAGAACCACATTTCAGCTGCTTCCAATATTTTCTTCATCTTTAATTATATTGTCCAGCATTCACAGGTTTGCTAAATAAAGATAAATAAAGGGAAAAAAATTAAAAGAGTAGAATGAAACAGAAGTAAAGAAATAAACAAATAAAAACAAGAAAAAAAGAAAAATCTTTGTAAAATAATAAATAAAAGAGAAAGAGAAATAAAGATAAATAAAGGGTAGAAATAGGAAAGAAGAGGAAAGAATGAGAGAGAAATAAATAAGTGAAGAAACAAAGAAAGAAAGAGACTAATAAAAAGAAAAAAGAAAGAAATCTTGTAAAAAATTGAATAAGAGCGAAAGAAGAAAAGGATGGAAATATGAAAGACAGTAGTAAATAGGTAAGACATTTACAGGTTACAGGGGGTGTCAGGAAGAGGGTAGGAGAAAGATAAGAATACTTATGAGATTGGAATGGACGAAGAAAGGAGTATGAGAGAGAGAGAGAGAGAGAGAGAGAGAGAGGAGGATAAAAGTTAGTAAGATAGGAAATGACTATTGACTTTACATTTGAATTCTTGAACATTGTAGCTGTCGGGAAAGCAAGTAAACGGAAGTTAATTCCACAGACGGGAAGTGCGAGAGAAGAAGCTGTTGGAGTAGAATTTGCATTTACAATTTATTGGTTTCACAGTAAAAGGGTGGGACTTAGTTGCTAATGTTGTGACTCGAGCAAATACATGTATGGTGGGGGAGCTACTTGTGATCTAAGTTCATCTGAGCAGAAGGGATGAAAGTATTTGTAGAAGAGACACAGGGAAGCCACATTGTGCGAGTGTATCCGAGATGGCAAGTCGGGATCGATCACATTACAGAATCTCCGTTGAATTTTGTCAAGGACCCCTAGGTGGATAGCAGGAGATACGTAAAGAAAGAGAGAGAGACACAGGGAAGCCACATTGCACTGATGAGAAAGTGACTGTATCCGAGCTGGTAAGTTAACATTCTAGTAGGATTATGGTTGGTGCATGTTTACTCATTATGTTTTGATCCTTTCTATAGAAACGGAATGCAATAAAATTATCAGAATATGCAAATATCTTATAAATGACTTTATCAAAGATGTCATTTTAATAAATTTTAACTATTATTTCCACATCCTTTATAATTTATAATTTATCATTTATAATCATGTCGCCCCAAGCAAAGCATTTTACTGCCACTTGTGAGCAGGGAGTTACATAGAAGGAAAGTCATAAGAAAGAGTGACAGGTTACAGGGGGTGTCAGGAAGTGGGAAAGAGAAGGATGAGAATACTGATGAGAGTGGGGTGAACGGAGAAAGGAGCATGAGAGAGAGGATGCAAGTTAGTGAGATAGGAGATGACTATTGACTTTACATTTGAATTCTTGAACATTGTATCTCTCGGGAAAGCAAGTAAATGGACGGGAATTCCACAGACGGGAAGTGCAAGAGAAGTTACTGGAGTAGAATTTGCATTTACAATTTATTGGTTTCACACTAAAAGGGTGGGACTTAGTTGCTAATGTTGTGGCTCGAGCAAATTCATGTATGGTGGGGGAGCTACTTGTGATCTAAGTTCATCTGAGCAGAAGGGATGAAAGTATTTGTAGAAGAGACACAGGGAAGCCACATTGCGCCAGTGAGAAAGTGACTGTATCCGAACTGGCAAGTCGGGATCGATCACATTACCGATTCTCCGTTGGATTTTGTCAAGGCCCCCTAGGTGGATAGCAGGAGATACGTAAAGAAAGAGAGAGAGAGAGAGAGAGAGACAGACAGACAGACAGACAGACAGAGAGAGAGACACAGAGAGAGAGAGAGAGGATAATAAAACGAGAAGTAATAATTAATTTTGTGAGATATTATATCAGAGGGAAAGAGAAGTAAAGATAGATAATGAATAAAAATTAATGTATGAAAAAAAATAATAGGAAAAAAATAGGAAAAAATAATAGGAAAAAAATAATAGGAAAAAAAAATAGGAAAAAATAATAGGAAAAAAAAATAATAGGAAAAAAATAGGAAAAATAATAGGAAAAAAATAATAGGAAAAAAAAATAGGAAAAAATAATAGGAAAAAAAATAATAGGAAAAAAAATAGGAAAAAAATAATAGGAAAAAAATAATAGGAAAAAAATAGGAAAAAATAATAGGAAAAAGATAATAGGAAAAAAAATAGGAAAAAATAATAGGAAAAAAAATAATAGGAAAAAATAGGAAAAAATAATAGGAAAAAATAATAGGAAATGAACTGAAGGAAATTATTGTGTTAAAAATGAAGATATTGAAATTAAACGATTAATAAAAAGAAAGAAAAAGTGAATAAAGAGAGAGAGAGAGAGAAAGAAAAAGTGAATAGAAATAGAGAGATAGACGGAGTGACAGGAAGAGAAAATAAACGATTAACAGAAAGAAAGAAAAGTGAATAAAAAGAGAGAGAGAGAGAGAGAGAGAGAGAGAGAAAGAAAAAGTGAATAGAAATAGAGAGATAGACGGAGTGACAGGGAGAGAAAATAAACGATTAACAGAAAGAAAGAAAAGTGAATAAAAAGAGAGAGAGAGAGAGAGAGAGAGAGAGAGAGAGAGAAATGAATAGAAATAGAGAGATAGACGGAGTGACAGGGAGAGAAAATAAACGATTAACAGAAAGAAAGAAAAGTGAATAAAAAGAGAGAGAGAGAGAGAGAAAGAAAAAGTGAATAGAAATAGAGAGATAAACAGAGTGACAGGGAGAGAAAATAAACGATTAACAGAAAGAAAGAAAAGTGAATAAAAAGAGAGAGAGAGAGAGAAAGAGAGAGAGAGAGTGGGACAAGGAGAGCGATAGACGAAGAAACCAATAATTAAAGAAAGAAAATTAAAAGATATATTTTGAAATAAATATGAAAAAAATAATGGAATGTAAAAGAAAAAAAAATTAAGTGATGAATATCCGAAATTTGAAAATATTCAAAAGCTGACAATTAATAAAAAAATATCAGAGATGGAGATATAAATCATAAATGCCTGCAAGTCGAGAAGCTAGATGGCTAGATAAATATAAAGATAGAAAAAAAAACTTAGATAGACAAGAATAAAAACCTTGATGAAGAAGATGAGATAAATAAGTAATAGACTTGATGAGATAAAATCTGCTGCTTACCGACGGAGAAAGACTTAATATTTAACTCATTGTGAATTCAGTCAGTTATTTGCCACACGTGATACACGCTGGGCGATTATGTCTCGAAAAGACATAACTGACTGGGCAGAACATTTTCCCAATGGATATAGACGTTGGTTAGTTCCTGACTTGAAGCTTAGAGTTGTGAGTTCAATACCAGGCTACAGCAATGGGAACAAGTAACTTATAGGGTTAGAGGGAGATAACAAATGACTTTCAATCTAGGCTTTACACAAGGAATGAGGATGAGATTCCAATCCATATATATATATATATATATATATATATTTTAATTCAGATACTTTAATCCAAGCGGAAAAAGCAGGAAGGTAAATTCCAAAAACCCGATCCTAATTAATATTAAAAATTTTATTTTAGTATTAAAAAATGATACAGGAAGAGAGCTCCATGTAATAAAATATTACAGAGCAAATATAAATTAAAAAAGGATCAATTCAATGATGTTGGATGATCATTTCGATATGAAAATCCCCACGGGGGATAACACATCACCTCAGCAACAGAAAAATCCTTTCAGAAACTGGAGAAAAATCAGTCTAATTTTCCTTTTTAAATAGATTTGCAAAGAAATTAAAAAAGAAAAAAGAAAATAAAATCAAATAAACAAGAAAAGAAAAATTGACATCGTCTGGGTTAAGCCACATACCTCCTACTACCATCGAAGAAATTCCTACTAAGATTCCGCTGGCTTAACTCTATAATAGCCAATATTCCCCCAACTCTTCCTTTACTAGACCAAGCCTCCGGCATTAGAATTTTTCCTCATTCTTTGTTTAACGGGATTGACAATGCATGTTTTAAACTGACACGTTAAAAATGGCTATTTCCTCTTTAAATTTTATCTGAATTTGCAGATAAATAAATATATGTATATATATCTGTGTGTGTGTATGTGTATTTGTGTGTGTTAAAACATCGTGCTAGCATAAGCATCAATGGCTTTCCTTTACTGAATTACACTTACAACGTTTGGGTTGCCTTTACATCTCACCATGGAATTTACCTAAATGCCAAATAAACTTTGAAATTCTGATATAAACATTGCATCTTTATTTTCCTTAGGGTAGATGGTGGGTTGATAGATCACATTCTCCGATCTACACTTACACTCAACGGGACAGATATTTCTAGATCTACAGTTACAGGGGGTATCATTCTATTTTCTCTATTGAATTCCCTACACTTCTTCAAGATTTGGCTATTATGAGAGCTAATAATATTATACATGCCATTGGTACACGAGTAACTATTCTTGATAGTTTTCCTATTGAACATCTTACCCAGGGGGGTTATCTCCATGAAAATGTTTACTTATTAATTTAAGGAAAATCTTCCCAATGTTAATATTTGATAGTTTACAGAATATATATATATATATATATATATATATGATAGTTGATAGTTAACAGAATATATATATATATTGTCACATACCTGTCAATCACCATCAAGATGTTTATATGTCGATCCAGGAATATTACATTTTCACAACTACAGACACATGCTGGTTATCTCTCCCAGATCATGACAAATGGAAAATGATTTAAATAATAAAATAATAAAATAAGATTGCTGTTCGATTGGTAATCAAATGGCAATCTTTTCCCAGGTCTGCTTCGATATTCAACACGGGCACCTCGAGACAATGTAATTTTGATAAAAAATTTAAATAAATAAAAGTTCAAAAATAAAAATAGAAAAAAAAGAAATTTAAGTATGAATTCGAATGTCCAATGACATGAACCTCAAAATTACTTTCGGATATCCAACGTGGTCAAAATATCAGATTACAATACACTAAAGTAAATATGAACAAATATAGGCGATTACGAATGCAAGATATTAACATACAATGAAATAGGAGGAAATTATATTATTTGAACACATGGAATGGTGTATGTAGTAACATAATATTCATAGAAGTGTATGCATGTTCTAACATGGGTCTAATAACTCGATAACTAATCTTTGTATCAGTTCCTTCTCTCTTTCTTTTACTGTCTCTTTTTCTCTTTTCTTTCTTCCTCTTCTTTCTTTATATACTTGAAATGTAGATAGTTACAACTGTCTCTAGATCTCTCAGTTGATCATTATATTTTTAGTACACAGCTATTCTGAAATGTCCGCACATTTCTTTATTCTTTTCTTCAATCAGCGTCGTCTTTTCTGCAATTTTGTTTTCTTTTATCTTCCACGTAGCTTCTTTTATCTGGTGTCTTCTCTGCTTACGAATTACATAACAACATCTGTCAACTTCGTAGCTATCTCTTTCTTTTTTTTCAACAAGTATGAATCAACATACAAATAATAATATAACTTATTTTCGTCTTCGTTGTTATATGTCTTTCTTTCTCGATACACGTCACAGCTCCGTTTTCTTTCTTGTTATAACGAATAAGAATATATACACTCAGTCTTTTTCTTATCCGTAGTTACTTAAGATGAAATGGGTTCATGCACTCTATTTTCTCAAAATGCATTATCCATTCCTCCATCGTTCATTAGCATTCAGAAAATCTTAATTGTCTTGTCAAGATTCAACCAACAACTGACTAAAATTTTACTTTGGATTTCGCTTCCCACGTGGTTTCTTTTGGCGCGAATTTTAACTTCTGCTGGTTCCGGGACCTGCAACCGACTTCCATGTTTGGCTTATTTCCTGTCTGGCTTTTACCTGGGTCAATTATCCTTGACCTGCTATACCAAAGTGAGCACTGGTCTTTCATGTGATCGACTCCTTGTTATTACGCAAAGACTATTCTCATATGCGTAGGTGTGTGCGTTTGTGCTGCTATCTATATATCCGTAACAATATATATATATATATATATATATATATATATATATAGGTAGGTATGGATGGATGGAATAAAATTCCGTATCCAAAGAAACACGGCTCTTAAAAATTTATTTAGAATTCATGAGATAAATATGTTATAATATCACTACAAATTAGCCATCTTCTTTCGACACTATCTGTGTCTTATCAAGTCATGAGGTTTAATTGAAACGTTTTAAAAGGTTCAAGACTAGCCAAACCCCCTTAATCAGGGAGGGATTGCTACATAGACAGAGTGAACCAATCAAAATAAAGTAATTTCAAATTTGCAGAATAAGAGATCAGACTCTAAAAACAATTTATTGGGGCATTATTAATAATATTTGATTAAAATAGTGATCAGCATTATTAATCGACTATTACATTCACTTTATTTTTATTATATTTTGCAAATTTTAAATTCTAAGTTTAATAAAGCATTGCATTTAGATTATTATAAAGTTATTCAGATATTAAACGAATAAAAGACGTGGACGTACATAAATTGAAATCTAAATACACATATGGACAAATAGACGAGTATATACACACACGAACATATATTGCTATACTGCTGCCACAACTGGTCGGGTGCCCCTGCTATTCTTCTCGGGGTTCTTGACAAAATACAGCGGAGAATATGTAATGTGATCGATACCGACTTAGCTGACCGCCTGCAGTCACTCTCTCACCGGCGTGACGTGGCTTCCCTGTGCCTCTTCTATAAGTACATTCACGGCTTCTGCTCTGATGAACTTAAATCACTGGTGCCCCCTAGGTGTGAATTTGCACGAGATGCTATATTGGCAACTAGGTCCCACCCTTTTACAGTGAAACCGACGAAATGTAACCGCAATTTTTACTCCAACAGCTTTTTTTCTCGCACTTCCCGCCTGTGGAATTTCCTTCTGCATGCTTGCTTCCCCGACGGCTACAACCTCCAGGAGTTTAAATGTAAGGTCAATAGACACCTCCTAACACACTAACTCGCGCTCATTCTCTCCAACACTCTCCCTATGTACCTCCTAACTCGTCTACCACCCTCCTTCTGACATTTCCTATACCCATTTGCTCTATGTAACTCCCTGTGCTATAGTGGCAGTGGACTGCCTTGCTTGGGGTGATATGATTAAAAAAAAATACAAACACATGTACAGATGAATATACACGCATATATATATACATAAATACAGAAATTTAAAAATTTTGTTTTTATCGACGAGTCAATATATCCGTTAAATGTTTAAGCCAGATTTGGAAATCTTCTGTAAGGGTTACAATATTGGATGTAATACATGTAAGAACGAATTCGTAAGTTGACAAGAACCTTGAATGAACGCGGTTAATGCAGACACAGTCATATTTCAGTGTATGAACAAACATAATAACATACATATTACGCAAATACACAAGCTAAAAACAAAAACGTACGCGACAAAAAACTCCACAGATCATCATATACACATTAAAAAATATAACCACATACATGAAACAACTTCTGGCATCAATATATGCAAATAAGCACAGGAATATTCACACAGAAGCGTACGCGTATATAAACGTTCATAGACAAAAAACATAAATATCTATCTATCTATCTATCTATCTATCTATCTATCTATCTATCTCATTCTGTTCGTATCTATCTATCTATCTCATTCTGTTCGTATCTATCTATCTATCTATCTATGCATAAACTTATATATGTGTATAGCCATGCATGCAAGGACAACCGAATAAATACACACCCAAATGTATACACACATATAAATATGAGAATATATATAAAGTTTTTTTTTTTTTTTAATCATATCACCCCAAGCAAGGCGATAACGCCACTGATGCGCAGGGGCCTACGTAAGGGTAAAAAGAATGGAAAAGAGAAAGCCGGAAACCGCATCCTAAACAGGAATCAAGGGATGAGCCTCTTCACCTGTTCAATAGATGTGGGTGGAGTGTGAACCGGGCGATAGTTTAGTCTATCTACTCCAATTGGAAAAAAAAATAATAAAATAAGTGAAAAGACTTGAAAAGGGAAAACCGGAAACCGCATCCTAAACAGAAAACAAGGGATGAGCCTCTTCACCTGTTCAATAGATGTGGGTGGAGTGTGAACCGGGCGATAGTTTAGTCTATCTACTCCAATTGGAAAGAAAAATAAAAGAGTGAAAAGACTTGAAAAGGGAAAACCGGAAACCGCATCCTAAACAGGAAACAAGGGATGAGCCTCTTCACCTGTTCAATAGATGTGGGTGGAGTGTGAACCGGGCGATAGTTTAGTCTATCTACTCCAATTGGAAAAAAAAAAATAAAAGAGTGAAAAGACTTGAAAAGGAAAACCGGAAACCGCATCCTAAACAGGAAACAAGGGATGAGCCTCTTCACCTGTTCAATAGATGTGGGTGGAGTGTGAATATATATATGTATATACGCATACATACCAATATATGCATACATACACATACTAATTAGCAAGTAAACAAAGTATCAATATGTCTACGAGTACTAAAATCTATATGTACACCCATATGCAAACACTAATACAGAGACAAGTCCATATTCTAATATAAACAGAGTGTAAAAATGAGAGGTATATACATATATAGAAACACGATTATAAATAAATAAGTAAATAAATAAATGAAAACAAGATCCATAAGTACAAACAGTCAAAATCAGGCACTAAAAACTTTTAGAAACAATGTAAAATTGATGCTTCGAAAATCACAATTATTAAATATTAATTTAATAATTAGTGCTATGATAAAAACATGTTAATATTAACCCGATGGTAGATGTTAGATTAAAATCTATCGAATATTAACACGATAATCAATGTTAGATTAATTACCTCATAACTATATAATTTGATGATCAATGTTAGATTAAATACTTAGCAAATATTAATATGATAATATATGCCGAATTAAATACCTAGGAAATATTAATTGGGACATCAAAATCAGATATTTATCCATCAAATAAACTCAAATAACAATTGAAAGCAGTGAAAAAAGTATACATATATTATTAATATTACAACTGATATTTTAGAGTAAATAATGAAATATGGTTATAAGGAAGAGTAAGTTCATTTCCCTAGTTTAACAAGTTAAATTTATCCTTAAATTCGGTAATTTCTAACTTCTCATTGAGACAAAGGTAGTAAAATGCACAGAGAGAATGACAAGTTCGAGCCTTTGTAAGACCATTCCATTTAGCAGCAGCTGTTTTGTTTTTCTCTTTTAAGCACCAAAAGTAGTTGGATAACGAAGTACTGTCTTAATAGAACAATTATTGAAAGATAGTGTATGTTGATACCAGCGCGATTTGAACAGATTTTTAGTAGAGCCAATATAAAACTTTTAGTATCAGGATTTTCAATGGTAGAGATTGAAATTCCTATTAAAAGTTTTATATCGGATCTACTAAATCTACAACTTTCATTCGTGTGTATGTGTAGTTGTATCAACGTACACATCACTTTATGCCTAAGATTTTCTTAAGATACGAAACGCGTTATACGAAAGGTTTTTTTCTTGTCATAGATATTTCCTTGAATATTAAACTAAAAATATATTACTTTTCTATAAAAATCCTTCTCTGAACGAAACAAGTCGCAAATGTTTCCAATCCTACCAACTTACCTATTATTAATTTTATACTTATCTGGCACATTTTTGTGTCGGGTATATGAAACAAATTAAAACAAGTTTAGACATGCTGTGGCCAGTCATGTCATGCTAAGAAAAGCTTTGTGCCCAGTTACCGCATTTGCGGGAGGTGCATAATATTCGACAAGTGGCCCGAACGTCTGCACTCGGGTTCCCCACGTTAAAAACCGATCTTGTGTCACAACTCGCTCCAGTGGATTAGGATGGGAAATCTAACAACTGTTATTTTAGTATATATCTGTGTGTGTGTGTGTGTGTGTGTGTGTGTGTGTGTGTGTGTGTGTGTGTGTGTGATAAAGACAAAATGAAAACTTATCTTAGCCAACGTTTTTGTCTTCTGATGGACTTCATCAAAGCAAGTGCTAATGAATACTTTTCTCTCTTATATTACATTTGCCTTGATCAAGTCCCTGGAGGATGAAATGCGTCGGCTAAGATAAATGTTCCTTTTATCTTTATTCACATTTTCTTTTCACAGTTACACTCTATCGAAATATATATATATATATATATATATATATATATATATATATATATATGTGTGTGTGTGTGTGTGTGTGTGTGTGTTACAGAAAAGTGAAAAAACGCGTTGTTTACAAAAACCCACTGTTCTAGCATTTATTTTAACATATCACCATAACCTAAATTTTTAAATCTCCATAGTTACATAATTCTAAGTCTTGATTGCACACTTTGGACACACCTAAATGCATTTCCTCCAAATACCACTCCATAATGTTCTAAATAACTAGAAATTCATTTTATATTAAAAAAAATATATTATAACATATCACCTGAAGAGGGACAGTTTTATTCTGAAACATGAAAATTTTTGTGTAGTGATATTATGCTTTTATAAACAATTGTAATGACAAAACTACAATATATATATATATATATATATGTGTGTGTGTGTGTGTGTGTGTGTGTGTGTGTGTGTGTGTGTGTGTAAGAGGGAAATGGTTTAACTGCTGATATTATTAAAAATTGAAGTTGTCCGTCTCTTTTGAATTCCAGCCGAGAAAATATTAATTTCAAGATAATACCCTTAGAAACAACATGAAAAACATTCTCTCTTCTCTTGCATCGACGAATATCTTGCTAAAATCCTATATCACTTGCATTCAAGCTGAAAACCTTCTCATAATTATATATGCCTAAACCAAAACAGTCCATGCATATGTAGCGAAACACTGTTACTTGAGCCTTGAAAATATTTAGTAATGCCATCACCATCGTCATCATCATCATCATCATCATCACCACCACCAACACCTCCAACACCATAAAGCTCTTCAACAAATGAAACCACGCTGGCAAGAGAAACCTCTACATGGCCAATATCCAGATCGTGCTGATAAATCTAATGCTGATAAAGTTAATACTCATCGATGGTTACGTGCATCTGGATTAAAGTCTGAAACTGAAGGCTATATTCTTGCTGCGTAAGACCAACGTCTTTTCAATAGTAACTTTCCGGCAAATATTATACATCATGTGGATCCAGAATGCAGGTTCTGTGATAAATACCAAGAAACAATAGGCCATCTAATCTTCGGATGATCTCTACTTGCCCCAAATGAATAATAAAATCGTCACGATAGAGTGGGGCAATATTTACACTGAACAATGTGCAAACACTATGGAAAAAAGTAAACAAACACTGATATAAACATCGCCTAGCACCGGTTACAGAAATATAAAATGTCACCATTCTATGGGATTACTGCATGTATACAGGCAGAAAAATTGAAGCAAATAGGCTGGGCATTGTCGTTAAAAACCAAAAAGAAAAAAACTTGCTTATTAATTGATATGGTTTGTCCAGCGGATTGTAACATAGCAACCAAGGAATTCGAAAAACTGTCAAAATATAAAGACCTGGAAATTGAAATAGAAAAAATGAGGAAATTGAAAACAAGTGTCGTGCCAGTGATAGTAGGCGCACTTGGAATGATAAAAAATGGAACAAACAACACATTGAAAAAATCCCTGGAAACCTCAGCTTAAGAGATGTACAAAAAATTGTTTCGTTGAGTACAGCCCACACACTAAGGAGAACTTTATCTATGTAACGCTATGGATGTTAGGGAGATGAAAAAGAACATGAAATACAGCCATAAAGACACACCACCACCTGCCTTAGGATTTCCCGCAGACTTGGTAGGTAGTGCGACCATAGCAGAAATTATAATGAAAAATGACATAATAATAATAATAATAATAATAATAATAATAATAATAATAATAATAAGAAGAAGAAGAAGAAGAAGAAGAAGAAGAAGAAGATAAATTATGATTTGGTGCAGAAACAGACAAACATTTCATGGAGTTAAAGTTGTCTGAATAGATAGGTGTAGATAGGTTCATCCTCACTGGTCTTTTAAACAGGAATAGTGGTCTAACCCATATTTCCTGGCTAGGTTGAGTTTTTCGGTTCCTTTTAAATTATTTTTGTTCAATTTCCCTTCACAGTAGCTCCTTTGCATCTTAGAAAGCATTATCACCTTGAATGGTTACAACTAATTACCAAAATTCGTTATAACGTACCAAAATTAAATTGGATGAATTGGTTAGTTGGAGAAGAGCAGAAATTTTCTAATCAAGATGTTACCAGAGTGTTCGAGTTTACTGAGAAATCTGACGAAAAATGAAATGAAATATGAAATGGAGACAGCTTACTAATGATTTATAGATCATCCGGTCTGTTGAATAATATCGGATAAGCAACTTTGAATTAATTTGCAGCGTGCTGTGGTTATTGCTATTCAGTAAGGTTCCAACATTACTCATCACTTGCATTTCAGTGTGGCTGCAGCTTATGAATAGAAATGGGCAACATATCACATTCATGTCCAAACTGGTGTCAATATAGGAAGCAAAAGTGCCAGGGGAATATCTAGAAGTCACCTGAGTGAATATAAAATTCTCTTAATTTTTCAGAAAAATAGGTTTTTCAGGTTTGATTGGAGTTTTCTAACTAATCCTTCATTTAAAGTATTCCTGAATGCCATCATGTTCATTATGTATATTTTGGATCTTCGTCGCCAATTACTTGTGGCAAATCTTAACGCAAATCTTCGTCGCCAATTTGTTGTGGATCTGTGGCGAACCTTCGCCGCAAAGTTGCAGTGACCGGTTTGGTCGGAAGTAAGACACGGAACACAGAAGGTAGTTTCAAAACAGTATACTAGTATAACAAGAACATATATACAAGGTAAGTTTTAGTAATAAGTAAACAGAAACAAGTAAGTTCGAACGGTACAGTTACGCTGCTTATTGTCTGAATTGTAGCTGGCTTTAACGGCGTACTAGCTAATCGTCAACTGCTGTCTTAACTGCGGGTAATTATATAGTAAGAGGAAGAATCCATTCCTCGTAGAAGGGCACCATAACATATAGTTTTATCGTTAGGTTTGTTGTAATGTCCATTTTAGTTGTTGATGCTAAGTATTTAATTGTGGCAGTTTCTGTTATCTGGTAGAATGATTTATGATTCTGTAGCACCAGGCCACAGCGTTCGAAGAAATATTGTCTTCACCAGGATCCACAGGTTTCCCTCACTCAAAGCCATTTGTAACTATTGGTCTTAGAAATCTGTCTTGTAGGGTTGAGATCAGTGTAACGCACCTGGCGTATCTGGGTGCACTAATTCGCATAAATGGTAACCAGTTGAGTCCAAAGTTAACAGAAGATTAATTTATAAAATATTTTTATAATTAAAATTACTGTATTTTTTTAAAACGGTAATGGTTTCCATGTCCAAGTCAAGTTGTTGTCAGCCGTTATTTTAAACTAGACGCTATGTCCCTTAAATTTTAAAAAAAGTGTGGAATATCTTCTCCCTTTTGTTTTAGAGCAGCTGACACCCCTAAAGCACTCTTAAGGATGGCATGGTTTGTGGACCGAAATAGCTATATAAATAAAGATTTATTGCAGTCAAGAATTTGGACCATCATTGACAGTCTGAACAGATCGACTGCGTTGAGTCAGTCGATCACTTAGTCGGACTCTCTGCCTTCGGGCGGAGAGGAACGAAGACGAGTCTCTGCCGAAGAGTAGAGTCGCGTCTGGGGAAAAGCAAACTAGAATTTTTAAATATTTGTCCGAGGACACGGGCTCATTTTTACCCGGGTTAATTAGCCTTGTGCCGTATCTACCTCGGGCTTCTGCTCACGTGCATATTCTGTAAATAATTCGGACTGTCATTGACAGTCTAAGTGTAACGACTGCGTGCGGCGTTCGTTCACTTTATCCGACTCTCTGTCTTCGGGTGAAGAGGAACCCAGACGAGAATCCGCCGAATGGTAGCGTCTCGTATGGGGAAAAGCAGGGAAGAACATTTGTCACGGTCATCGAAACAACAAATTCTCATCGGGTATTTAATAATGTTGGTAAAAATAACTATCATTATTAACTACCTGATGAGACATTGTTCTTTCGATGTCGAAACAAAATGTACACTTTTGTAGTAAATTGTAATTTGTACATGTTCTAAACTATAATTTATAAGGAGCATTCATGGCTCTATTTCTATATTGTCCACTGTTTTAAATTAATGGTTTTAACGTTGTCAATATTTTCTTCGTTATTTAATATTTTCTTCGTTCTTTATTCTCTTATATATATATATATATATATATAGGAAAAATTATTAAAAAGTTGTGAGTTTAAAAATGTATTTTTTTGACAGTATTTGTTTATTTCTATTATTATATTTTATATTTCAGACCGTCCTTGGTCTTTCATCAGAAACAAATGATTTTAAAATTCAAATTCAATATATATATATATATATATATATATATATATATATATATATATATATTCAGTGATGGCCGTTAGCACATCAGTACTGAAACGATAAGCCATGTCAAAGAGTAAAATGTTGGATGCGTGATGATGAACCATTCAACATTGGTCTACCATCCGCCCGTGTATTGAATATTGCTGCCATATCTGGTCGGGTGCCCCTGCTGCTCTCCTTGGGCTTCTTGACAAAATACAAAGGAGGATCTGTAACGTGGTTGATACTGACTTGGCAGACCGGCTGCAGCCGCTCTCACACCGGCGTGATGTAGCTTCCCTGTGCCTCTTCTACAAGTACTTTCATGGCTTCTGCTCCGATGAGCTTAGATAACTGGTGCCGCCTAAGCACGAATTTACACGAGATACTAGATCAGCAACTAGGTCCCACCCTTTTACAGTTAAACAAATAAGATGTAACCGTAAATTCTACTCCAACAGCTTCTTTTCTCGCGCTTCCCGCCTGTGGAACTCCCTTCCACAAGTCTGCTTTCCCGACAGTTACAATCTCCAGGTGTTTAAGTGTAGGGTCAATAGACACCTCCTATCACACTAACTCCCAACTATTCTCACAACACTCTCATCTACCCAACCCTCATTCTCGGTATCCTCACCCGCCTATCACCCACCCTCTGTTATTTCCTATATTTAATCAGCCTTTCTCCACTCTACGTAGCCCCCTGCACAGTAGTGGCAGTGACATGCCTTGCTCGGGGTGAAACGCTTATAAAAAAAAAAAAATAGCCTTAAACGTTTAGCTAAAAAGCGGTAAGATGCCGGCAGGGCAATAATTGGACGGGTTGAAGAGCCGCCTAGAGGTTTTAAAGACAAGAACTACATAGGAGAATTTTGAACAAGCAAGAAAACAGGAAGAAGCTATAGGGTTTGGAGAGGACAGAAGAGAATTTCATCCCGCATCACTTTAAGACGATGACTGAAATACCATTACCTCCGCTAGCCTTATGTGGATCAGATTTATAAATAATGTTAGTGACAAGAGACAAGGCTATGTATACATCACTCACATAAGCCTCACTTCCAGATGGGAAGTCGGATGTGGGTTTTCTAGATGTGTCAAGTGCGTTGGAAAATAATTTGCAAGCAAAGCACTCAACCGTGATTGTTGTGGCTGTGAAGACTTCAAATTAATTGAATAGATCGAGGGTTTGTGTTGTTTAGTACACTTTTGCAGAACTGACAGTTGTCGTAGGAACCAAACTTGCAAGATGCTATTCCCTGTTTTATTCTTACGACAAACAACTGCTTAGCATCGTTTAAGACATACCTGCATTTATTACGAGCATACAAACACATGCCTTTTGTAGTCATATGTGTCACTACAGTAAAGCCAGAAGAAGTGATTCCTGTGGCAAGTGATTCCTATGGCCGAGCAAACAGGAGAAAACCAAGGAGATAAATGAGGTTTAAGAATTTCTAGGCTGGGGATGAAAGCATCGATGCCGACTTTCACCTGGGAGAAAACATAGAGGCAGAATCCTCAATAGGCATACTCAAAACTTTTTCCAACAGGCATCACAAAGTAAATTACGGAATGAGTCACAGTTTGCTCTTTGGCGGCCAAAACATATTCTGCTGGCACCGAGAAAGAAATATTAACGGAAACCACAGCATGATTAGAGTTGCCAAGAGGCAGAGCTGCATGGCATGGCTTGGCAATAGTCAGGGATAGAAGTAAAGCAGAGATCTATAACGAAATCGTGTCCTTCAGGGTTATTGGGGAAGTCTAGCTGCGTGAGAGTTCGAGTCATTGAGAAGTTTAGGGTGTGGACGCCAGCAAGATCAGTGAAGTTTTCCAGTCACTTGCCATAATGAGCATTGAAGTCACTGAACACGAGTATATTAGCGAATGGGTGAGAGAAAGTGTCCTCATCTACATAATCTGAAATACTATCTAACACGGAACAGTCAAGAGAGGAATAGGCGCGGTAGAGAAAGAAATGATAGCTAACAGAGTTTAGTAATAAACAAATGCTTCAACGACACAATAGGAAAGTTTTTTGCATCATATCGTGACCGGTGATGAAAAGTGGATACATTACGATAACACTAAGCATAGAAGTTAGTGGGGTAAACCCGGCCATGCATCAAAATCGGCAGCAAAGCTGAATATCAATTGTTCGAAGCTTCTGCTCTGCATTTGGTGGGATCAGCTGGGAGTAGTTTATTACCAGCTGTTCAAACGGACCAAAACTATCGCGACAGATTGTTATTGACTACAACTGATGCGTTCGAGAAGTGCATCGAAGAAAGAAACGAATAATACTCTGTTTTTTTTTTTTACTTTATATATATACTTAAACAGTATTTAAGTATCCTGCTGGATAGCACACATTTTCGCAATAAAATTTATCGTAAAATAACCAGGCCGGTAGATATAAATATAAAATACTGTTTAATTAAAAACAGAATATCTACTTAAATACGAGTATCGGTAAAAATAATGTTCAAATTAATTCATTACAAATTGTCGGTTGCTTATAACCAAGTTTCGTTAAAATTCGTTAATTTCCGTAACATGTTTACATTTGTTGACATTACGCGACATTCAGACAGATATGGTTTGTTTACGGCAGATCGAAAATTGTGTTATATAAGCATGATAAAAACCTCGTCTGATCAAGAGGCTATTCATGGTCGAGTGGTTAAGACAGTACCAGATCAAATGGTAGCTTTGCCTATGTAAATAGGGGTCGCAGGTTCGAATCCTGTTGGATAGCACACATTTTCGCAATAAAATTTATCGTAAAATAATCAGGCCGGTAGATATAAATATAAAATACTGTTTAATTAAAAACAGAATATCTACTTAAATACGAGTATCGGTAAAAATAATGTTCAAAATAATTCAATTCATATATATATATATATATATATATATATATATATATGTGTGTGTGTGTGTGTATATATATGTATATGTATATATATATATATATATATATGTATGTATAGATATATAAGGAATGAAGAAAATATTAGCAACGTTGAAAACATTTATTTGAAACAGTGCTCAATATAGAAAGAGAACTATGAATATTTATAACAAATTATAATTTAGAACATTTTCAAATCACAATCTACTAAAAAGTGTACATTTAGTTTCAGGTACTAATCGCTATTTTTCTTAGAATAGCATTTACTACCTGATGAGACATTGTCCCTTCAATGTCAAAACAAAATGTACACTTTGTAGTAGATTGTAATTTGAAAATGATTTTTAATTATATATTACATTATATTATATTATATATATATATATATATATATATATATATATATATATATATATATAAGAGTATTTACTCGAATACGAGTATCTATTAAAAACTATTGTTATATAAATAAATTAAAAATATGTTGGAGTTAATCCATTTCGTAAGATTTCGTAAAAATTCTTTTTGTTTACATTAGGATACGAAAACGATATGAATTCTTCGACGAATCAGGAAAATCCGAGTTTAAAGGCATTATTTTTAGGCTTCGTTTAATATGTATACATACATTTGTCATCCCTACAAGCCTGTTTCGATGTATCGCAGCTAATCAGAGTGGCTAGACCTTCACTTGCTTCTAACTGGGATCAAAACTCAATCCTTATTGTGTCAATTGGAGTCCCTACTACCTATGCCATAATCGCATGGAATGAGTGAGGGAGGAAGGAAATTTTAGCGTGTTATATATATGCGGTGTATACACACACCAGTCACCGAGAGAAATCAGTTTTTAGACATCTATTTGCTTCCATACGGGATCGAAAATCAACCAACTTAGTGTTTGTCGGAATGCCTACTCCCTAAGCTATCGGCGCATGGAATAAGAAAGGAGGAAATTTTAGCGTGTTATATATATGCGGTGTATACACACGGATTGGCAACAGATGGATTTACGAGAATTCAATTAAATTCTAAAAAATGTTCATCTGTTACTGGATCGTTTCGAAGTCTTTATTTGCTCAATTATATTTACTTGCCCGAAATATAAACAAAGTAATTCAAGCAATTAATAGATTTTTTTAAAAAATCGGTGAATATGTTCGTATTTATAAAGTTCCATTGATATTTCAATGTTTAAAATTTGATTAAAACATATCATAAATATTCGATTTTCTTCTAGGTCTCTATTATGAAAATATTTCAAGGAAGAACATTGCGAGAAAATCATTATTGTTAGTGCAATGTATTCATTAATCCATTAGTGCCCATGGTAATTTTGCTCAAATATACTATGCTCTATAGGTCTGGTCCTAAAATAAGGATCAAATATATTTTATTAGAATAATGCAATGAAATTTGTTTAGCATTAAATACATTTGTGCAAATTAAAGGCTTTTGGTAAAGAATTTAAAAAAAGTTGGGCCTTAATGAGTTAAATAAAGTATGTTCATGAAGTCACATGCTATATATCCGACACGTGTTATAATGGCCTGCATAAATAATTAAACATTGAAGTTTCTCAAATAATCATATTAATTTAATCAGAGATTTGCGACAGATTCTGGAAGTACAAAAAATAAATAGTTGCTCAAGAAAAGTTAGGGGCCTTTATAAACAACCGTATTAGATTATTTCCATCGTGATCATTTCTGATATTTCGCGATACCTCTTTCACTAAATTAAATTTTTTTAGAACACCAAAAGGTAGTAAACTAAATAGTTGTTTGCAAGGAAACTTGTATCATCGTAATGAAACGATAAAAAAAACTGTTTCTTATACGCATGCGAAACAAATAGTGAGATTTTGTGCGCCTGCGTACTGGGTGCTGGTTTAAACTTCGATACAAAATGTCCGCATATCGAGAAGGTATGCTCTCAACTTTAGGATGATATTTATAAAATATAAAATACGATTATTAATACTTAAATCCTACTGCAGTACAGAAAACATGGATGAAGAAGACGATGGTAAAGTCTTTAAAACAGAAGAAATAAGAGGACGATTGACTTCATCAATACATCTCTTAATCTGATAATACGTATATCCGTGTGTTCCCATTTATAACCCATTTTTTGTCATTATCTACTTTGCTATCGCTCCATTAAACAAGAATGTTATCTATCTATCTATCTATCTATCTATCTATCTATCTATCTATCTATCTATCTATCTAAGTCTGTTTATATCTATCTATCTATCTATCTATCTATCTATCTATCTATCTAAGTTTGTTTATATCTATCTATCTATCTATCTAAGTTTGTTTCTATCTATCTATCTATCTATCTATCTATCTATCTATCTATCTATCTATCTAAGTCTGTTTATATCTATCTATCTATCTATCTATCTATCTATCTATCTAAGTTTGTTTATATCTATCTATCTATCTATCTATCTATCTATCTATCTATCTAAGTTTGTTTATATCTATCTATCTATCTATCTATCTATCTATCTATCTATCTATCTATCTATCAAGTAAATAATTACGATACCTCTCTATATATTACTCTATAGACAGAGTAAATAATTACAATACCTCTTTATATATTACTCTATAGACAGAGGAAATAATTACAATACCTCTTTATATATTACTCTATAGACATAGTAAATAATTACAATACCTCTTTATATATTACTCTATAGACATAGTAAATAATTACAATACCTCTCTATATATTACTCTATAGACAGAGGAAATAATTACAATACCTCTATATATATTACTGTATAAATAGAGTAGATAATTACAATGCATCTATATATTTTACTCTATTAATATTATATCGGACTGTTGACGTCATCATTATTTCCATATCCACGACGTTTCGGCTGTTTTACGTCTCGGTCTTCTTCAGGTGATTGGAATTTTGATTAGTTCGAAATTCTAATTTGCCTGGATTTTTGGCCCAAATCTGTGTCGCATCAAACTGATTTATTTTTTTTTATTTTTTTATTTAGTTTTCACAATTTTCACTTGAAAACCTTTTTTAGCAACCGACTTATTTCTTTCATTGTTTGTTTCTTTAATCCAGTTCGTTTTTCTTTTCCATTTTCACATTTTTCTCTTCCCGGTATTGTCTTTAGTTAGTACGTTAGTTCGTTCGTTAGCATGTAATTTGTACCCTGCCAATTTCTTCAAATAAATAACAGACTTTTTTTTCTGAGGAACTGCTAGGATAGACAGTGAAAAAGATATAACAAAAGCCTCATGTGTTTTAGGGAAAGAAAGATAAAAGGGAGAGAAGATAAAAGAGGTGATAATATTAGCATACATTTAAAGTTGTTTCAATGAAATACGGAACTGGCAAGTTCCGTATCTTTTCATTTATTCCCATATATTTCTTTATATAATGACCTACATTGATTTTTTTTCTGACTGTAATCTTTTGTTAAAATTTTAAAACTCAAATACTTGGCAGCCTCGACATATGTGGGAAAGACCTAAGAGTAAACAAGAATCTTTACTGGCAGCAAACCGCCTACATATGGACAGGTAACGAATTCAGCAGGTATACAAAAATTGAAAGGGACGTAAGACAAGGTTGTGTCTTTTCACCGGATCTAGTCAACTGGTACAGAGAGACTATTCTCTGGAACCTAGAAGTTATGCCAGGATTCGTCATTGCAGGCCACATTTTAAACAATATAAGGTACACAGATGATTCAGTGCTGACAGCAGACACGGAAAGAAACTACAAGACCTCCTATAGAAAGTAGTTAAAGAGAGTGACAAGAAAACCGAATGCATGGTCGTCAGCAAAAAGAGCAGCCCAAAATGACAAATACAAGTGGAGGGTACTAAAATCAAGCAGGCACAAAAATCTAAATATCTCGGAAGTGTTCTAACAGAAGACGGAAAGTGCGACAGAGATATCCGAAGGCGAATTGGCATGGCGAAAGAAGGATTTCAAAAGTTGAGTAAAGTATTAAGAAACAGGACAATTTCGCTAGAAACAAAGAAGAGAGTACTGGATTGCTATATGATGTCAGTTCTTCAATATGGCAATGAATGCTGAATAATATCATGGAAGATGAAGGAAGCACTTGAAGCAGCTGAAATCTGCTTCTACAGAAGGATGCTGCGTATATCATGGATCGAGCATGAGAACAATGATGAGGTTTAGGAAGGATGGAAACGAAAAGGAAATTAATACTGAACATCAGGAAGAGACAGCTAAAGTTCCTGGGACATGCAATAAGGAAGAAGAGCTAGGAGAATTTGATACTCAAAGGCCAGATAGAAGGAAAAATAGACAGGGGAAAGCAGCGGATAACATATTTGAAGGGCCTGATCAGGTGGATGACGGAACGAAGGTCGAACGAAGGTTACAAGAGAAAGCGTGCTAAGAGACACTAGGGATAGAAAGATGTGGAAAGCCATGACCGCCCACGTCATAAAAGCTCCGGGCAATTAAAAAATGTTACGAGGTGGTAGGGGAATTTCTACGGTTATCTTATTATCTTAGAACTCACCGTAAGCTTATTCAATCATTAAGTTGTGAATAAAAATTTAGTAGAAAAATCAAATATCAAATCCGAGAGATTTTCACAGGTATTTCTAACTATTTTTAATTATTTCTAACTATCTCTATTACTAAATAATTCATTTCGTTTAGTATTTTTGCCTATCAGCTAATTTTTCTTTCGTTCATCTTTCTTTCAATTTTCATTCCCTTCTTCTTGTTGGCATTGATCTTTTATTCTTCTACAGTTTCTTCTTCGTTATTCTTCCATCCATTCTTTTATCTTTGAAAAGCGAATGATATTATACTTCTTTTCCATTCTCCTTACATTAAATCCATGTCATTTCCCCTAACATATTTTCATTCTTTTCTTCATTCCTTTAATGGCTGCAATCTTTGGTCCAATATAAAAACATAGCAGAAACTAGATATGCGTTTGCTCATATTTTATTCAAGGTTTTATTTCAATCTTCCATGTTTGCCTGAACTTAAGTTAATTTCCGTTTTTTTGTTTTCGTTTTTTTTTATGTTATTTTTTAGGGCTGCCTTGTCCTCGGGAAGATAAGCGTACAGTTGTTTTGTGCAGAGAGAGACGAACTTTATTCCAAATCTTTATCTACACCACGAAGTGCATTACCGAAAGAATTTCGAATACAAGTTTCAAGTACATTGATCCACATACATAGGTGCACTCAGTTACATATTTAAAGAACAACCTTTCCATAATAATAAAGACCATTGTGCATTTATATATAGTCAACCACATACAAACCTGTATTGCTGTATCATAGCTCATCAGTGTGGCTAGATACATCCACTTGCTGGCCGGGATCGAAACTCGACCGATTTGGTGTCAGTCGGAGTCGCTACCTACTAACCCACAGAATCAGTGAAGAGAAATTTTAACGTGTTGTATAGAAGCAGTTTATACACACGCCAGTCACCAAAAGAACGAAATTCATTTTTGAAAAATCACGCATATATCGCAGAAGTGGATATATATATATATATATATATATATATATATATATATATATATATATAGTTATGAATTAATTGTACGTTGCTACAAGGAAATTTCTATGTTTCGAGATAGATTCTTATCAGGCAATGTTGCTGTTGGCTGTGCAGATGATTTACATTTAAATGACAAAAACCTTTGGTTTGCTGTGTATGTATGTGGGAAGATATAAAAATGTGTGTTTCTATTGGCTAAACAGAGTGGAGATTCATTTTGGGATTTGGCCCCAAAGAATACATACTAACCAACTTTTTCTCTTTTTTTCGTTTTTCCTCCCTCATCCTACCCTTTTCCTTTGTTTCTTTTCCCTCCTTGATGGTCAAGATGTTAACCTGACTTTAACCTGATCTTATCATTTTCCCTTCTTTCCCTTCAGTTTTATTACTTTTGATGTGGTAGTCTCATTTAGCACCGATTCTATATTTTTTAACTTACTTATCATTTTTAGTCTATTTATTTATTCATTGTAAAGTTTTTTTTTAAGAAAGGAAAGATTTTTTATATAAAATAATATTTTTTTGGTCTATCTATTTATTTGTTGTAAAGTTTTTTTTATAAAAAGAAAGATTTATTTTAAACAATAATTGCATGTTTCAATTTGTTTTTATATAGTTCGTCAGTAATTATTTTCCTTAAGCACTTGTTGCTTATATGCATGTTATTTCATTTAGCTTTTATCCATTTTCTAATGTGAATAATTTGCAATATCTACATATGATATTTCTTTCGTTGCGTTTATTTAATAAATTTTTATTCTTAAGGGATTTAATATTAAATAGTTTTTCATATAAATATATTGAACATGGTTAATTTAAGGACTTACATGTTTTAGCTTCTTTTAGAATTTTCCACTTTGAGTGCCAGAACACTCAAAATAAAAAAAAACCTTGAGTTCTCTTCACCTGAAACATATATATATATATATATATATATATCATAACAAAGTTATAGAACTCGTACGTTTTTTTACCTGCTGTTCATGCATTTACTTTTGTAAAGATTGCTTGATACAACGTAGAGCATTATATTGTAATGGTTGTCACAATATATATATATATATATATATATATATATATATATATAGTAATGGTTGTTACAATGGTTTATAAATTCATTGTATCACTACACAAAAATTTTCGCGTTTCCAAGTTCCTAAGTGCGCTTCTCATCGGGTGATAAGTTGAAATGAAAATTAAATGGTGAAAACGGTTTATTTATGGTGATATGATGTTTAAGTGAATGTTGGGTGGGAACTTATTCTGATTTAGTCGGTCGTATTGTAGCCTTAGAGATATAGCTTTGAGTTAGAAGAGGTAGCTTTGTTTAAGACAGGTTCCTAATTTATTTTATCTGGGTAGTTCTTATATTGGGATTTATGTTTTTTTTTCGTCGTAAACTGAATGTTGAAGGCTAAATAAGTCCTCTGAGTAAATGGTATCATGGCTGAGACTAAGAACTACAATTATACATACTTAGAGCCAAACCCGAAGCAAAAACTAAAATAAAAGGGCTGAAAAAATACAGACATACAGGCAAATAAACCGACATGCACACAAACATCTTGCCTTTTATATATATATATATATATATATATATATATTATCGATTTTCCGCACTATTGTAAAAACTGCAACCTTGAAATTTCTGAATATCGTTTCTTATGTCTTTGTCTATGAGTGTATCAAATTTGATTAAAATCGGACCATTCCTTCTATAATCCGATTTTTCGATTTTTATCGGGGGTACCTCGACACAACACCGAGCTAAGAACACTTGCAGACGCTAATAGTACAACTGTGTAAATTCTCAACACAATCGGTTCAGCCGTTTCGGAGTCTATAGGTAACGAACACATGCACACACAGCCACACACACACAAAGTTCCATTTATAAATAAGTTTATATATATATATATATATATATATATATATATATATATATATATATATATATATATATAGGAAATGTATAACTCTATAAATATATATATATTCAATTTGTTATATATATTATATTATTTATATATAATATATCAGCGGTACTTATTTGAAAGCGCTCAATATCAGTGATAGAGCTAACATATTCAGTTGAATTGGTGTGGGTTTCTGATCCTGGATTTTATGCTTTGCGATCGTCAGACAAAAGCGTGAAACCCAGGGTCACAAACTCATACCTATCTAACTGAATATATATATATATATATATATATATATATATATATATATATATATATATATATATAGTCTTGTTTACACTCCAATCCTTAGCTTCTTTTTAAAGCCCTTTTCATTCTCTTTATCTCCCAGTAAATAATAAATAATAAATGTTAATAAATCTAACATGTTTCGATTTTATTAAATCTTCATCAGAGAATGTAATAAGTAAGAGAAAAAGACAATTAAAAATACGACCATCTTCCTGTGAACCGGTTTCCCATTCGTCAGGATCACATTCTTCCCTGGTCTTTTGAATCGTAGTACAGGTTTCTCTTTTGTTTTCTGTTTAGAATTGGGCTCCCCGTTCCGCCTAATATCTTCTCATTCTCTTTCACTCTCAGTAGCCACTTGCGCCTGACTGGAATTATCTCTCGATATACATATCGTAATTATTCGTGTTTGTTTTTTGTTTGTTTAGCGGCATATCAACTCTTCATGGGTCATTTAATACATAAATTTTATTTTCTTGGGAGCATTAGTAATTTCTTTTACACAATTGTTCTGGTGAGATATATTTTTTTATGAAAATGTATGTTTTATTTTGAAAATACATTTTTATATTAAATAATATGCAAATGTATATATATACTTTGATTGTGTTCAATCAAAGTATATATATATACATTTGCATATTATTTAATATAAAAATAAAGTGCTACAAACTCGGAAAAAAAACAGTTAAGAGGTGATTTCATTCTCCTCTAAGTCTCCCGGTTAGATGGCTTACTGACAGTTGTATGTTATTGTCATGCCAGAGCAATAATTATAAATATACTCTGTAAATTTAAATTTACACCAAACTCACTGGTGGATCAATTTTAATATTTAATCTAATATTACTAGGATCCATTGGGATTATATGCCAAAATTTTTCGTCGGATTTATTAACTCTCTCTCTTATATATATATATATATATATATATATATATATATATATATATTTGAAAGCGCTCAATATCAATATAATGAGCAGAATACGAATAAATTCAGTCTGTGGTGCTAGAGTTGGTGCTATAGTTTTGTTTGAAATAAGATTAATATACATTTCGTAAGACCAGATTCGTAGGAAAATCAAATCATACATGTCTCCCATTGCACGTCCAGTTAGGAATAAGTTGCCTGATAAAAATATTCAGTTCAATCGATAAATGAATGGATGCATACATAGACACCACTTGGAGCGTCAGCCATAGTGCAATTTGTAATGAGACCAGCGTCCCCTATCCACCCCGAACATTACGCGGTTGATCTACAATGGTTGCACCGTTGCCATGAGCCAGTGACATATTCACCGTCAACAATGCTTGCACAGACGACTCATATGTGTGTAAAGATTTCTCTGTCAAATCAGGTTTTTGTGTAGAATGAGACGATGAAGAGAACCTCGGAAGAACACTCATAATGCCATAGTTTGGAAATGGTTCCTTTCGATATGTAAAATATTTAGAAATAATCGATCTACAAAGATACGGAAAACAATCACAAAAAAAAAAAAAATCCAATGTGCATTTTCAGGTTATCTTGTGAAATTCAAACAAAATCTATCTATCACAAGCACAGACATACAGGGTGGTCCAAAAATGGATGAACAATAGGTGGAATAAGTATACTGGTTGGTTGGTTGGTTGTTGGTTTGTTAACAAGCATATAGAACTTCTTTGGGTCATTTAATGCTTAAAATGATGTGCGTTGTGGTGCAGTGGATACCGACTCTCAATGACAAATCGGGGCGCCGAGTTCGAATTCCAGTTAAACTCGTTGTATTCACTTATGCCCAAATACCCTTTGGAAAGGTATTAATCCAACTCTTCCCGCCAGTTATGGGCTAAATAATAGGACAAATTGGGTTCTATAGCCTTGGCTGGCAACCAGTCTAGCGCAGAAAGTAATGGCAACCGACTTCAGGATAATCTTCTGCCCAGTCAGTCATGTCTCTTTCGAGACATGATCGCCCAAAGCGTGTATCACATATGGCACTTAACTGAATGTTGAAAATCAGTTTTTGTTTTTTGTAGTTCAAACTTTTCCACTACTTGGATTTTTAAGAATTGTGAATAAGTTTGTGTATCAGAAACATTATAATTGTTTTGATGAATATATTTGTACATTTAATTTATTTATTTGAACGTTATTTTTAATTGATACACGTATTTTTGTAGATATGCTGTTTTTTAATTAAACAGTATATTTGTATATTTATTTCTACCGGCTTAATTATTTACGAATGATTTTTCTTACGAAAATGTGTGTTATTCGGCAGGATTTAAATTTTTTTTACAAAAATGTGTGTTATTCGTCAGGATTTAAATCTGAAACACCTAACAACATAGGAGAAACCATCAATTGATCTGCTGCATCTTAGACCGCTCGACCACAAATGATTCTACAGTCTAACAGAAGTTAAATCCAGCCTCCTATATATATTTTTAAAAAGTTTTCGTTAATAACATCTCAGCTGTGAAATGTATCGTAATGTAAACAGACAATCTTACAGAAAATTCAAGAGATCAATGAAATGGATTTAACCACCGACTTATTTGTTTATTTGTTTGAACATCATTTTTAATAGATACTAATATTTGCAATTGTATATGTAATCTCAAAATAAACGTTATCATTCACTGTCTACTTACTATTTGACCACTGGCGACCTTTGGACCAGCCTGTGTAGGCGTATATATATATATATATAGTGTATCGAGGCAGCAAATAATTTTCTAAACATATACTGTTAATTATAAGAGACAATGAATGTCTATTATATTTAATCATGAGCCGTACTAAGCATCGTATTTTGGCATTAATTTCAGTTGAAAATAAAGGCAAAAATATCCAAATGTTGGAGAATTTTTGTCTTTATTTTCAACAGAAATTAAAGCCAAAATCCGACGTTTAGAACGGCTCATGATTAAACATAATAGACATTCTTTGTCTCTTATATTTAACAGCATATGTTTAGTATGTATATATATAATTAACATTTTGGACGTTCCCGAAATCTGAAACCGGGCGCGGCCAGTTTCATGCATGTAAGTGCAATCGTCAGGAATAGCAGGGTAAACTACCCGGACAAGTGTAAGGTGGTAAAAACACAAGGGAATAACCAAAATGTTAATTATATTCAACTCTACCACACTGTCTCGTATATATATATATATATATATATATATATATATATATCAGTCAGTTTAGTGCCATATATGATACACGCATGGGTGATCACTTACCGAAAAACTGATCAGACAAAAGTTTTCCCTGCATTAAGTTCCCATCACTTCTTGCGGTAGACTAGGCTATAGAACCCAATCGGTCCTGACATTTAAACCATAGCGACGGAGGGGAAGCGACGGATTATTTGCACATGAGAGTAATTGTGCAAAAGGGAATGCACCGAATTCAACTAGCTAGAATTCGAACTCGGCTCTTAGATTTCTCGTTCTAAGGCGATATTCACTGCACCACAACATTCATATATATATATATATATATATGTGTGTGTGTGTGTGTGTGTGTGTAAGGCTTGTTGTTTGGTTTGTTGTTTGCGTAATGCTTATCTGAGAAACAACTGTTCTTCTAAACATGTTTCTTTGAATACAACATAGAAATTTCGTTTATTTTTTATTGAGCTTTCATAGTATTTGAGGATTTGGTGGAGGCAAGTGAGGGTAATGATTTTCCATATTGTCTACTACCCTAAGCGCTTTCGTCCACTTTCGCCATTTTCAACAGTTGTGTTATTAATTATTGTTAATCTCTTTTTACGGTAATCTTGTAAGATGTACTTGTGTAAGGTCAGTTGAATGGGATAAACATTATTTCCTTACGCTGCTAAAGTGACGTCCTTCGAAAAAATATAAAGCTTCAGCATATAATTTCCATTATTCAATAAGGACAGATTAATACTGGGTGCCAGATATTTTAGGCAGAGTGATGTTTTCACAGCTACATGTTTTCGGTTACGGGATTTATAAAGGATTGTTATTCAGAATTTTCATTTCGGATTCTTGTACAGGGTGGGGCCGAGTAACTTGCTAATTTGGAATCTAATCTAATCTAAATATATTTATAAATGGAACTTTTTTTTTGTGTGTGTGTGTGTGTGTGTGTGTGTGTGTGTATCAGTCACCTATAGACTCCGAAACGGCTGAACCGATTTTCTTGAAAATGTACACACTTGTACTATCAGCGTCTGCGAGTGTTCTTAGCTAGGTTTTGTGTTGAGGTACCGTCGATAAATATCGAAAATCGATAATCGAAAAAATCGGGTTATAGAAGGAGTGGTTTGATTTTAATCAAATTTGATACACTCATAGACAAAGATATAAGAAACAATATTCAGAAGTATCAAGGTTGCAGTTCTTACAATAGTGCAGAAAATCGATAATATATATATATATATATATATATATATATATTTTTTTTTTTTATTTAATTCGAAGTGGAAGAGTAGGAAGGTAAATTCCAAGAACCTGATCCTAATCAATATAAAAAATTTTTAACATTAAAATGTGATGCAGGCAGAGAGCTCAATGTATTAAGAATACAGACATACAGGCAGATAAACAGACACACACACAAATATCTTGCCTCTTACATATATATATATATATATATATATATTAGAGAAAAGTTTCAAAATTCAAAGGTGTCGGATGTACATTTTGACATAGGATCTCTAATAGAGATTCTACGTCACTTGAGCGACATTGTTTTTTCCAAATGGTGAAGACCCAGGGGTAGAATGTAGAGGGGTAGTAGCGGTAGTCGCGGGGTTATAGGGTGTTGAAACGCTATATCTAGGAAGGGGAGGAATAGGAGTTCATATTTTATAAAGATAGACAACCAAATGAGTTAAATTACTTTTTTAAAGTTAAGATTTTGGGCTGTTTGAAGAGTTTTATTTAGGCGAGAAGGAATGGGTTTCAATATAAGATTTTAAACATTTTTATTTAAGTTTATTTGATTAAACCCTGAAAGAGGAAGGGCTGGATCCTGAAATTAGCTGGAAACTGATAGGTTCAGCCCGTATTCCGAGGAATTTTCGTGATAGGTGCTGTCTATGTTTACTGGAAAAGATTTCAATATTAAAAGGAGGGAATTCATCAGTAAGTGCCGCCACAAGAGAAATTTTTCGAATACTTAAAATTAGAATTTAAATTCCCGTTGACTAGATGTTAGAATATAAATTAAAAGGATTCAATTTAAGTTTTATTCTTAATTTTACCCTAACGTTAACCTTCAAAAGTATTTTATCCCCCTACCTTCCTACCCCAGGGCCTTCGCCATTGGGAAAAACAATGTCGCTGACGTGACATAGAATCTCTATTAGAGATGCTATGTCGAAATGTACATTCGAAACCTTTGAATTTTGAAACTTTTCTCTAATATATATATAAAAGGCAAGATGTTTGTGTGTGTGTCTGTTTATCTGCCTGTATGTCTGTATTTTTGTCAGCCCTTTTATTTTGGTTTTTGCTTCGGGTTTGGCTCTAAGTAGGTATAATTGTAGTTCTTAGTCTCAGCCATGATATCATTTACTCAGATGACTTATTTAGCCTTCAAAATTCAGTTTACGACAAAAAACTTATTTGATATCGATATCAGGAAATCAAAATTTGATTTACATCCATTCATTTTTCTTTCAGTCTACGGTTTCGCTTTAACTGGAAACAACTATTGCCTTTTAGTCTTTCATGCCAACGTCCAAAGAGTCTGAGCTCCAGAACCATGGATTAGTTTTAAAGCTTTCATTACACCCGAGTAACGCCGGGCTGTACTGCTAGTAACAAATAAAACAAAAGTAATGCAGATCTACATGTAATTCTTTAAACAGCATCAATTACAACATTTAAATTTTATGTTTTACAAGTTGTAAAGATGACATCAGTTAGATGGCGTCCATTTTGATCAATACTCTTAATCGTAGTCTAATGTTTTGGTCAACTTTTTCCAGCATATCGGGGGGTATGTTGTCGACAGCTCGACGAATGTTATTCTTCAGGTGAGCCAGAGTGTTAGGACAATTGTTAGAAACAATTGAGTTCAGAAAATAGTCACAGGATGATAAATCAGGAGACCGTGCTGGCAAGTGCAGATCGCCCCTCAAAGAGAGGAGTTCTCCTGCGAAGTTTTGCTGCAAAACTATTATTGACACGCACGCTCTGTGTGTCGTGTAAAGTAAACAGAAACAAACTTTAAATCTCGCACTCTCGAGTAAGCCCATGGCCACTATTCTCGGATCAAATATCGCTTCAAGGCCCCAAATTCAAATAAGCAAGTTGCTCTGCCCCATCTTGTAAATTGTAATTGTAGAGCTTAATGTTAAATTAGTTAAAAGCCAAAATCTTTAGAGTACTTAAATCATCAATTCTTTATGTAAAACAGAAAAATACGAAAAATTGGTTCTGAATCATAAAATAATAAATGAAATAAAATTAAGACATTTAATTAGAAAATATATTAACTGCTCTAATAAATAAGCTTTTAATTGCTTTTATAGACATTAATGTCTTCAGAAAACATTTCGTTCAATGAATAATGAGTTTTACAAGAATTATTTTCAGTTTTTAATTTTTTTTATAATCATATCGCCCCAAGCAAGGCATTTAACTGCCACTGTTTTGCAGGAGTTTACACAGGAGGAAAGTTATGAGAAAGAGTGACAGGTTATAGGGGGTGTCAGGAAGTCGATAAGAGAAGGATGACTATGACCATAAAGCGAGGGATGCGTTTATATATTGACTGTAATGTAGAATTGATCCCCCAATTTTTGTTTACATTATAATAGTATAGAATTTTTTAATCATATCGCCCCAAGCAAGGCATTTTGCTGCCACTGTTTTGCTGGGGGTTACATAGGAGGAAAGCTATGAGAAAGAGTGACAGGTTATAGAGTATCAGAGAGTGGGTAAGTGAAGGATGAGAATACCGATGAGAGTGGAGTGGACGTGGAAAGAAGCATGAGAGAGGGGATGCAGGTTAGTGAGATAGGAGATGACTATTAACTTTATATTTAAATTCTTGGAGATTGTAGCTGTCGGGAAAGCAAGTAAACAGAAGGAACTTCTACAGGGGTGAAGTGCGAGAACAGTAGCTACTAGAGTAGAATTTGCGCTTAGATTTTATTGGTTTCACAGTAAAAGTTTGGGATTTAGTTGCTAATTTTGTGGCTCGAGTAAATTCATATATAGGGGCACCAGTGAGCTAAGTTCATTGGAGCAGAAGCCGTGAAAGTATTTGTAGACGTGACACAGGGAAGCCACATTGCGCCGGTGAGAAAGTGACTGTATCTGAGCTGCCAAGTCGAGATAGATCACATAACAGATTCTCCGACAGATTTTGTCAAGGACCCCTAGGTGAATAGCAAGAGCACTCGACCAGATATGGCAGCAATATTCAATGCACGGGCGAATGGTAGATTTATATATGTAATAATTTAATGAGAATAATTTATAAAGATTTAAATCATTTAAAATTCTGTATTAATTTGCCCCGGTTAAGTGATATTGTTATTAAATATAAGCTATATCTACTATCTTAAATAAAAAAGCTTACTACTACAATTCAGCGATCCCTCGTACTTTAAAAATATTTATTTTTGTGAGAGTATGTACAAATGTACTAATTTTTTTAAAAATACGGACTTCTAAATACGACATTTTAGAAAATAAGAGTGGTAACTATAGGAATACTATGTGATGTCAGTTCTACAAAAAGTGAATGCTGGACAATATCATCAAAGATGAAGGAAAAACTTGAAGCAAGTGAAATGTGGTTTAACAGAAGGATGCTGCGGATAACATAGATCCAGCATGTGAGCAATGAGGAGGTTCTGGAAAATTTAGAAACGAAAAGGAAATTAATACTGCGCATTAAGAAAAGACAGCTAACGTTCTTGGGACATGCAATAAGGAAGCAGGCTTGGAGAACCTGATACTCACAGGCCTGATAGAAAAAGAGACAGGGGAAAACAAGATAACATATTTGAAGGGCCTGAGAAAATGGATGACCGAACGGGGGTTGCGTGGTGTAACAGGAGAAAGCGTGCTAAGAGCCACCATGAATAGGGAGACGTAGGAAAGCCATGATCGCCTACGTCCTGAAAGGACAAGGCACATCGAAGAAGAAGAAGTATAGTAAGCGTAAAATTCAATAAAACATTAGATTACTTAGAATATTATCTCATATTTCATATACTTTATATTTTCGTCAAATAATTTTTACAGATATTTCCCCTTAAAAATATCCAAACATAATAAGTCTATCTATATGTAAAAACAATCTCCGTGTAAAAGTAATGTTTTTCTGCGATATTTTGTAATAAAAAGAATATTTTTTTCAAATAAGATTTATTCTAAAAAATCTTCTTTTCGGCATTAAATAAACAATTGAGATTGATATGCCATAAAACAAAACGAGCCAAAAGAAGCAACATATTTTTGTACAATACATCTATCTATCTATCTATCTATCTATATATATATATATATATATATATATATATATATATATATATATATTTACGCTCTCACACCCTGATTGAGCACTCTGGAAGAATGGTAGACTTTAAAAAACAATAGCTACACTGGCATGTACGCATCGCTCATTCACTAATGAATTAGAGCACTCTGGCTATTGGGCGTGTATAATGATAACATACATGCTAAAAAGTCTACCTTTTTCTACCGATCGCCCATAGACCAGAGGTAGAATCGCCGACTTACGCCACTTCGGTCAGGTTTCAATCCTGGGTTAAAATCAATCGGAGCTGTGATACAGCGAAAC
Organism: Ascarosepion bandense; assembly: GCA_037127315.1. Classification (NCBI taxonomy): domain Eukaryota; kingdom Metazoa; phylum Mollusca; class Cephalopoda; order Sepiida; family Sepiidae; genus Ascarosepion; species Ascarosepion bandense. Next base: position 1,550,752 of record JBBBDQ010001129.1, on the reverse strand, counting down.
AGATCTGTCTGCGGATGACTGTATATATATATATACACACACACATATATATAAATAGGGGTGGGGATAAAGGCGGTTTCTCTCAAAGCACTTGTAATTCAAGATGGTCCTGTCCAACATGGTCTTCACTTGCTTATTTATGGATGCTGACAGTGATGAATGCTCGTACCACTTCTCGTCACACTCGAGACCAAAACTCTCTGCAGAGTTCCCAATCTAACCTTGAGGATAATTTTGTCATAGCGTTTCTTGTGCTCTTTTGGTGACAACAACCACTGGTAATGTACCTACCTGTACCTGTTTCGGCATTGACCCTGGTCGGGTTTAGCCGGCTTCCTTCCGAACGATAGAGAAAGATTCCTTGGTATTTGTCTAAGGGCAGGGTCCCAAGTCCTACCCTGTATAGACCTTAGACATTTTAATTATTCCGCAACAGGTTGCCAATACGTGCTGTGGTAGACTGGTTGCCCGCTAAGGCTATAGAACTCAATCTACCTTGTTATTTAACCCATAACTGGAGGGAAGGGACAGATTAATACCTTTCCCAAGGGTATTAGCGCGTAAGTTGATGCAGAACATTTAACTGGAATTCGATATATTTTGTATAACATAGTAATCTAAAAATGCTTGTAAACTTTCTCACAATTATCTAACTACCTCTCATAATATGTAGACTGCCGTTTTTTAAAACTGTGTCTGTGTTTGGCAAAGTCGGTTTTAATGTCTCAGAAGATTTTACAGGCCTTCAAATATCGACTCAAATATTAAGTTGAGCCATAAATAATTCCTGCTTTTGCTTATCATATTTAGTCTTCAAAAAATAAAGTACAATTATATTTTATTCCATTATGCATTTACCATTACTTGCAATGTCAGTTCTTAGATAGCTTCTGAGCAAAAAACCGCGTTGGTTCCGAATGGTCGTGCCATCAGTGCCGAACTTTACTGTCAGCAACTTGAGCGGGTCTACGAAAAGTTGAAGCAAAAGTACCCGGCTCTGATCAACCGAAAGCGCGCTTTGATGCAGTAGGACAATGCCAAGCCTCACACCGCCAGGAAGACCAAAGATAAGTTTGAAGAGCTGGACGGCGTTGAGGTTCTGCCACATCCAGCCTACAGTCCTGACTGTGCTCCATCAGATTACGGCCGTTTCCGCTCAATACAACACTTTGTGAAGGCCGCCGATTCGACTCGTTTGATGAAGTCGAGGAAGCGTGTCAAGAATTCTTTGATTCGAAGCCGGCTGAATGGTACTTTGACCAGATCCGAAAGCTTGCAGATCGATGGCAGAAAGTCTTGGAAAATGATGGTTTTTATTTTGAGCAATAATTTTTGTTGTTTTCGCAAGTAAAATTTCAATTTTTTGCAAGTGTTTTCTGGCAACCTTAGATTACTTGGCGAGTAACATTTCAATTTTTTGCAAGTGTTTACGAAATTCTGGGACAACCTAATAATTAATACGTATTACATCTCCGACTGAAATTCTCGCCTGCGTTCTTTTTCGTCTTTGATTAATTTAAGATTAATCATATTCTGTTGGTCCCGAGAATATATAACAAGTTGCCAAGTATGAATAATATTTAACATAATACATTGATTATTACAGTCAGTTATACGTGATAAACGCTTGGGCCATCATGTCTCGAAAGAGACATGACTGACTGGGCAGAATATTACCGTAGTAGGTTGCCAATGCTTTCTGCGGTAGACTGGTTGCCGACCAAAGCTATAGAACCCAATCTGCCCTGTTATTTAACCCATAACTAGAAGGAATAGACGGATTAATACCTTTCCCAAGGGTATTTGCGCGTAAGTGAATGCAATGAATTCAGCTGGAATTTGAACTCGGCTCCCTGATTTATAGTTCCGTGCCGATATCCAATGCACCACAACGCACATCCTCCGTTATTAAGGTATGCGCTCCAAAACGGCAATTACTTATGACTCGATGTATCTTAGATATCGATGGTAGCGGTTGGCGAGATCAATTCTGCAGTAAGATGGATCTTCAATGGTTTCTTCTCAACTTGTTTCCTTGTGCCGTACTTATTTCAGTCCGTACAAATAAAATTCATCACGTCGGGCGGATGTGGTACGGAGTCTCTTCTCTCTTTGTTGGTTCTTCCAAATAAATCGGGTACTCTCTACTTCGTCCTATCAGACAAAATCGAATCTTGCTGTGATTTCTCAATGAGACTACAAAACGAAGAAGTTTGCTCGATATAACCTTTACCCTCGAGGTTATATCTTTTAAATTTGGTATGTTATATTTTTGGAAACCGTTGCACACTCTCTTTTCATTGAAACGGTGGGTTTGAATTTTTATCGATAAGTCCGACGAGACTCCTTTCCGTTTTATACTTTAGACAAAACGTCCGGGTGACAGATCACTGATTTCTTCCAGTCACTGTTTAAAATGTTCTATGCGAAGCTAATCAGGCACTTTCCGGTCAACTTGAGATTCAATCGTCGACTTTGACGCAATGCATCATGAGAAAGCGTTTTCTTTTAGATGTTTGGTGTGCTTTGGGTTTCGTTTGATCAGAGAAAAAATATTTCCGTTCATGAATTTGACCAACTGACTGTGTAGTCATCTTGATAAGAGTTATTACAAACGCTAAAATAGAAATTCAGATAAAAAATGACCCTATTCCCAACAAGAAAATTCTTGATTTTCCTTCTTTCTATTTCGAATGTATTTGAGAAATTACTACACGAAATCTAAGTAGTAATAATAATAATAACAATAATAATTTCTCTCTCTCTCATTTTATATATATATATATATATATATGTGTGTGTGTGTGTGTGTGTGTGTGTGTGTGTGTGTATGTGTGTGTGTGTGCGTATATATATATATTAGTGTGTGTGTCTGTGTGTGTGTATGTGTGTGTGTTTTAAATTGTACTATTATTTAGTGAGAAAATTGCTGTTTTATTATATATAAAAACATAGAAAGTCGTTTAAAGCAAAACAGGATTTTTTGTCATAAAGTGTTCCATAACAAGATGAAAATAGAGCGTTAGTAGAATTAACTTGGAGACGTTTTTCACCCAACTGAACAGTTTTCATGCAATTAAGCCGATTTAGAAGTTTCGAGAAGGAAGTATTGTAATGTCTTCATTCTTCAGTTTTGTTTTGTTTTTTTGCAGTAAAAAAAAAACTTGAAACAACATTTCTCGGGTAAGTGAAGAAACTCTACACATTATATATATATATATATATATATATATATATATATATATATATATATATATATATATATATCTCCCAAGTAAATAAAGAACGAAGAAAGTATTAACAAAGTTTAAAAGATTAATTTAAAACAGTGTTCAGTAGGCTAATAGGGCTATGGATATTTGTTATAATTATAGTTTAGTACATGGGTTTTCAAACTTTTTGTATAACGGACCCCTTCCTTTATAAATATTTATCCATGGGTGACACTTGCACCCTAAGAAAAGTAAATTTGAACATCAAGCTCTTACATGCGTAAAATAAATTTTTGTATAAATAACGTTGACATCTAATGGGCGATAGTGCAAGCTTTTGTCATTTGATAAAATTAACAAGTAAAAATAAATATCCAGACATTGAAAATTTATACTTTGAATTTCACGTGATGAGTTAATCCACGGACCCCCTATCTTATCCTTGCGGACCCCCTGTGTTCCGCGGGCCACAGTTTGAAAATCCCTGGTTTAGAACATGTACAAATTATAATTTACTACAAAAGAGTACATTTTGTTTCGACATGCTAAGAGTTTTAGTATTATATTATGTAACAACGAATGCATCTATCTCCAATCCACTTTTGGCCAATTGTTTGATATTTCTATTTCTTTTACGTTTCTTCTGTCGTCTCTCCCACACTTTCTTTCTCCGTGCATTTTCTCACTTCTTTTTTGTTCAGCCCAGACGTCGCGTGACCCTTATGTGTATCTATCTATATTTTACCTCTTACCTAAATTTGGATCTCTTTCTCTCTGAGCCGTTATCATCGGCCTCTCTCCTCTTAGCTCTTTCTTTCTCTTCTGCTTTCCTCTTTGCTTTTTATTTCCCGTGTCCATTTTTTATTTTCCCTGTGTTCCTTCTATTTTATGTATCACGCTATTTATTTCTCCTTGTATCTATTTTTCCTTTTTGCTTTCCCCGCCTTTTTTTTTTCAATTTCCTTTTTTTCCCATCTTTTCTATCTGTTGTGGGATCTTCCCTTTTCTATGATAATGAACTCGACTTGAGTATATAGATATATATTCCTGCCATAGTGAGAGCCGTAAGTTACCGAACGATGTCGAGCAAAGCTGAGATTGACGAAGTTAGCAAAGAAATCAGATGCTATGAGACGGTGACAGGGGCCAAGATCAATCGCGATAAGTCTGTGGGCTTGCGATTGAGTGCGTGGAAGGGAGTTTCTCTTCCCGGACCTTTCCTCTGGACGGACGGGCCGATCAAGATTCTCGGTGTCTTTTTCGGTCCTGATCTCCAGTTGGAAATGAATTGGTAGGAAGTTCGAGAGAAGGCCGAGTGCGCAGTTCGTCTGTGGACTCGGAGGAATCTTTCCTTAAAGGGGAGGGCGGAAGTATGTGCCTCGCACATCTACCCGATTCTCCTTTACCGACTTTCGGTACTTCCTCTCCCGTGTGCCATTCGTTTGGGACTAATACAGCTCTTGTTCTCCTTCCTTTGGGGAGAAGGCAAGGCTCCCAAGGTGCGTCGCGAGATCTGTTTCCTTCATCCATCTGAGGGCGGTCTGGGCATGCCGAGCGTTGAGATTCGTCAACACACGCTTCGCATTAGATTCCTGAATGTGTATGCTAGCGGATGAGAACGGCGCCCTCGTTAAAGAGGACGTCCATAAACACTTTCCATCCTTGAGAAGTGTGCACTTGTCGAAGGAGGAGGCCGGCCGTACTTCTCGTGGCGAGTGATCCATCTATAAAGAATGTCGTTTAGCTCTCCAGTTTCTCTTGCGGGCTACGGATGGCCTCTCCAACGCCAAGCGTTGTCTCTTAGGGCATTATATCGGGTTTTAGTTAGGGGGGCCGTTCAAGATGAACTGATTGGCGAGCTCGGGCTTACGAAGCAGGAGGCTCGCTCCATATGGCCTTGGGTGCCTGGGTTGAAATGTCTCACTAACGATGAGACATCACTCACCTGGCTGATGATTCGAAAGGCTCTCTGAGTAGGCAAGAGGCTTCATGCAGCGGGCCTAACTCCGAAATCAATCTGCGTGCGTTGTGGGCTGTCGGTGGAAACCGTCGATCATGCCTTCTTCCACTGCAGTGTTGTTGCTCCGTTGTGTAAGTTTCTTGAAGATCTCATGGTTCGTATGCTGCGTGGAAAGTTCTTTGTCCTTGAGGCTAGTTCTGTTTGTAGCAATGTCGTACCTCCGTTATCTAGGGCTGAGCACTGTGCTCTTCTGCTTACTAGGTGTTATGCGAATCGTGATTTGGACGACGCGACAGAAGGAATTCTATGGTGATGAGAAGTTTACCTCTTCCCAACTGATCTTGTTCTTTCAGCATCAGCTTAAAGTCAAGATCAGGACGGAAAGGAAACGACTCACTCCATCTGAATTTGGCAAAAGGTGGGTGAGTCTTGCGTGTTTCTGTCGAGTGAAAGCTGCTGACCTGGAGTGGTTGTTTGATGCTGGTTAGGCATCAGGATATTGGGTGTGCTGGGCAGAACATGTACACCCCTTCCCTGTTAGGTTAGAATAGGAGTTTTTTGATTTTCTGTTTTTCACTTTAAAGTTAACTTAGCTAGGTTATGATTGCTCATTGTCCCCAGTTTTCATTTAGTTTAATCCCCCACCCCTTCCCGCTTTAGGTGTTCAGCAATATTAGTTCTTCGGTTGATTCGTGGCGTCTTTCGTTATTTTTCAAGTGTGCTTTTCGTTTTTGTTATGGTGTTTAAATGTGTGAGTGACTGCTGATCGGATAAATGTAGTTATTATATTCCTAAAGCCACGTATTTTTTTCGTCCGGACAACTGACTTTGCTGTCACAATATTAGAGTAGTGGGGGCTTTTATTACTAATATGATTTTATTTAGTTTCTTGTATATATCGTTTATTCATTGTATAAAATCATTGGGGAAATTTTAATGTTATTTTCTGCCCATGCCCTCCACTGAAAATTGTACATATGGGAGTTATGTAGGACTACATAGAGCAGCTGAGGTATTATGGTGGACGTGGTAAGAATAGTAAGTAAAAATGTGGTATTGTGGTGTAAGATTTATTGTAAGTGTGTCAGGGTCGACGAAATTGAATAGCTAAGTTAAACTAGGACAGATAAACACCAGCATTCCCCATCCCCAAATTTCGGCCTTGTGCCACATTTCTTGTAATTTTACAAGAATAAATACAAGTTACCGAAATTACACAGAGAATACTGCGTCAGTTGGCATAGTAGCTCTCAGTTCCACTCAGCCAGAATAATATTACACGGATATACTATTCCAACACGGCTTCACTTCAAGACTTGTATATATTCCTTACTCATAGTATTCCTGTATTACTAACCTGCGTTCCCGTTTGTATATTTACGTTCAATATAATCTATTTTTCTATCTCAAATTACTATCTTGTTGTTCATTATTTTATATGGTTCTTCACCCGGATCCACAACACTATCCTTTTTACATCGTTCAAAAAATTTTCCAAAAATAAAGTGAGATTTTTTTTAACTTTCTTTTTCAAAAATAAAGTTTATTACTATCCTTATTAACTTACCTGATGATATATTGTTTTTCGATATCGCAACAAAATGTACACGTGTTTAGTAAATTATAATTTGTACATGTTCTAAACTATAACTTTTAATATATATATATATATATATATATATGCCTTATTATTTTAATCCTTATATTTTAGTAGAAGCACGTGTTTTATTAGACACCATGTTTCGTCTTTTGTTATTTTTTTTTTTTTTGCAATGGTAACTTCTATCGGTTTGCGCATTCGAGAATTCACCCTTCTAATCTGCACTCCTCGTAAACCACGGCCATATCGATTGTGGTTTGTAGAGTACGGTCACATAGATCTTTTCAGTTCAGAAATGTTCACTTATTTTTCTAAGTAGTGCACGTATTTTAGTTCAAACCTCTCCGAAAGCTGATATCTGATAGAATGTCGACCCTGCTGTATTTAGTTTTGTACACTAAACGTCATAAACCAGCGGTTGTCAACCCCCCGGCCTGCGGGCCAAATCTGGCTCTCGAATGAATCTTGTCCGGCCCGCTAACTTACTCTAGACACAATATAAATATATTTATATTATTTTCAAACATACAAACCTTTCTCACATATGAAACGTTATTATACTGTCCCTAATCTATCTATGTGCTTCCTTGAATCGTTCCTGAAAACATCTGAGCCCTTTCAACCGCCTACTTGAGATTAGATAAAAAAATGCAAACCTTTTTCAAACATTCAAACCTTTCTCACATAGGAAATATTATTAGTCTGTCCCTAATCTATCGCTATTTTCATAGCAAATCTTCAGACGAGCTACTTATCTTAGTAAACCAAATGAAAGTGACAGTTGATAGTCTGAATATATTGCGTTGAAATTTAAAAATTATTTCTTTTTACCTAGAAAATGTGTTTTACTTTAATTTTTTATTTGTAGGGATCCCCAAAATTAGCGTACGACTTCACTTTCACTTTTTCTGTGAAATTACTTCCATGAGCAGGCACTTTTAAATGAATATAAAATAGTGTTTTCAACCGATTTTAATGGAATTTCTTTTTCAATACTGATTTATGAAACATTTATTTTTAAGATGTAATATCTTTTAATAAAATTCCCGTCAGATATTTTCTTTATTTGATGCTTTAGAAACCAGTTTTTTTTATTGGATTGAGAAAGAGGTGAAATAATTTCTGCAACTCCGAATTTTTTCGCTTCCTGGTAGAGTTTATTTTTTATGTACATGAAAACAAGAAAAAAATAAAAATACGTTTTCCAAAGCAAAAGTTATCGAAATGAATTTCCAAATCATTTCCAAATCGTATATAAAATCAATTTTTAGTCATATTTTTCTCCTCTGTAATACTAGAGCCATAGCTGTTTGCCCCTCCTCTTTGACTCGACATAGCCTTTTGGCCCTCACTCTACAAAAAGTTGCCTACTCCTGTCATGAACAAAACAATTTCTAAATAATTAATGGATTCGATTTTTAGTCCGATAAAAAGGACAGACTCACAAAAACCCACAAATATATTGGCCAATAAAACAGCCGCAAAGAATTCTCAATACGGAAGTTCCAGCAGGTCAAATTGTGAACACTTCCGGGCCAGCCATTGTTAAGCACCTCATAAGCAGCAGAAATTGTGTGAATGGCTTCAGTGTTGACCAGTTCACTGTGTTGTCTGGTTTACACTGTGCATTTCATCTACAGGCACTGGAGTCAATATACATAAAAACTAGGACCCTGACTCTTTGTAGACAAAAAGAATATATACTTGGACTCCATATCATCACCATTTAGCGCCTGTCTGTGCCCTTCCCAATACTTTTTCTCCTCCTTACTTTCTACCATAATTCATTTTCATCTTTTACATTTTTAATGTGAATATTGAATTAAAATAAGTCCCAGTATTACGCTGATTAAGTACGGGATTGAAACCGGTCGGTCGTTTTGTGTTTCTTATTTTTTATTCCATCTTTTGTAGACATTAATAAATGCCTGTATATATTAAGCTTACTTTATTAATTTATATATATATATATATATATATATATATATATATATATATATATATATATATAAAATGAGAAATCCGTAAAACGGAAAGGATAACCCACCCAAAATATTTAATTAAAATAAAATATTAAACAGATAAAAATAGAGAGCTCATCGGATATATATTTTTAATCGTATCACCCCGAGCAAGGTGGTAACGCTACTGATGTGCAGGGGGCTACATACGAGTAAAAAGATTAGATAGAAGACAGTGAAGAGAAAGACGAACTAGTTAGAAAGGAGCAAGAGAAGGATAGAAATATAGGTGTGATGCCAGTTGCAAAGGTGGAGAGAAAGGAAAGGATATACAGGGTGTTGAAGCAAGAACTAGGACCAAGTGGTTAAGAGATGAGTATTTACATTGCATTTAAATTCCTGGAGGTTGTAGCCGTCAGGAAAGCAAGAATATGGAAACGAGTTCCACAGGCGGGAAGTGCGAGAAAAGAAGCTGCAGGAGTAGAGTTGTCGTCTGCATTTGGTTGATCTAACTGTGAATGGGTGAGACCTAGTTGCCAGTCTGGTAACACGTGTAAACACCTGTTGCAGAGACTCCAGTGACTTAAGTTCGTTGGAGCAGAATCTATGAAAGTATTTATAGAACAGACAAAGGGAAACCACATTCCGTTGGTGGGGTAGTGGCTGGAGTCGAGCTGACAAGTCGATACCTATCACATTACTGATTCTCCTTTGGAGCCTGTCAAGAACACTGAGATGAACAGTAGGGGCACCTGACCATAGATGGCACCAGTACTCTATGCACGGACGGATGGTTGATTTGTATATATGCAGGATGGATTCAGGCGGGAAAAAACATCCTGGCCCGTCACAGTGACTCAACATTCCTAGCAGTGGATTTAGCTATTGATTCAATGTAATGGTTCCACTTGAGATTTGAAGAGAGAGTAAGGCCGAGGAGGCGCAGTGTATTGCTCTCAGGGAGACTCGCTTGGTCCATGCTTATGGAAGGCAGGAGAGGTTGCCTGTGATGATTGACAGACAGCAGCTTGGTCTTAGATGCATTGCAATTAACAAGCCAGACGCACTGAAATTTACAAGCCAGACACATTGAAATTTAAACAAGTTTAATGTAATACACAGAAAAGAAAATTCCATACATAATTAAAATGGTAAAATAACATATAATTAGAAGGTTAAAATTCCAGAATTTATTTAGGCAGTTTCGTAAAAAAATTGTCTCATCAGACGCAAAAAATCAAATATCTCCGCACACACACACACACACACACACACACACACACACACACACACACACACACACACATATATATATATATATATATATACTTGATGGTGATGTCGTTGAAAGACAACAAAATTTTTTATCGGGTCTAAGCTTAGACCCGATAAAAAATTCAACAAATACTGTGATTTTTTGTTGTCTTTCAACGACATCACCATCAAGTATATCAGACGGTATGAACGGATCCTACACAAAATTAATAGACAAAACTTGTCTATATTATTCAATGAAACCTGCATTAATGAAAAAAAATGCTGCCAAAATACACACAATATATATATATATATATATATATATATATATATATATATATATATATATATATGAGGAAAGCAGCTGAGTTTATCGTCCTAAACTTAGGAGAATCTGCAGGAGGCATGGATATTTGCCAGCTGACTGTGTTCCTGTTTGGAAATGTGAAGTGTGTGTTTGGTCTCTGTTGTCCAAGGTAGGACCAGTGTAGAGTAAAGCCAGTCTCGATTACCATGTTTAAGAAATGCACATATATAAATTCAAGTAAAATATGCTGAAACAATATAATCGCTGCTTCCAGTATAACATTCTTAGGATTCAACCGTGGTTTCAGCGCAGTACTATCATTACAGATAATTCAGGAATCCATTGCGATGAGGTTGCAAATACCACTTTGATCCCGTTGGCTTACTGCCAATTTTGAGAACCAGTTGTAAGCAAACACAGTCTCTTGTTCCAAACCTCAACCTTTCTCCTTTGATATTAACCGGTGATCAGTCAACCTTAAATTAGAAAACAATCTGGCATTTAGCTTCAACATTATATGTAGTATACGTAGGGATATTATTTCTTCTCCACCGCTTCAACATAGACGAAATATTCGATCCATTCACTATGGAGCTTGATAAAAATAATTGACCATGATCAGATAAATAGGGGTCACCTACCCTCTTTCCACTTGATATTACCGATATACATCATGCCATTCTCAGATCATTAGTAAATGCAGGTGATGTCAGTGTTTATAGGAGCACCTCCAGAAGTCTTAATGGTCAATGCTTAAATGCTGATCTCTTCTTTAACATTTAGTCACTCCAAAACCAAGACAATCACTTTTCATCTTACCGAGCAGACACTAAATTTTATTTAGATCTGATAAACATTTGCGTTCTCAGAGAGGAACGTTGCCTTGAATCTCTTTTTTGCACAAGCTCACACAAGCCATCGCTAAAGAGACTGTGAAAACGGGTGGTTCCTTATATCTTTCCTTAAAGCAACTGACCCCTGTCAATCGCCTATCTTTACAACACTGGACATTAGTTAAAAAATAGTGTATTGCTAAAATATCTATGCTGGAGCAGTACTGTCTACACTTTCCTCCCTTGAGAGAGTTCAAAATATTTTGCGCGACCTTGTGGGTGATGAATTATTTTCAAACATACAAACCTTTCTCACATATGAAACGTTATTAGACTGTCCCTAATCTATCTATGTGCTTCCTTGAATCGTTCCTGAAAGCATCTGAGCCCTTTCAACCGCCTACTGGAGATTAGATAAAAAAATGCAAACCTTTTTCAAACATTCAAACCTTTCTCACATAGGAAATATTATTAGTCTGTCCCTAATCTATCGCTATTTTCATAGCAAATCTTCAGACGAGCTACTTATCTTAGTACCAGTTAAACATTCACTGCGAGGAACCTCCATACCATTATCTCCATATACCATTTGTAACGACAAACTTCGATGAACATAGCTTCGTCCCCAGAAATTTTGGGGAATAGACTCCCGAGAGGATACTTAACAGAGCAGTACAATATAAATTTCTTCAAGTCTAAGATTAACATATACGTTATTTATTCTCATAATATGCACTCCTTACTTCCTCCATATGCGCAATTATATCAAACTAATTAAATAATCCTCTATCTGGAGTAGTTCTTACAGCCTTTATTGATTAAATGATATAAAAAAATGTAAAAAGAAATAAACAAAAAATGGCAAGGAAATAGGATTTGAAAAACTTAAGTAAAAAGCTATGGTAACACTGCTGACGAATGATTAGAAACGGCATGATCAACTTGTACAGAGAGACTATTTTGAGGACCCTAGAAGTTATGCCAGGATTCGTCATCGAAGGCCACAATTTAAACAACATAAGTTACGCAGATAATACAGTGCAGACACAGAAAGGAAACTACAAGACCTCTTACAGAAAGTAGCTGAAGAGAGTTATAAGAAAGGACTACAAATAAACTGCAAGAAAACCGAATGCATTGTCATCAGTAAAAAAGGGCAGCCAAAAATGCCAGATACAGGTCGGGGATACTAAAATCAAGCAGGTACAAAAATGTAAATACCTGGGAAGTGTTCTGACAGAAGACGAAAAGCGCAACACAGAAATCTAAAGGTGAACTGACATGGCGAATGAAGCATTTCACAAGTTGACATCGCATAACAATTTAATGCTCTCTTCTTTGTTTCTATCGACATTGTCTTGTTTCTCATTACTTTAATGAGAAACAAGACAATTTCGATAGAAACAAAGAGAGTATTGGATCCTTATGCGATCTCAGTTCTTCAATATGGCAGTGAATGCTGAACAATATCATCGAATATGAAGAAAAAACTTGAAGCAACTGAAATGTGGTTCTACAGAAGGATGCTGCGAATATTATGGATCGAGCATGTGATTAATACCTTTTCCAAGCGCATTTGTGCGAAAGTGAATGCAAGAGATTCAACTGGAATTATCATCTGCCAGCAGGAAACGAAACACGCAAAAGCAAGATAAAGTCGAAACGGGGAGTAATTATGATACTAAATGCCTTCATGTATTTGAAATCATCGACTCCTCAATAGAACGGGAGTTAAAATGAGTATATAATTTTAGCTAATTAATGAATATTTTTAATCGACATTATTCTTATTGCTCTTTTTGTTATATTTAATGGTCGCACATAACGTAACTGCCCAACCCTCATCCTCGCTATCCTTACCCATCTGTCACCTTCCTCCTGACATTCCCTATGTCTAACCACTCCTTCTCTTTACCTTCCCCTATGTAGCCCCATGCGCAATAGTGGCAGTGGAATGCCTTGCTTGGGGTGAGATGATTAAAAAAAAAACATGTTTGAGTAGACACCCTGATTGTTCTTTTTTAAACAATGAAATTCCTTATCAGGGCAAATAAACTTTGTTTTGCTGAAAGGATTTCGCAAAACTTAATAGTGATGAACGCTTGACTTGAAAGTGGTTTGCCAGATTAAAAATCAAGACAGGTTGTAAGCTACATTTCCTTGAGAGAGAATGTTGATCTCAAACCGGATAAATATTAATTACAAAATTACAAACACTTGCTTCTTCTGAATACAAATTTTATTAAAAAAACGGTAAACTGCATCCGGCAGTAAGGCCTGTGATTGGGAGGTTCTGAGGAGCATAAAACCACCTCTTAATTGCTGTTGTTCTCGGGTCCACCCTGACTCGTAGAGATAGCACTTGTTAGGGTCCCAGCTATGGGCAAATAGTTAACATTCAAACTGGGACTTTTCACTTTTCCTTATTATTTTTTCAATTGGAGTAGATAGACTGAACTATCGCCCGGTTCACACTCCACCCACATCTATTGAACAGGTGTAGAGGCTCATCCCTTGTTCCCTGTTTAGGATGTGGTTTCCGGTTTTCTCTTTTCCCATCTTTTCACTTTTCCTTATTTTGTTTTCAATTGGAGTAGATAAACTGAACTATCGCCCGGTTTACACTCCACCCACGTCTATTGAACAGGTGTAGAGGCTCATCTCTTGTTCCCTGTTTAGGATGTGGTTTCTGGCTTTCTCTTTTCCAATCTTTTCACTCTTACGTAGACCCCTGCACACCAGTGGCCTTACCGCCTTGCCCGGAGTGATATGACTAAAAAAAAAAATGTGAAAGTATAAAAATCGAATTTTATAGAAATATAAAATAGACTTTATAAAATATATATACATGGAAATAGACTTTTATAGAAAAATGTACATTTTTGAGCAAAAAAATATTACCAACAATACAATTTTGAAGAATAAATTATTACCATAATACATCTTGCTCGGTAGGAGATGATTAGAAAAAAAAAAGAAAAATTATCAGTTTGGCATTTATTCGCATTCGAATGAGCTTTTTGTGAAGACACATACATCTAGCGTCTTTTGTATTGATGGAAGTATTACTGGAAATTATCTTTTGTCGAAAGCGCACAGTTGTTGTGTTACATTCTCTTGGGTTTTATTGACGTCTTAATATGTTGTTCCTTCATGTGGGATATCATTTTTAAAAAGGGTAAGTAGTAATCTAAAGAATCTAGTGGTTGTCGTAGGGGAATTTTCTTTTCTTGGCCAACTACCCCTGCACAAGCTATTGCCACTAATGAAACCTGTGACGACCACATTCTACACACTTTCCTTCCAAGCACTGCAATAAACGACGGAAGTAAATTGTTCAGTATATATTTCTTTTGAAGTATATGAATGTCTTATTTGGTACAATTATTTACTAATAAATTGTTTGTGTCTTGAGTTTTATTCATATAAAATTTGCGAAGTTTCAGTAAAATTTTATAAGTATCTGCTTTATGACTTCCATTGATAATCGGATTGAAATTCTAACGGTAAAATTTTGAACCTAAACTTAAAACTCCTTTCCTTAAAAAACAATAACAAATTTGGAAAATCTATTCTGTGCCATTATTTATCATATCGAACCCCAAAATTCAAATTTTTAGTGCAATACCACTGTTCCTAAATTGACCTACCTTAATTTGACAGTGATGATCATTGAATCGAACTAGCAGCATCGCACATCGACCTGATCAGTAAATACGACATCTTAGAGAAAACAGTCTGATATTCCTGCACGGTCTGTTGTTGGTGAAGAGAGACAAAACGTGAATAACTAAAAATCCCGCATATTTACAATCAAAAAGAGACATTAAAATCTTATGAGGCACTTAATGAAGGAAAAAGAGTTTAGGGAATTTAATACTCACTGGAAGTTCTTGGGACACGTAATGAGGAAAGAAGCTTTGGAGAATCTGATACTCACAGGTCAGACAGAGGGAACGAGAGACAGGTGAAAGCAACGGATAACATATTTGAAGGGTTGTACAGATGGATAGTAGAGCGGGGTTTGAGTGGGGTAACAGAAGAAAGCCTGCTAAGAGCTACCAGGGATAGGGAGACGTAGAAGGCCATGATCTCCTACGTCCTGAAGAAGCATGGCACATAGAAGAAGAAACCCAAGAGAAGAGGAAACAGCAAATAATCTACATAACGAGTTTGAGTAACTGACAAAAACTGTTACATGAACAAATGATACTTTTTATAATCATATCGCCCCAAGCAAGGCAGTCTACTGCCACTGATGCGCAGGGGGTTACATAGGAGGAAAGTTCAGAGAAATAGTGACAGGTTACAGGGCGTGTCAGGAAGTGGGTAAGAGAAGAGTTAAGATACTAAGGGTGGAGTGGACGGAGAAATGAGCATGAGAGAGAGGATGCAAGTTAGCAAAATAGACTAATGACTTTACATTTAAATTCTTAGAGATTGTAGCTATCGGGGAAGTAAGTAAACGGAAGAGAATTCCACAGGTGAGAAGCGCGACAAAAGAAGCTACTGGAGTAGAATTTGTGTTTACATTTTATTGGTTTCACAGTAAAAGGGTGGGACCTAGTTGCTAATCTTGTAGCACGATCAAATTCATGCATACGGAGAGCCAGAAAGCTAAGTTCATTGGAGAAAAAGCCATGAAAGTATTTGTAGAAGATACACAGAGAAGCCACATTGCCCCGGTGAGAAAGTGTCTGTATCTTGGCTGCCAGGTCGGGATCAATCACGTTACAGATTCTCTTTTGGACTGTGTCAAGGACCCCTGGGTGGATAGCAGGAGCACCCGACTAGATATAGCAACAGTATTCAATGAAAGGGCGGATGTTAGATTTATATATCTGCAAGATGGCCTCAGTGGGAAAAAGCTTTCTGGCCCTACGCAGAGAACCAATTTTCTTAGCAGCGGATTTAACTATGGATTCTATATAGTCATTCCACTTGAGGTCTGTTGTGTGAGTTAACCCGAGGAGGCGCAGTGTTTTGCGTTCAGGCTAATGGTTTGAGGGAGGTAGGAGGTAATGGTTAACAGATAGCTGCTTCGATTTAGAGGCATTATAATTCACGAGCCATTTCTTACTCGAGTCCGCAACAGGCACAAAACCGTGAAGAGTCATCATTACCCAGGTCCTGCAGAGATATGCTATATAAACGACATTATTACTTGCTATATTTCCAAGTTCTTAAAGTGATAGACTATATGGACACTTTTTCAAGACAGTAAATATTTAATTACTCCTGTTGTATTGTTTGCGGTTTTTATTAAAACGTTTTGTTTTTTGCTTTGTTTTTTTTTTCCGGAAGAATATTTCTTAAATGAAGTTTTCAAACTGCACAAAGGACAACGAAAACACATTTCATCGAAACTGTACAGTTAATTAAAAAGTGTTATTTTTTCCTTCTTTTTTTTTTCTTCACTTAATTAAGTCTTCTTAATAGTTGCCGGCGAACATTTTCCATTATTTCCAATTTTATAGGCCGAAACCCAGACGCTTAAAATGAGGAAAAGTTTGTTAGCTTAAAACTCTTTATTGTTTAACAAATTAAGTGTTACGACAGACCCTCAACTTTCTCCATCGGCTGAACAATTCATTGGTGTGAAATCTACGTGGGAAATTCTATCTATCTATCTATCTATCTATCTATCTATCTATCTATCTATCTATCTAATTATTTTTGCATCTATCTAACTATCTATCTATCTATCTATCTATCTATCTATCTATCTATCTATCTAATTATTTTTGCATCTATCTAACTATCTATCTATCTATATATCTATCTATCTATCTATCTATCTATCTAAATATTTTTGCATCTATCTATCTATCTATCTATCTATCTATCTATCTAAATATTTTTGCATCTATCTATCTATGTATCTAATTATTTTTGCATCTATCTATCTATCTATCTATCTATCTTATTATTTTTGCATCTGTCTATCTAATTATTTTTGCATCTATCTATCTATCTATCTATCTATCTATCTATCTATCTATCTATCTAATTCTTTTTGCATCTATCTATCTATCTATCTATCTATCTAATTCTTTTTGCATCTATCTATCTATCTATCTATCTAATTATTTTTGCATCTATCTATCTATCTATCTATCTATCTATCTATCTATCTATCTATCTATCTATCAATCTATCTAATTATTTTTGCATCTATCTATTTATTTATCTATCTATCTAATTATTTTGCATCTATATATCTACCTAATTATTTTTGCATCTATCTATCTATCTATCTATCTATCTATCTATCTATCTATCTATCTATCTATCTGTCTAATCATTTTTGCATCAATCTATCTATCTATCTATCTATCTATCTATCTATCTATCTATCTATCTATCTAATTATTTTTGCATCTATGTATCTATCTATCTATTTTTTGCATCTATTTATCTCTCCATCTATCTTTGTATCTAACTATGTATCTATCTATCTAACTATTTTTTGCATCAATCTATGCATCTATCTATCTATCTATCTATCTATCTATCTATCTATCTATCTATCTATCTGTCTATCTATGTATCTATCTCTCTATCTAACTATCAATCTAACTATTTTTGCATCTATCTATCTATTTATTTATTTTTGCATCTATCTATCTATCTATCTATTTATTTTTGCATCTATCTATCGATCTATCTATTTATCTAATTATTTTGCGTCTATCTATCTACCTATCTAATTATTTTACATCTATCTATCTATCTATCTATCTATCTATCTATCTATCTATCTATCTATCTATCTATCTATCTAATTGTTTTTGCATCTATCTATCTATCTATCTATCTATCTAATTATTTTTTCCTCTATCTATCTATCTAATTATTTTTGCATCTATCTATCTATCTAAATATTTTTGCATCTATCTATCTCTCTATCTATCTACCTATCTAATTATTTTTGCATCTATCTAATTATTTTTGCATCTATATATCTATCTATTTAATTATTTTTTGCATCTATTTATCTATCTATCTATTTTTTCATCTATCTAATTATTTTGCATCTATCTATCTATCTATCTATCTATCTATCTATCTAATCATTTTTGCATCTATCTATCTATCTATCTACTCATTTTTGCATCTATCTCTCTATCTAATTATTTTGGCATCTATCAATCTCTTTATATATTTCTGCATCTATCTATCTGTCTATCTATCTAAATGTTTTTGCATTTATCTATCTATCTATCTAAATATTTTTGCATTTATCTATCTATCTATCTAAATATTTTTGCATTTATCTATCTATCTGTCTATCTAATTATTTTTGCATCTATCTATCTATCTATCTATCTATCTATCTATCTATCTATCTATCTATCTATCTATCTAATTATCTTTGCATGTATCTATCTATCTATGTATCTAATTGTATTTGCATCTATCTATGTATCTAATTATTTTAACTATTTTTGCATCTATCTGATTATTTTTACATCTATCTATCTATCTATCTATCTATCTATCTATCTATCTATCTATCTAATTCTTTTTGCATCTATCTATCTATCTAATTATTTTTGCATCTATCTATCTAATTATTTTTGCATCTATCTATCTATCTATCTATCTAATTATTTTTGCATCTATCTATCTATCTATCTAATTATTTTTGCATCTATCTATCTATCTAATTATTTTTGCATCTATCTATCTAAATATATTTTGCATCTATCTATCTGTGTATCTAATTATTTTTTGCATCTATCTATCTGTCTATCTAATTATTTTTGCAAATATCTATCTATCTAAATATTTTTGCATCTATCTATCTATCTATCTAATTATTTTTGCAACTATCTATCTATCTAATTATTTTTGCAACTATCTCTTTATCTATCTATCTAATTATTTTTGCATCTATCTATCTATCTATCTATCTATCTATCTATCTATCTATCTATCTATCTCTCTATTTAATTATTTTTGCATCTATCTATCGTATCTAATTATTTTTGCATCTATCTATCTATCTATCTATCTATCTATCTATCTATCTATCTATCTATCTATCTATGTATCTAATTATTTTTGCATCTATCTATCTATCTGTCTATCTATCTAATTATTTTTGCATCTATTTATCTATCTATCTATCTATCTATTTTTTGCCTCTATCTATCTATCTTTGTATCTAACTATCTATCGCTCTAACTATTTTTGCATCTATCTATTTAACTATCTATCTAATTATTTTTGCATTTATCTCTCTACATATCTAATTATTTTTGCATCTCTATCTATCTATCTATCTATCTATCTATCTATCTATCTATCTCTCTATCTATCTATCTATCTATCTATCTATTTTTGCATCTATCTATCTATCTATCTATCTAAATATTTTTGCATCTATCTAATTATTTTTGCATCTATCTATATATCTATCTATCTATGTATCTAATTATTTTTGCATCTATCTCTCTATCTATCTAATTATTTTTGCATCTATGTATCTATCTATGTTTTTTTGCATCTGTCTATCTATCTATCTATCTATCTATCTATCTATCTATCTATCTATCTATTTATCTGTCTAATTACTTTTGCATCTATCTATCTATCTATCTATCTATCTATATATCTATCTATCTAATTATTTTTGCATCTATCTATCTATCTATCTATCTATCTAATTATTTTTGCATCTATCTATCTATCTATCTATCTATCTATCTATCTATCTAATTATTTTTGCATTTATCTATCTATCTATCTAATTATTTTTGCATCTATCTATCTATCTAATTATTTTTGCATCTATCTATCTATCTAATTATTTTTGCATCTATCTATCTATCTATCTATCTATCTATCTATCTATCTAATTATTTTTGCATCTATCTATCTATCTATCTAATTATTTTTACATTTATCTATCTATCTATCTAATTATTTTTCCATCTATCTATCTATCTAATTATTTTTGCATCTATCTATCTATCTAATTATTTTTGCATCTATCTATCTATCTATCTATCTAATTATTTTTGCATCTATCTAATTATTTTTGCATCTATCTATCTATCTATCTATCTATCTATCTATCTATCTAATTATTTTTGCATCTATCTATCTATCTGTCTGTCTATCTATCTAATTATTTTTGCATCTATTTAATTCTATTTCTATCTATCTATCTATCTATCTATTTTTTGCCTCTATCTATCTATCTTTGTATCTAACTATCTATCGCTCTAACTATTTTTGCATCTATCTATTTAACTATCTATCTAATTATTTTTGCATTTATCTCTCTATC
This sequence comes from Ascarosepion bandense, assembly GCA_037127315.1. NCBI lineage: Eukaryota > Metazoa > Mollusca > Cephalopoda > Sepiida > Sepiidae > Ascarosepion > Ascarosepion bandense. The sequence goes on along the minus strand of JBBBDQ010001129.1, from coordinate 1,530,324 downwards.
TATCTAATTATTTTTGCATCTCTATCTATCTATCTATCTATCTATCTATCTATCTATCTATTTTTGCATCTATCTATCTATCTATCTATCTATCTAAATATTTTTGCATCTATCTATCTAATTATTTTTGCATGTATCTATATATCTATCTATCTATGTATCTAATTATTTTTGCATCTATCTATCTAATTATTTTTGCATCTATGTATCTATCTATGTTTTTTTGCATCTGTCTATCTATCCTTCTATCTATCTATCTATCTATCTATCTATATATATATCTATCTATCTATTTATCTATCTAATTATTTTTGCATCTATCTATCTATCTATCTATCTATCTATCTAATTATTTTTGCATCTATCTATCTATCTATCTATCTAATTATTTTTGCATTTATCTATCTATCTATCTAATTATTTTTGCAACTATCTATCTATCTAATTATTTTTGCATCTATCTATCTATCTAATTATTTTTGCATCTATCTATCTATCTATCTATCTATCTATCTATCTAATTATTTTTGCATCTATCTATCTATCTCTCTATCTATCTATCTATCTATCTATCTATCTATCTAATTATTTTTGCATCTATCTAATTATTTTTGCATCTATCTATCTATCTATCTATCGATCTATCTATCTATCTAATTATTTTTGCATCTATCTATCTATCTGTCTATCTATCTAATTATTTTTGCATCTATTTATCTATCTATCTATCTATCTATCTATCTATTTTTTGCCTCTATCTATCTATCTTTGTATCTAACTATCTATCGCTCTAACTATTTTTGCATCTATCTATTTAACTATCTATCTAATTATTTTTGCATTTATCTCTCTATCTATCTAATTATTTTTGCATCTCTATCTATCTATCTATCTATCTATCTATCTATTTATCTATTTTTGCATCTATCTATCTATCTATCTAAATATTTTTGCATCTATCTCTCTAATTATTTTTGCATCTATCTAATTATTTTTGCATCTATCTATCTAATTATTTTTGCATCTATCTATATATCTATCTATCTATGTATCTAATTATTTTTGCATCTATCTATCTAATTATTTTTGCATCTATGTATCTATCTATGTTTTTTTTGCATCTGTCTATCTATCCTTCTATCTATCTATCTATCTATCTATCTATCTATCTATCTATCTAATTATTTTTGCATCTATCTATCTATCTATCTATATATCTATCTATCTATCTAATTATTTTTGCATCTATCTATCTATCTATCTATCTATCTATCTATCTAATTATTTTTGCATCTATCTATCTATCTATCTAATTATTTTTGCATTTATCTATCTATCTATCTAATTATTTTTGCATCTATCTATCTAATTATTTTTGCATCTATCTCTCTATCTAATTATTTTTGCATCTATCTATCTATCTATCTATCTATCTAATTATTTTTGCATCTATCTATCTATCTATCTAATTATTTTTGCATCTATCTAATTATTTTTGCATCTATCTATCTATCTATCTATCTATCTATCTATCTATCTATCTATCTATCTATATTTTCTAATTATTTTGCATCTATCTATCTATCTATCTATCTATCTATCTATCTATCTATCTATCTATCTACCTACCTATATATAATACTATTTGCATCTAAGTCCCTTTCTAATAATAATAATAATAATAATAATAATAATAATAATTTGAATAATTTTTTTCAGTTGAATTAAAATAATTGAACTCCGAATTTCTTGAAATTTCATTCGCTTTTCTAATTTTAATATTCATTATATAATTTTCACGAAACTTAAATTAAGAATTTAGAAAAGGGTGTGATTTAAGAAAAGGAAAAAGAAAACTGTGTTATTTCGACAAAATGTATGTTTTCCTCAAGTTATAGTAAAAAAAATTTTTTCATTAAAATATATTTTCTTCTAGATACTTTTTCCGCCACCTTTGGGATATTTTTCTATAAGAGTAAAGATATTCACATTATTCGTCGACAACTGGTTCGAAATCAGATAGACCCTCTGCGTCGAACCATGTTCCAGTCTTGTTATTATATGAACAATTTACTAATGCCAACTGTCTTTCTTTTCTTTTTTTTTTGTCGCTGCTCAAAGTATTGAGGCCAGTTACTTTCCAAATGACAAACGAGTTGGATTTGTTTTGGAGACATTGCTTAAAGAGGTAAGACCTACAGTTTGAAAGAAAAGTGTCTCGAGTGTGGTTGCTTCACGACACCACAAATGTCCCATCAGTGACCATCGCTTGTGTAGTAGATTTTGGGCTAATCAAAACATTACTCAACCGGGACAAAAACTATATTCTCCAGATCTATCCCTTGAAAGTTTTACTATTTTTCAAAAATCAAATAACACTTGAAAGGAAAAAAGATTTTAAAATGTCGGGGGAAAAAAGAGGATACGACGAGCCACTTGCTAGCTATCTAAAACATTATGTCTATTAAAAATAAAAACGACTCTGAATAAAAATTTAAAATGCTGACTTACAGTCAGACGATTAGGAAGGTTCTCCCCGACATTGTATAAGGTTGTCAAGTTTGATGTACTTGAAAAATATTTGTTAGACACACGAATACCATTTTGGAGGCTTCCTTGCTGACGAAACTAGCATTTGCGGTTTTTTACGTAAATTTATTTTCAGATATCCAATAATCAGCTTTCCGTACAAAACAATTTTTTTTCTGCTCTGTGTCGACGTTGAACGCTTTGGATCGACTTTGCTGTGACCCTCAAACATCTCTTCGGGCACTGTGAATATGATCACTCGCACAGTTAAAAGGTAGATACGACCGAGCTGAGATTGGCCAAGGAAAGATTAATTCGGCGACGAAGAAAAGCAAATAGATATAGGAAGGTAGCTGCATATAGACACGCAGGCAAAGACTGAAATTGCGAAGTAGATTGCAAGAATGTGTATATCACTCTTTTTTGCTGGGTGAGCTTCGGTATACGTATTATTCTGGACGCCAGTGAGTCAAATACAGTGCTCATTTCTCAGTGGAAACAGTTGAACCAGAAATATTTTAAATTGAAAATTACTTTGCTCGACAAGTGAAAGGTGCTTGGCCATATATATATATATATATATATATATATATATATATATATATATATAATGTTTGTCTCTAATGGTCGGAAGAGAGAAAAAGGAAACTGGAAACCAGGAATCACCGATTTGGAAGAATTCTTCTTGCAGAAGAAACCTAATGAACCCAATATACGTCTGTATTCGTTATCTACGTTCCATACGCAATACACACTTCGGCGATCATGTCTCGAAAGAGACTGGGCAGAAGATTATTCCGCAGTAAGTTTCTGCGGTAGACTGGTTGCCAGCCAAGGCTATAGAAACCAATATTTCCTGTTATTTAACTGGAGGGAAGGTACGGATTAATACCTTTTCCAAGGATATTTGCGTGTAAGTGAATGCAATGAATACAATTGATATTCGAACTCGGCTCGCCGAATTCTCGTTCCGAGCCGATATACACTGCACTAGAACACACATCCAGATAAGCATTCTTTATGGTAAGTCTAAAAAGTCCATACAAACTGGGGGTGGGGTATGGATGTTAGCTACTATCTTTTACAATTATACGTCTATTCTACTTTATTTCTCCTACTTTCAGGTCTTTTATTTCACTTATCTGCGTTGTAGTGCAGTGGATATCGACGCGGGACGACAAAACGGGTTGCCGAGTTCGAATTTCAATTGAATTCTTTGCGTTCACTTAGGAAAGGTACTAATTCGTCTCTTCCATCCAGTTATTGGATTCTATAGTCTTGGCTAGCAACCAGTATGCCGCGGAAAGCAACGGCAACCTACTGCGGGATAATATTCTTCCCAGTCAGTCATGTTTCTTTCGAGACATGATCTCCCAAAGCGTGTATCACGTATGACACTTAACTGACTGACTGAATATAATAGTTAGAAACATGATTAAGGCTTCTACTGGGTATAAAGTGGGGGATCGTTTTTTATTGTTGTGTAGTAATAAAATGACCCCCACTAACTGCTACGTAATAATATGATACATCTCTTCTCTAGCTATGAGCTAAATAATAGGACAGATCTTGGCTGGCAACCAGTCTGCCGCAGAAAGCAACGGCAACCTACTGCGGGATAATCTTCTGCCCTGTCAGTCATGTCTCTTTCGAGACATGATCGCCCAAGCGTGTATCTCGTATGGCACTTAATTGATTACTTTTTACTTCTTTCTTTTTATCATTTCTTTCTTTTTTCTTTCTTTTAATATTTTTCTTTTTTTCTTTTAATTTTTTCTTTGTTTCATATCGTTCCTTTTTTTTCCTAATTTTCATTTTTTCACTATTTACATTATTGAGACTACTGCCCTCATCTTTGTTGCCATTTGCCCGACGTTTCGGCTGTTGTACGCTCTAGCCTCTTTAGTTGCTAGAAATTTGGAACCGAACCCTTTATTACAAATACTTGGGTATATCATTCTTGTCCTTTACATAGATCCTCTTTATCATGCGTTATCTCCCTCTAGCCTTGTCAGTTATATATTCTCTACTCCTGTAGTCTGGTATTGAACTCACAACTCTTTGGATCAAGTCACAGGAACTAATAAACGTCTATATCCACTGAGCCATTTGTCCTTAAGAAAGAAGGCCGAAGCGTACAACGGCTGAAATATCGTACAAATGGCAACAAAGATGAGGACATTTTTTGGTAGTCATGAGTTATCTCCCCTTAACCCTGTAAGTTACTTGTTCATCACTGCTGTAGTCTGGTATTAAACTCACAATATACATTAATGATCTCCCTGATTCCATAAGAGCCCAAATAGGTTTGTACGCCGATGACACCACAGTTTATTCTCGCCTCCTACAAAAATCTGGTGTAGGCGTCAAAGCTAACCTCGCAGCCGAGATTGAAAAAGACCTCCAATCCATATTGGACTGGGGTAAGAAATGGTTAGTAAATTTTAATGCTTCTAAAACGAAGCTACTCTCAATTAACCATCATCGGCAATCTCACCTACCTCCCATTAGCATGGACCAGGCTTGCCTCCCAGAGATTAAAACACTGCTCCTCCTTGGTCTCACACTTTCAGCGGACCTCAAATGGAATGACTATATCGAATCCATTGCTAAATCCGCTGCTATGAAAGTCGGTTCTCTGTGTAGGGCCCGGAAGTTTTTCCGTCTGAATCTATCCTGCACATTTATAAATCTACCATCCGACCGTGCATTGAATACTGCTGTCATATCTGGTCGGGTGCCCCTGCTGTTCTCCTCGGGCTTGATAAGGTTCAGAGGAGGGTCTGTAATGTGATAGATACCGACTGCAGTCTCTCTCCCACCGGTGCGACGTGGCTTCCCTGTATCTCTTCTATAAATATTTTCACGGCTTCTGCTCCGATGAACTTAGATCACTAGTGCCCCCTAAATACGAATTTGAACGAGATACTAGATTAGCAGATCCCACCCTTTTACAGTGAAACCGATAAAATGCAGCCCCAACTTCTACTCCAACAGTTTCTTTCCTCGCACTTCCCGACTGTGGAATTCTCTTTCAAACGATTGCTTCTCCGACGGCTACAATCTCCAGGAGTTTAAATGTAAGGTCAATAGACACCTCCTAACACACTAATCTGCTCCCATTCTATCAAACACTCTTCCCATCTGCCCAACCCTCATCCTCGCTATCCTTACTCATCTGTCACTTTCCTCCTGACATTCCCTATGTCTGACCACTCCTTCTCTTTACCTTCCCCTATGTAGCCCCATGCGCAATAGTGGCAGTGGAATGCCTTGCTTGGGGTGAAATGTTTAAAAAAAACCAAAAAAAAAAACCAACTATTTGGGTCAAGTCACAGGAACTAACCTACCTCTATATCCACTAGGCCATGTGTCCTTAAGGAAGAAGGTCGGAACATACAATGGCTGAAACGTCGTACAAATGAGTTATCTCCCTAAACCTCTAAGTTACTTGTTCACCACTGCTTCTTAAGAAAGATGGTCGGAGCGTACAACGACCAAAGCGTAGTAAAAATGGCAACAAAGATGAGGTCAATAGTCCGAATAATGTAAATACTGTAAACATTACCTCATCTCAGAAATATAGACATTGGTCTCAGTATAACAACTACAATGTAAGTTTCATTTTAGTGCACTTGTGCGTTATATTGAGCAAACATTTACAAACAATACAGTTCACTATCTTTTCTACTCTTAGTTTCTTTCTTTTTTTAATTTTCTTTTTTGCGTTTTTTTCTCTTATTTTTGTCTTTATTCACTTTTACTAATATTTTTATTTTGTTGAATTTCTTTTTTACCAATAATTTTTCTTCCTTCTTTTCTAGCATTATTTTATGGAATTTCTTCTTTTTGTGGTCCTGAGCATGACGGTAAACTGCATCCGGCAGCAAGGCTTCTGATTGGAGGATTGTGGGGAGCATGGAACCACCTCTTAATTACTGTTGTTCCTCGATCCACCCTGACCCAGAGTGGTAGCACCTGTTAGGGTCCCAGCTATGGGCAAATAGTTAACCCCCAAACTGGGTTCAAAACACTATGAAAGTATCGAAATATATAAATATATAAATATAGAAATAAAAATAGACTTTTATAGGAAAATATACACTTTTGAAGGAAAAATATTACCAACAATACATTTCTGAAGAACAATTATTGCCATAACACATTTTTGAAGGAAAAATTATTCTCAGCCATACATGTTTGTATACAAACCTAAAAGATATTTTCTGCTTTCTAAAATAACAAAAAGAATAAAAACAAAACATTTCATCAAAATTTGACTAAATCAACCTTCTCACTATAACCGAACATGAAAAAAATATCTTAAAACCCTATCTTTTTGGCATTAAATAACCCACAGAGGTGTTGATATGCCGTTAAACAAAACTGAAACTCAAAACTCTTCTTTTCGTTCTGTTTTCCCTCTTATTGTTTTTGTCCATTTTTGAAGAGTTACTTTTCCACTGTTTTGTTTTTTCTTTCATATTTCTTCTCTTTTTGCTTACTGTTTTATTCAGTTACACAGTCTTTCTTTTTCATTTAACAACGGAGAATCTTTAACCCTGAAGTCACCGAAAATCTATGACGACATTGACTGTATTTTACCGTGATTATTTTTACAACGGAATTTAGGACTTGGATTAATTCTTACTTTTTCCTTTTAACTTACATGAAAACCTACTTTTAATAAAGCCATGAGGTTATTTATTGTCTGTAATAAAATCATTGGTTTAATTTTAAGAGTATATTTATCACATTCATGAACATATACAGAATATACAAGCATGACTAGTGCAACATTGCAATCTCTGAATTAATGTCTACAAGTATGTTCATAAAACCAGGCTGGCTGACGGCATATAAATTCAGCTCATCAATATCAAACCAAAGAGTTATCTTTCACATTTAAGCGTCCTATTATAACTGCCAACTAATTTTCACCATTTTACTGTTGAACTAGCGAGATGCAACAACTACTTCTATTACAACAGTTTCTTTGCTCGCACTTCCCGCCTGTGGAATACCTTTTCGATTTCTTGTTTCCCTGATAAATACAAACTTCAGTAATCAAAATCTAACGTCCATCGCAATCTTGCCATTTTTTGTACTTCCATCACACATTCCCATTAATATATTCTCTTTCATTTTAACTCTCTTTCACTCTCACCCACTTAAGCCACTGCGTTCTAGTTACATTCTCGCCTTTCTTGGGGTAAATGATAAAAAATGTACACAGTGCCGAATCTTCCACTCAATGATCCTCCGAATCAGCCGATTTTCCACCTCAGCTTTTACAGGAGAACGGCTACATTGTGGAATAGAATTCCGAGAGGATGTGTCTGCGATCAGGACAATCTTAATCTTTTACAGCGAGAAGATTCTGAGTACTCTAGATGTTATGCCAGGATTTCAACCGATTTTAACGGAATTTGTTTTTCAACAATGATTTATGAAACATTTATTTTTAAATTGTAATATATTTTTTAACAAATTCCCGTCAGATATTTTCTTTTTTTTATGCTTTAGAAACCTGTTTTCTTTTTGTTGTTGTTTTTGTTTTTTTGTTTTTATCGGATTGAGAAAAAGGTGAAATACTTTCTGCAAATCCGAAATTTTTCGCTTCCTGGTAGAGTTCCTTTTTATGTTTTTTTTTTAAAAATAAAAACAAGTAAAAATCAAAATACGTTTTCCAAGGCAAAAGTTATCGGAATAAGTTATAGTTTTGTAGGTTGTGATAGTAGTTTGTTTTATCCCTACAGTAAAATAAAGAATCTTTTGTTGAATATGTTTGTATTTTTCATTTTTTTTTTTTGTTATTCCTGTAGTAAAATAAGTGATATTGTTTAAATACAATTAAATTATATTGAATCCTTGTTTTCTTCAAACATAGAAAATTTATTCACATATTTAATAACATAGTTCTCCTCCATGACACTGGAATCATAGCTGTTTGGCTCTCCTCCTTGACTCTACATAGCTCCAAAAGGTCGCCGATCCCTGTCCGCTACTAACAGTTTCTTTTCTCGAACTTCCCACTTATAAAAAATCTTTTCCGGCTTTTCACAATGGAGTCAAGTTTGAGCTTCAAAAATGTGAAAGCAACGTTAACCGTTATCTTCTATCTTCCGAATTCCTGTTGTTTTATTTTCTCTTTGCATAATATTGTTTTTCTTTTTCTTATAGTCGTTAACCCCTTGCATATTTATGGTTTTATTGCATTTCTTGCTGTAAAAAAAAAGAACAAAAAAAAAAAGAAAACTATTCGAGATTTATTTACACATATTCCTAATTTAGTTTATTAAATATTTTATTCTGCTTCTCTTAGTTTCAATATGACATGTATATTACATTCTCCAAGCATTCTTTCCTTATTATCTTTCACGGAACTTTTAACCATTCTTAGTACAAGTGTTTTTTTTTCTCACCGTTGCTCATATGTACCATCAATAAAATTCTCTGAAATTTGTTTTATAGAATTACATCTTTGTTGTATCTCTGTTTCAACTTTATCCGTGAGGAAATGTTCCAAATTGCACTGCCATATTGAACGGCAAGTTTTCTTTTTGGTGTAATAGATATCGACTAGGAATGAGAGCGTCACAATCACCTACGTGAAATACATTTAGAAAAGGTATGTATACATCTCATCCCCCACCCTAACTATATGTTTAATAGAAGGATATACTGCGTCTTATAGCCTCAGTTGGCGATCAGTCTATGAAATCCCACTTGCAAAGTTATTAGAACAGCAAATACGACAATTTACTCCTGGTGAGCGAATAAAAAGGTTCCAACGACAGTTTTTTAATCGTACGTAATAATATTAAAAGAGTTGTGCAACGTAAACACCAAAAGGATCAGACGGCTAATTTTAGGAGAAACCATCGCTGGTTGGTTAATTAATCAGGATGCAGCCGTCCATGCAAGTCACCATATAATAGACACAAGAACTATCGCCCACTTCGTTCTCTATGCGATGCGAATCTGAATTCTCAAATGAGAATCACTTCAATTTTAACTCTAACCCACATTCATTTCAATTGACATTCACCATATAATACAAGAGAAATATTTAATTTAACAAATTAAATATTTTCTGCATCATTCGAACTGTTCCTAAGACAAACTAAACTATGTGGAAGATGTATTATGAAAGACATTTAACCATAATTTTCGTAAATATACAATTTTGCAACTTCTTTTCGTATGCTTATCACTACTACAGTTATTTTATGCTTTATTGTATAAATGCTATCGTTTGCTGCCTTAGATATTTGTTTGTATTTCTTTTGTTACGTTAATGTAAAAATTATAAATAATTGTGGACTGGATTCTGAACACGCTAGGAACTTTTAATAAGTGAATAGCAATTATTTGATCGTATAGATAACCACGCATCTAGCACAAGTCTATCACAGAAAAAAACATCAGCTTATTTTGGCAAAATAATTTGACTAGTCATTTACAAATCGTATGAGACATGATCGTCCAAGTTTGTGTCGCGTATTGCACTTAATTGATATGAAACGCGCCTTTGACTGTCTTTGTTCAATATGGCGTCATGTGTTATAACAATTCCCAGAGATTTCAATGTCAGCAGTGAATTCATTTTGATGTCTCCAATTCGTAGCTAGCTTCATTTACTGCCATTTTTACACATGACCATTTATACACCTCTAAAAATCCTCTCTTCCGCTATTAAGTATCACTTAACAAATTTGCATATGTATATATGGTGGGGATTAATTGTGCATAAATAAGCGTTTGGTTGATCGGAAATTAATGTCACATTTTAGTATCGTTTTTATTCCAGAATTAATGATTTTAAATTGAATTTAAATTTATCAAAATAGCGACCTTAAACCTTTATACATTTATGCCTTAGAGTTAAAACTTTATTTTTGCCTTTACGATAAGAGGAGTGTACACCAAAAATGTTTGAATGAAGTGTCTTCCTCTTATTCACATCAAATATCTTTTGACTAAAAATTAATGAAAATAATGTCAGATTTTAGAATCGTTTTTCTTCCAGAATTAATGATTTTAAAATGAATTTAAATTTATCAAAATAGGAACCCTAAACCTTCATACATTTATGCCATCGAGTTAAAACTGTATGTTTGCCTTTACGACCAAAAGATTATCACAAAATATATTTGAATAAAATATCTGCATCTTCGCAAACAAATGCCTTTTGACTTAAAAAATAATTGTCAAGATGCTTCAAAAAGTTGTCGACAGTGGTGGGGATGTACGGGGAAATTAGTGGCTGTCCAAAATCTTGTATTCCAAGTAGGTAATCTTCTGGAGCACTATCCTGGGATTACGTGGTCGAACATTATCATGAAACAACATCTGATCTCGACACTTAACCAATGCCATGCGCATTGTATTTTGCGCAATGACATTAAACTACCGAAGTTTACATTAGAGGTATTGGGCCACAACTCTCATCATAGCTGCTTTAGTTTTCCTACCAAGTAGTTGATTTTTACGAGATAGACTTCTTAGTGCCATGATTACCCAGTTTTGAATGAAAAATTATTTTACACCTCGACTGCTTAACAGATACGACTAAAAACCCCACCCTTTCATACTATTTAATCCATAGGTGAGTGCTGAATAGATAAGTTCATTCCTTTTAGAAGGGTATTTGCGCGAAAGTTCATGCAAACTACCTGAATACGGACAGGTAACGAATTCAACAGATTTACAAAGATAGAAAGGGGCGTAAAACAAGGACGCGTTTTTTACCGGATCCATTCAACTTGTACAGCGAGAATATTGTGAAGACTCTTGATGTTATGCCAGGATTCTCATCGGAGGCCACAATTTAAACAATACAAGGTCCACAGACAATAAAGCGCTGAATGCAGACACGGAAAGGAAACTACAAGACCTCCTACACAAGGTAGCTGAAGAGAGTGACAAGAAAAGACTACAAATAAACTGCAAGAAAACCGAATGTGTGGTCATCAGTAAAAAGAGCAATCCTAAATGCCAAATACAGGTGGGGGATGTTAAAATCAAGCTGATAAAAAAATTTAAATACCTGGGAAGTGTTCTAACAGAAGATGGAAAGTGCGACACAGACATCCGAAGGCGAATTGGCATGACGAAATACACGTTCCAGAAGCTGAGTAAAGTATTAAGAAACAGGAAACTTTCACTAGAAACAAAAAGGAGAGTACTGGATTGCTATGTGAGGTCAGTTCTTCAATATGGCAGTGGATGTTGGACAATATCAACAGAGATGTAGAAAAAACTTGAAGCAGATGAAATGTGGTTCTACAGAAGGATGCTGAGGACATCATGGTCCGGCATGTGAGCAATTATTAGGTGTTGGAAAGAATGGAAACGAAAAGGAAATTAATATTCAGTATCAGGAAGAGACAACTGAAGTTCACGGGACATTGCAATGAGGAAAGAGGACTTGGAGAAACTGATAGAGACAGGCCAGATAGAGGGAAAAAGAAACAGTCTGCACTGTTTACGAAGTGTGAACATGATAGGCAGACCGGCTCGAGACAGGACATCAGTGTTGGGCACCTTGTCTTGTCATGAGATTCCCAAAATACTAAAATAAGCAAACAGTGAAATTTTCAAGTGCTCGATATCCCAGTTTGATATATTCACAGAGATCAGTTAGAAGTTTGTTTCATTTTGAAATGTAGAAGATATTAAATGATACTGCAACATCTAACAGTTGACAAATGCTCATATTCTCACTTACTGTACCTTTACAAAGGTTTATCTCTTATCATTTCCTGAAGACGCCCACTATAAAAGACAAAACGCCTAGTTGGTTAGCATTTCCACTTTGTCTAATATATATATATATATATATATATATATATATATATATATATATATATATATACTACCAGTCATAATTATTAGGCCACCCCAGTTTCAAAACATTATGTATTTCATACTAGTTTTAGTATTTATTGTCAAGTGGATAATTCTAAATGAAAATAGAATTGTTCTTTTGTTAATACCGCACAATAACATGTACATCAAATGAACTCTTTTGGTGTCCAGTTTTTGTGCTCTCTTCCCCATGCTAGTCTCTTCTTATTGGTTAGCCGAAGCAAAGGCTTCCTGGCAACGTTGTAAAATTTTGTAAAGTAATAATAACAAAAGAACCATTGTATTTTCATTTAGAATTATTCACTTGGGAATAAATACTAATTAAGTTAAATGAAGATAACCAAAAATATCTGGAAGTAGCAGGACTCATGGAACGAGAACAATCTATCCTAGTGATCGAACGAATGGGATAGATTCAAAATTTCAATCACCAGTGATACATAATTGTTTGTTTTCTGCGTAGATGTGAGAATGGATCTCACCTTCGTCTTCGTAATATGTACAGCCTTGGCAAGTTATTTAGCGCAAAGTTTACAACCAACAATAACAAAACAGAATAGTCTGTGATTAAGTGTGTGCATATCTATGTGTTGATGGGGTAAGACAAAAAGTGAGAAAGATAGACAGATACGTAAAGAGGGGGGGAGATCAATTTAACGGGCTGCGAACTTTACACGTTGACACAAATTGTCGTTGAATAAATTAACTGGATGGAGGAAGCTGCGGAAAAGTGGCAACTGCTCGATTTCCTGTTGTTGCTTGAACAACACGGGGCGGTTGCCCTCTTGTCATTGCATAAATCATTACAGGATGTTTGTTGCGCGGAAAACGTCAAGATTTGAAGACCGACAGGTGGCGGGTAAACGGAAGAAACACATTAGAACACGGGAACTGATGGTAAACAAAATGGATAACGAGTGAAGATGGCTGACGATGAAAAGAAATGTCAAGAACATTATTTTAAGAAGTTGCATTACGAAGAATTCGTAAGTAAAAGAGAAAACAGCATCTTCCAAAACAGGTAGAATCGGTAAAAGTAAACAACTTATTTGAATTTATATATATATATATATATATATATATATATATATATATATATATGGGGAGTTACCTTTTACGCTAAACATATTTACATGTATATATAAAATTTTAAAACAAAATTTTAACCGTCACACACACGCATACATATGTATCTTTGACCTACATACATATAAATATATGTAAAATTATAACCTATATAGACAGACACTCACACAATTTTGATCTATGCATATATATCTAAACTTATTTATGAGTGGAACTTTGTCTGTGTGTGTGTGTCCGTTACCTATAGACACCGAAACGATTTTCTTGAAAAATATACAATTGTACTATAAGCGTCTGCTAGTGTTCTTAGCTAGGTTTTGTATCGACATCCCCCCGATAAATATCGAAAATCGATATTCGAAAAAATCGGTTTATAGAAGGAGTGGTCCGATTTGAATCAAATTTGATACACTCATAGATAAAGACATAAGAAACAATATTCAGAAGTTTCAAGGTTGCAGTTCTGACAATAGTGCAGAAAGTCGATAATATATATATATATATATATATATATATATATATATATAAAGCAAGAAGTTTGTGTATGTGTCAATTTATCTGCCTGTATCTCCGTATTTTTTCAGCTCTTTTATTTTAGTTTTTGCTTCGGGTTTGGCTCTAAGTAGGTATAATTGTAGTTCTTAGTTTCAGCCATGATATCATTTAATCAGAGGACTTATTTAGCCTTCAAAATTCAGTATAGGACGCAAAACACTTATTTGATATCGATAGCAGGAAATCAAAATTTGACTTACATCCATTCATTCTTCTTTCCGTCTATGGTTTCGCTTTAACTGGAAACAACTATTGCTTTTTAGTATTGTGTGCCAACGTCCAAAGAGTCTGAGCTCCAGGACCATGTATTAGTTTTAAAGCTTTCATTACACTCGAGCAACGCCGGGCTATACTGCTAGTCAGAAAAGTGCTAGAAGCCGTGAAATTTTTTTATAAGTTTAACTTTATTGTTGTTATTATTATTAATAAATACTTGCTCTTAGTATGATATGTTAAGTGCCCATAATGGTATTTGTGTCGCTACACGTGTTTCGTGTCTAAAGTTGCCTTTCTTCAGGTGAATAAAATTGTGACTTTACATATCGAGATCTGTTTGTATTCCTGATGACCAAAATATCGTGTATATACAGATAAGTGGTGAGCAGCTCAGAAAGTTCATATGCGTGAGTGTTTGTTGAGTGATTTTTTTGCCACTGTAAAGTTCGCAGATAGTTTTATTGATATGCACTTTCTTTACAAATCTTTCTCACTTTTTGTCTTTCCCCTTCAACACGTAGAAACGCACATTCTTAATCTCAGACTATTCTGTTTTGTTATTGGTGAGTGTAAACTGTACGATAAACAAGTTGTCAAGGCTGTACATATTACGAACACGAATGTGAGATCCATTCTCCCAGCTACGCATAAAACGATCAATTGTTGATGTATCACAGGTGATTGAAACTTTGAACCGAACCCTTTCCTTTGAAACAAAAAATTAAAAAAAATATACAAAAAACAAAAAAAAAAACAACATTTATTAACCCATAACTAACAAAAACACTTAAGAAAACTTTTGGTCGAAAATACAAATTACAATTTTATTTAAATATAAAATGCACCTCGCTATAAGAGAGGCACAATATATCAAACATTTTCCCCTACCATCAACCTTACACCATTTAACAGCGGAAATAGAGTTTTGAAAATTATTTTTAATGGACTGGCGTTCACATGATGCCCGTTTTCAAAAAACAAAATAACTAAGCACTAACAGGAATATATATATATATATATATATATATATATATATATATATATATATATATATACGCAAAACGTAAAAAAATCACAAGATCGCCAAAACCTTTGTGTGAAACCGCGGTAGGTTTTGGCGATCTTGTGATTTTTTTACGTATATATATATATATATATATATCCAAGTGAATAAGGAACGAAGAAAATATTAACAACGTTCCAAACATTAATTTAAAACAGTGCTCAATAGAGAAATAGAGCTATGAAACTGATGAGACATTGTCTCTTCAATGGTGAAACAAAATATACATTAGTAGTAGATTGTAATTTCAACATATTCTAAATTATAATTTAATATGTATATATATATATGTATATATATATATATAGTCTGTGGGAAGATTGTTGGAGGTATAATATAATTTTGTTTTGATCTAATTTGCTACACTGACAACATTCAGATAATCGACTTACGTGAACAAAATAGCAACTCCCCCACCCAAAAAAATATGATGAACTTTCAGTCACTTATTGGCCATACGTGATACACGCTTTGTCGATCATGTCTCGAAAGACACATGACTGACTGAGCAGAAGATTTTTCCGCACTAGGATGCCATTATTTTCTGCGTAGACCTGTTGCCTGCTAAGGCTAGATAACCCAAACTGTCCTATTATTTAACCCATAACTGGAGGGAAGAGACAGATTAATACTTTTCCCAAGGGTATTTGTGCGTAAATGAATGCAAGGAATTCAACTGGAATTCGAACTCGGTACACCGATCTCTACGTTCCGAGTCGGTATCCACTGCACAACAATGCACACCCTTACCACCACGCACATAAAAGCTTATTCATTATTCCCATCTCGATATACAAAATCTTTTTCGGAAACTGAAATAACATATAATTAAGTATTAGTTCAATCTTGAATTTACAAACCTTTTTGAATAAATTTTTGCTTTCCAAAATAAACCTTATATTGGGTGCAATGGATGAATTGTCGTCATTTTATATTATTAATTTGACGCATGCATATTCTTTGTTTTTGAATTTGTCGTTGCAAAGTCTAGTTCGGTCAACTTGGCACCGTCTGTGAGAAAAGAAGTATCATGACTCAATTCACTGCCAAAAAATTTAGAAACGGCATGCTCTACTGCTTGGCAATCGTGCTAGAAGCTCCCAGACGAACATTTGAGAGTTTTTGGGCGTCAACCTAAGGACAGTGCTGAATATTCAAAAAGAGTTGGATGAGTGTAAGGAAGATTACGAATGTGTTTAGAATGATCACTAATGATGGTGATTGTGTTCTTTCAGACTCAACACGGAAGATTATAATAACATTCACAAACTTAAACAAGGAGACCGTTCAGAAAAGATGCAAGCTATTTCGAAGTTTTCTGTAGTTGAAACCAATGTTGATTTTATTGAATAAATTTTATTTTTTCGTATTTCAAGATATTTTTGTGTAATTTTGTTAAATATATCTGTTAAAATGAAATGTTAATGTTATTTTTATTTATTCAATTTATTTATTTTTTGCATAATTTAGACGTCGATTTATCGTTCTTCAGGACATCATACATCACTAGTTTTCCGTAAGCGACCAAGTTTCTTTCCTTCTCAGATGGCTACTGACCGTAATGACATTCAGAAGCAATACTGTGAACCTTCACCAGGGAACTGCAATCCAATTCTAAAATTGATAGTAAAGTACCCACCCATCAAATGCGCAACCTGCTTCAACCTTTTCGTCTGCATGATAAATGACAATAGATGACGCTTGCAGTAAGCCCCAACATATATCAGGTGAATATTGACATAATATTCGAAAGTATAGTTAACTGATAAGCGTAAGGAAAATTCTTTTCAAAACTACCGTTATCAATACGTATGTAGACACAAGGTTGTCGCAATGCCACGGTTACTATACCCACAGACAAATGAGATGAAGGTGATGGCGTAACATAACGTTGAGAATAACCAGCAGCAAAAAAAAAAGGGTTCTGGCCAGACGTGACAGAGTGCAGTGCCGCGCTTATCAATATCGCGGCCCTCCACCGCAGAATGAGCCTTGCAGCTCCTCTGCCCGCAGAATGCAACTTGCGCCCCCACTCAACATACTGAACCCATAATAAATGGTACTTTACACAAAATAACATAATCTCTGAACGCAGATATTCCGTGATCATGAAAAAAAAAACAAAAAAAAAACAACAAGAAATCGCGGATTTGGCGTTTTGAAACTAAACATTACGAACGTTTTCACAACTTTTAGCTACTTTTTATATATTTTGAAACACATCTATAATCTGTTTCTCTCTCAAGTTCATTTTTTAAAAATTACAAATGATTTGAAGCCTGTTCCGGGTGGGAAGGCGTCTATCAAAGATTATATATATATATATATATATATATATATATATATATATATATATAAGAGAGAGAGAGAGATAGAGAACGAGACTGGTTGATAGATGTCTATTTCAGCTTACAAGTATGATAATAATTTTTCAGTTAATCCTAATAATTATTTTCTTAATTTTTTTTTCATTACAATAGATCTGCGGAGCCAAGGAGCATTGCGGGGTCTGCGAGGTCCTAAGCACGTCCTTGCAAGAGTGATATAATTTTACTCCATTATCAACTTTTGGCGGCATTGCTGTGGATGATAATGCAATTAGTCATGTTGCTCGCCTCGTTACTAGACGTTTCCAAGACACTGGTGCCTATGCATGAAATGGGTAGTCATATAACCGCTTTTCGCCCTAAATTGCTCTGGATGCACCTGTCTGAGATTGCTTTAAACTGCATATTATCATAGTTAAATCTAGAATGCCACTGAACGAAACAATACACTGACATTGAGGAGAATTAAGAATCAGTGATTTATAGTCAGTGATAGATGCCAATGTTAGACGCATCAGTCTAACGGTGTAGTGTTTTGAAATTTTGGCGTAAGCCATTGAAATGTATGTAGCGATTTAACCAATTCTGAGTACGGCTTTATAAAGACTCATAGTCTATATTAGATATAATAAATTTACAACCAAAATCTATGAACTAATTTCAGCTAAAAATAAACTGAAAAAGTACACCAATAATAATTTCTTACATTAACTAATCTATTTTTCGTCATGTGCTTTGGTGACGTAGGTGATCATGAACTTCCACTTGGCTCTGTCTCTTGTCGCTCTCAATATTTTTTTGCTTGGTATCTATTTTAAGCCCCGTTCTGCCATCCATTTTGCTCAGGCCTAACAAATACGTCTCGCCGTGCTTTCCCCTATCGCTTCTTCCGTTTTTCCGACTTGTGAGTATTAAGTTCTCCAGGCTCTCTTTCCTCATCACGTATCCCAGGAACCTCATTTGTCTCTTCCTGATATTTTGTATGAGTTTTCTTTTCGTTTCCATCCTTTCCAACACCTCATCGTTGCACACGGGCTCCGTCCATGGAACCCTCATCATCTTTCTGTAAAACTGCATTTCTGTTGTCTCAAGCCTCTCCTTCATCCTTGATGAGATCGTCCAGCATTCACTTTGTGCCCGGTTCTAAAATTAAAAAAAAATTTTACATACTCATAGTAAAAATCCTTAGTGAACTACTAAATCTCTATTGTTTTTAAGATCTGTCTCCCATTTGTCTACAAGGTTGTTGATAACATTTTCGTAGAAACTTTGTGTTTTTTGTTGGAAGAATTTTGTGAGATAGTTTTCAACTGGTTGTCAGTCAATGAAATGCTATACGTGATAGGTTGCCATGTCTTTGCGGTAGGCTGATTGCTAACCAAAGCTAAAGAATTGCTGAAGTGAGAAGTGATGGATTAATACCTTTCCTAAGGGTATTTACGCTTAAGTGATTGGAGTGATGTTATCCGGAATTCGAACTCGGCAACGCTTCATTCTGAGCAGATATCCATTGCACCACCCACTCATATCCAATTGATTGTATATTCATAATTATAGTTTTTCTGCACCGGCTGAAACAAAAGACTATTCGAAGCAGCTAATCCAGGAAAATACGGTAGATGCTGGAGGGTTTTCAATGTCAACTCTTTAAGTTTATGTAAGATAAAGGAAAAACTTGAAGCAACTAAAATGTGCTTCTACAGAAGGATGCTGAGAATATAATAAATTAAGCATGTGAGCAATGATGAGGTTTTAAATAGGATGGAAACGAAAAGGAAATTAATACTGAGCATCAGGAAACGATAACTGAATTTTTTGGGACATGTATTGAAGAATGAAGGCGTCGAGAATCTGATATTCACAGGTCAAAAAGGTGACAAGGGAAAGCACCGAATAACATATTTGAAGGGCCTGATCAGGTGGATGACAGAGCGGAGTTTGGATGGAGTAATAGGAGAAAGCTTGCTAAGAGCCACCAGGCATAGGGAGACGTGGAAAGTCATGATCGTATACGCCCTGAAAGAACATTGCACATTGAAGAAGAAAATGAAGATCTGTTTTGCAACGTGCCGTCTTGCGTTGTCGTAGTGGAAAATAACACCTTTACGATATTCTAAACTCAGTCATATTTATTCAAAACAATTCACATTCTATCACTGCTGATCTGACCCCAGATCTCTTCAAATATCGAATGGCAGTTACCTATCGATTTTCAAATTGTTGTAGAATGGATGGCACCCATTCAGTAATCTCATTGGCCAAAGGTCTGGAATTGTCTATTTAAGTAAAAAATAGTAGCATTCAAGGCATAATATTCTGTGTTCTTCTGTTCAGCACCGCATATTTTGCTGAATAATTATGCATCAATCTTTCCTTGTGTATCGCATTTACCTCGATAATACAACACAAACCCAAACACTTAGAAATCTCTTTCGTTGAAAGACTCCATAATAGCAAATTCTTCATCGATGTCGGAAGATCGCCTAGACAAAATCTGCAAACCACTTTTTGACCATCCGAAGAGCTGGATCAATATTCACCAAAAGCTTCTAGAAAATTTCCCGGGTGCACTGGGATAGCGAAAAATGCTTAAGAAACGTATTGAAAACAGAATTCGTAAGAAAAATTTGCTGAGCTGTTATTGAATATGGGTGATGCTCCTTGGATACGTAAGTAGGAAAATAGATTTGGAAAATTTTACACTCACAGGACATATCGAAAGCAAGAAAGAAAGACAGAAAAACAGAGCTTAACTAAACTAACAAGGGTTTAGGATAGATAGCATAAAGATAAAATTTACTTAAAGTTACAAAAGACAGGAAACTGTGGCAACCATAATCGCCAACGTCCTGAAAGTATCTTGGAGAAGGAATTGCTTGTGATCTGTCTTCACATGATAAATTGTTGAAGCAAAAATAGAGAAGTACAGAGCGTTGTCGTTGTTTCCTGTTGCGTGGAGCTGATATAGAAAATTACTTTGTTGTCTCTGTTTATTGCGTTAAAACGACTCACGAAGTAGTTTTCTTGATTGACGAAGATCAGTTTTTCTGATTGGATTTACTTCTAAAATTTTCTATTGGGTGTGCTTCTTGTTGGCATCGTGAGCTATTTTTAACATTGAGGATAACATCAATTTCTGATAGTGATAAAATATTCATCGATCGAAACATGTTTTTTTTATAAAATCATATTGCCCCAAGCAAGGCAGTTTACTGCCACTGTTGTGCAGTGATTACATAGGAAGAAAAGTTTTGAGAAAGAGTGACAGTTTATAGGGGGTGTCAGGATGAGAAGGATGAGAATACTGATGAGAGTGGAGTGGGCGGAGAAAGAAGGATAAGAGAGAGAATGCAAGTTAGTGAGATAAGAGGTAACTATTGACTTTACATTTAAATTCTTGGAGATTGTAGCTGTCGGGGAAACAAGTAAACGGCGGGAAGTGCGAAAAAAGAAGCTGAGGAGTAGAATTTGCGTTTACATTTTATTGGTTTCACAGTAAATGTGTCGGACCTAGTTGCTAATCTTGTGACTCGAGTAAATTCGTATGGTGAGTTAAGTTCTCCGTCGGATCAAGCGTTTTTCTGTTTGTATTTTATATATTATTTCTGATGAAATTGCAGGGCACATTTTGCTAGACAATTTTTTTGTTTTTATTCGTTCTTTTAATCCAATTTTAACTTAGACCGATTCTGAGAACCAGTATCTTCGATTACTCTCTGCCTTCAGTTTAAATTTTGCATCGTTTGAAATAAAAACAAGCAAGCAAATAACTGCACTGGAATTAAAATCAAATTCAGATAATACAAATTTGTTTCAATATTCCGTCAAGAAATTTTGAAACAGTTATATTTTTTCCTTTTGTATAGGGGTTGTTGTTATCATCATGTTTCGGTCGATCAATTCTCCAACCTTCTTCTTAAGAAACCATATCTTATTCTTCTATGTGTCTTGTCCCTTCAGGACGTAGACTAACATGACCATCCACATCTCCTTATCTCTTGTAGCTATTAACACCCTTTTACCTGTTTTTCAGTCAGTCATGTGTGCCATACGTGATACACGTTTGGGCGATCATGTCTCTATAGAAACATGACTGACTGGGCAGAAGTTTATCCTGCAGTAGATTGTTATTATTTTCTGCAGTAGACTGGTTGCCAGCCAAGGCTATAGAACCTAATCTCTGTTATTTAACCCATAACTGGAGGGAAGAGACGGATTAATATCTATCCCAAGGATATTTGTGCGTATGCAAATGCAATGAATTCAACTGGAATTCGAACTCAGCACTCCGATTTCTCGTTTCGAGTCGATATTCACTGCACCACAACGACCCTGCCCAAACTGTTCTCTGCCATCCATTTGGTCAAGTCCATCAAGTATATCATGCTTTCCCCTTTTTCTCGTTCCCTTTATCTGACTAGTGAATATCGGATTTTCCAAGCCATCTTTCCTCACTGTGTGCCCCAAATCCCCAATCCTTTCCTGCTTTATATGAACTATGTTTATTTTTTGCTCTTATTTTCTCTAACACTTCGTCATCGCTCACATGTTCGCTCCATGTCATTCTCAGCATCCTTCTGTAGAACCGCATTTCGATTGCTTCCTCTTTGACGATATTGTCCAGTATTCGCTGCCATATTGAAGGACAGAAACCACATAACAATTCGATACTCTTTTCTTTGTTTCCAACGAACGGTGTGGAAATTAGTTAGTTAAATGCCATGTATGATACACAATTTGGGCGATCATGTTTCGAAAGAGACATGACTGACTAGGCAGAAAATTATCCCGCAGTAGGTTGCCATTGCTTTCTGCGATAGACTGGTTGCCATCCAAGGCTATAGAAACGAGTCTGTCCTATTATTTAACCCATTACTGGAGGGAAGAGACGGATTGTGCGTAAGTGAATGCAAGGAATTCAATTGGAATTAGAATTCGGATGTGGTAATATAAATGAAAATAAATAAAATGAATAAGAGGAGAAATTGTTTGAACAACTTCCAAATATATTTTTGGTAAAGGCGTAGGCGTTGATCAAAACACAGACGATAAACATACCTTAACCTCTTAAAATTCTATGTCCTGTTAGCGATCATGGTGTTCCACAACATTCTGACCTTTACACCACCACTGTCAGTCACTTTTGCGCCATCCATTCACACAAGACAATTGCTTATTTGACTCGCTTTTTTTTTGCTGTCTCTCTTTCCTTCTATATATCCTGTGATTGTAAAATTCTCTAAGCCCTCCCACCCGATTATATATTTGATAAATTTTAACTGTTTCTTTCTTATTCTAAATCAAAGCTCTCTTTTCTTTATCTATTTTCCTTATAACCCCCTTCATTACTCGCATATTCAGTTTATTGAATACGTAGCATCCTTCTATAGATCCACATTTCTGATTTTTTTTCTTTTAAAGAGATTGTTCAGCTACATTAGAGGACTTATATTACACTTGTTTCTTTGTTGCGAGTAGTTAAATTAAAACTCGTCGGCCTCTTAGGGAATTTAGTTGTTTAGATATCGACTGAATACAACGTTAACAAGAGAAGCAAAAGCCTTTATCATCGGTGGTAACGATTTCTATTGAATTACTTGAGTAAAATCATTAATAGATCTGAGTAAATTGATTGGATTTTATGCTCATTTACGCGCGCTTATCGGAAAGTTCCCGTAGTGCATATACTGAAGTTGTAGCATTCAGTACAAATACGCGTATCTAACATTGATTGGTACGCAACTAAAAAAATCAGCTTGCCAATAAACTTCGCATTTTCTAAACGTGTTCACTTATTTCAAGAAGTTTAGTCAAGTTTCTTGGAAACAGACATTCAATCTTTACAATTGAGTACAATCAGAATTACGCGTCCGAATCAAATTTTGAGAGAACCTTGATAAATTTGCAACTAATAAACTTAAAATTCTTTGTAAGGAATTTGATGAACCTTCTTTAAGTTGATCGCTGAATTTGAATGTTATATGAACGTTTCAAGTATCGGTTAGGCGAAAACGTTATGAAAAGTCAGAATGTTCCAAACTCTTTCATCTTGATAATATTTTTACGATCCCTTAAGCAACCAAAATGTGGTCCTACAGAAGGATGCTGAGGACACAATAGACCGAACATGTGAGCAAGGTTTTAGAGAGGATGGAATCGAAAAGGAAATTTATACTTATCATCAGGAAGAGACAGCTGAAGTTAATGGGACACATAATGAGGAAGGAGGGTTTGGAGAATCTGATACTCACAGTACGGATAGAGTAAAGAGATGGATGGCAGAGTAGTGCTTGGAAGAAATACCAATCAAAAAGGTGTTAAGAGCTGCAAGCTATAGGAGGATAGGGAGGGCTGTGACCGCCTACGTTCCGAAGGTATACGATACGTAAGCAAGATGTGTACAGAAATAAAAATTGAAGTGAACAGTTTCATTAAAGAGAGGTGGTAGAAACGCTGGACCGACAACGCAAATAACAGGCTTAACTCAGTAAAACCGGTCCTGGCTAAATCAAGACTCGTGTCTAGAAAAAAGAAGAAATGTTTATCTAATGTTGGCTGGGTTCCACATAGGTCACCTACACTTACAGAAAAATTGAAGAGCAGTCAAAATCTACATGCCAACCCGCGTTCATGGGGAAACAGATTTTAACTGTAGCACCTGTAAGACATAAATACAAGAACACCGACTAAAACTAAAAATATTGAAACGGTCAGCATAATGCCACACCTCAAAGACATCTATATATGTATAAAAGGCAAGGACCTTTATACAAATTCACAATTTTTATCCAATTCTCACTAAACTTCACACAAATATTCTTTAGGCTGAGTCTGAGCTCCAGGACCATGAAGTAGTTTTAAAGCTTTCATTACACCCGAGCAACGCCGGGCTATACTGCTAGTGATTCATAAAATCTGCTAATAATTCTCTACAGAAAACATAAATGGCCTGCGGAGTTTCTGAAATATAAAAGAGGTTCTGTAAATCTTGTGAACGTTCCCGATGACATGGCACCAGACAGCAATCAAAAGCATGTGACTGTTTGGTCGGCGCAATAAAAAAACATTTCCTTACAGTCATTCTGACAAAACATTACAGGCACCACTAATACATTAGCATTAAAATTGGACTGCAAAATTGATTTATAAATTTGAAAAGGGCAAGAAGGAATATATTTTAAATTCCTTTTTCTATTACCGATGAATTCTGATCCCATTTGCTTTTGCAAATGATCTGTCATTTTAGGCTGAGCGCTTCTAACAGTAATTAACAAAAAAAAAAAAATAAAAAAAACTGCTGTAAACGTCCGGATGCAAAGGTGCCCGCATCTGTACACACAGACACGCATGGACAGAAAACAGAATTTTAAAAAGAATATTTGATCCGTTAAAACAAAAGAAAATACACTTTAAAAATTAATCCAGAAGTCAGGGAATACAATTTTTTTAATTCGCTTTCAGAAATTATTTTATTTGTAATATTTGTTTCATTACTTAATTGTATTATTATTTGTTATTTGAATCAGTAAAGCTAAGATTAATACAACGTTAGCACAAACCAGCTTTAAAATAATTGCAAACTGGAAAATTTTAAACAAATAGAAAAACATTGGCAAAATAAAACCTAAAATTTCCTAAAGACAACAATAAACCTGGGCATATTTTAAATTTAGCCGTAAAATATTTCAACCGAACTGACTCCTGCGTAGATAGTTCCCTGGACACTTCAGACTTGATTTCTTGAAGTTAATAGTTAATTATACTCTTTATTGTTATAAGTTTTTCTTTCTATTAGTTTCTATCATGTTGATATTATACGCCTCTTTAATCAACCGTGACACCCTGTCTTAAGTGACTCTGGAAACTTTATTTGGGTAAAATTTATTGTAAATAATTTTTTCCTAATGAAAGTTCAAACTCAAGCCTAAGTAACATTTTTTCTATGCTTTCAAGGGATGCTGAAAGAATGCTTGATGGAATGTGACGATTTCACAAATCTTTTGCAGCAAAGATGTTGTCTAAAACAAATCATCCTTAGTTCTGTTTCTGCGAGTGTCCAAAAGATAATACTCTTTAGTGTTCGAGAAAAGTAAAAGCCGTGATCTAAATCGAAATCATTCAAAGCAATGTTTTAAAAAAAATCATAATCGACTATAATCTACGATAGAGGATTAGATGAAAAGGTGACAAAACTATAAAAATGTAATTATAGACGATGAATATATTAAAAATGAAGCCATTCAAAATGAAAATTAATACTCTGCAGATCTCATAAAACATATATACATTCAATACACTGGATTTATAGATTACTTATTTATTTTGGGCATTTTCCCAAATAAATGAAAAAAGAAATCTTAATTATGATTTTGTTGATAAGTATATGAAAATGTGCTTCAAGAGATGCCAATGTTGGTTTGATTATACAAAGAGGGGCACCAGTTGGTTGGATCAGTTTTGATACAAAATTTCACCAAATAAGAAGAGAGAAAAATGGATGGGAGGTTGTAATCTGAATAGCAATCACAAATGAGGTGTGTGATATAAAGAAGGTGGTGGGAAGTAAAGTCATGAAAATAACGATGAAAAAATAACGATTCACGTGAAGAGGTATTCGAAAATTGCACACCGTGTTTTGGTTGAAAAGGTCACAACTCGCGGAATTAAAAAATAGAGTTTATCTGAGCAGTTGTCATGGAAATTTCTCATTAAACACTCGATCTTTGGCCGGGCTTTTTTTTAAATGTCTACAGCCATCAAAATATCTGGGAACTAACTACAAATTTATGTGAGTCATAGCTCAAGTTTTCAATTTTTTCTTACAGGTTACTTGTGGTGCAGTGGATATCGACTCGGAACGACAAATCTAATCCAAGTTCGAATTCCAGTTGAATTTCTTGCATTGGCTTCAGCCCAAATACCCTTAGGAAAGGTATAAATCCGTCTCTTCTCTCCAGTGATAGGTTAAATAATTGGACATATTGGTTTCTATAGCCTTGGCTGGCAACCAGTCTACCGCTGATAGCAATGGCGACCTACTGCTTGATAATCTTCTCCACAGTCAGTCATGTCTCTTTCGAGACATGATCGCCTAAAACATGGTCACGTATGACACTTAACTGTCAGACTCAATACAAGGTCAATGAGGCACTCAAAAAAGAGGGTTACAGAAAAAGAAGCTTTCATTGATACTAGTACATAATATAGAAAGCGATTGAAGCTAGACTAAAAAAAGGAGAAGCGTCATTTCAGGGATCTGTTCCACATGCAGCGGCTCATCCTAAGAAGCTATTAAAAAGGAACGCCCTTCTTGCCAATGGAAGACGAAGGAAATGTAACTGGTACACCCACTGTGTAATCAAATTTTAATCAAATTTGATTAAAATCGGACCACTCCTTCTATAACACAATTTTTTCGATTATCGATATTTATCGGAGGTATCTGGACACAAAACCTAGCTAAGAACACTCGCAGACGCTTATAGTACAACTGTGTAAATTTTCAAGAAAATCGGTTCAGCCGTTTCGGAGCCTATAGGTAACGGACACACACACACACACAGACATACACACACACAATGTTCCATTTATAAATAAGTTTCGATATAACAACATATTTCGATAAAAATGACTCCCCCCACCCAAAAAAAAAAGATTTTATTAATATTTTTTTTTTAATGTTTCCTTTTTCCTGGGGGAAAAGGAGTGTAAAAATGTTCCAAAATGTTTAACTTTCCAATCGCTTTTGTCAAATTTCAAGGATGTTGTTTTTCCGATGTTGTTATTATCTCCTCATGTTTCACTGTAAAGTAATTTTTTTTTTATTGGTGAGAGATTTGAAAAGAAGAGTTCTAGTTCTTTAAAGTTATCAAGTGCCTCGTGAAGTGATTCCATTTCCAGGGTTAAGTCATCTAAGGTTGATGATAAGAGAAATTTATAGCGATTCTAACAAAGATCGGGTCATTTTTAAACTCCTACATTTTTATATACCATAACAATTTCACGGTTTATACAATGTCCAACCTCCTCCGACGTTGCACTTCTGCGTCTCAACGTCATCTCATCGTTTTACAGACTCCCCTAAAGCCCGCGCCCGTTTTTTTGTTTTTTATTGTACATATTATCATTCTCGTGTATTGGAAAAACAGAACAAGTATTAATCCTTTTTTATAGACACAAGACATCATACTAATTTCACATTTTTTTAACTTACGCGTCACGGCAACCTCATAATGGAGCCTTTTGAATAAATATTTGATCTTACCATTTCAACATAACCACTAAAAATAGACAGCTAGTGTATATATATATATATATACACTAGCTGTATACTTCGCCCTTCTGTTAGGTTTATTTATATATATATATATATATATGTATATATATATATACACTAGCTGTATACTTCGCCCTTCTGTTAGGTTTATGTATTTTTCCTGTTTCTAAATTTATATTTTTTTAATTTTAGTATTTCTAATAATTTTAACAATATTTTTTAAATTAGCATTAATTTTTAAATTAATAGTAAGAGTAGTTATTTTTTGGATGTGCGTTGTGGTGCATTGGATATCGGCTCAGAACGAGACATCGGGGAGCCGAGTTCGATATTCCAGCTGAATTCATTGCATTCATTTACGCGTAAATACCCTTGGGAAAGGTATTAATCCGCCTATTCCTTCCAGTTATGGGTTAAATAACAGGACAGATTGGGTTCTATAGCCTTGCTCGGCAACCAGTCTACCGCAGAAAGCAATGGCAACCTACTGGGGGACAATCTTTTGCCCAATCAGTCATGTCTCTGTCGAGACATGATCGCCCAAGCGTGTATCACGTATGGCACTCAACTGACTGAGTTATTTTTTCGAATTTTATTAAAATTATGATTTACGATATATATATGCCAGTATTTTTTAAATTAAATTTCATAGTAAAATTTTTCATGTTTTTCTAAGGGAACAGTTACGTGGTTTGAGACACAGAAATGAAGTCAACATTTATTTCTCGTGATACTGTATTTCCTTTTATTGTATCTCTTTGTCCTTTCTTTTCCTCTTTTTGCTTTCCATTCAATTTTTCTGTTACCTCTTTTTTCTTTTCTTTACATTAATCAATCATCTATCTTTTCTTTATCCTTGCTTTCCTCTTTCTTTGGGGTTCTTTTCGAATGAGGGAGAAATTTTCGTAAATAACCGTTACAAATGTCAATTCTAATATGAACATGTGATCGTCTATGTAAAATACAATAAAAGAAAATAAATGTTTTTTGGGAATATTTTGAGAAGCAACTGTTGTACCATTTGGGTCTGACGAGCTGCAATAATAACATCAGGACGCCGTGAAATATGTATTACCCATTGTAATAATCTAAAATCTTTAATAAATTATATTACTTGGTTAAATTCAAGAAATGAATTTAACATTGAGTTCTCTTGAGTTCGTCTCTATCGGACTTTACCTGGATTGTGTACCAAGTGTGCTATGTTTAATATATATATATATATATATATATATATATATATATATATATATATATATTAGAAGTTGTACAAACAAATAAATTAACAATTTACTGTTTGTAGTGATTTAGTTTTTGAAGAGTGATCGATAATTAGTAAAGCAATATTTATTGTAATATCTTAATTATAAAATCATAGGAAACTGCAAACCAAGAGCCGTTGTGTTTATTAGCATTTCATCAGGTGACGAAGTGCTAATAAACTAGAACAGAAACACAACAATTCTTGTGTTGCAGTTCCCTATGTATTTATTATAAACATTTATAATAAACACACACACACACACATATATTAATGTATGTTTCATTAAATAATATAGAGAGATTTTGTCTATTTTATGTATTTTTTTTTCATATTCTCTGATAAGCATTATTATTAAATGAAAAAAGAAAATTACAATATTTTGTTTATAATCAAACAGTATTAAGTATTTATTTCTACTGGCCTGATTATTTACGATAAATTTTTGTTACGAAAATGTGTGTCATTCGGCAGGATTCGAACCTGCGATCCATACCCACATAGGAGAAGCCACCAAGTGATCTGGCGCGTCGAGCACGAATGACGATCAGTCTAAACGAAGCCAAATCAAGCCTATATAACACAATTTTCGAATTCATCGTAATAACCATCTCAGCTCTGAAATGTATCGTAATGTCAACAAATGTAGACATGTAACGGAAATTAACGAAGATTAACGAAACTTGGTTATAAACAACCGACAATTTGAAATGATTTGTTTGAACATTACTTTTGATCGGTACTCGTATTTAATTAGTTATTCTGTTTATAATCAAACCGTATTATGTATTTATTTCTACCGTCCTGATTATTTACGATAAATTTTTGTTACGAAAATGTCTGTCATTCGGCACGATTTGAACCTGTGACCCCTATCCACATAGACCTCTCGACCACGAATGACAATCGGCCTAAAGGAAGTCAAATTAAACCCATATAACACAATTTTGGAAGTCCTTGTAATAACCATATCTGCTCTGAAATGTATCGTCATGTCAACAAATGTAAGCATGTTATAGGCTTAATTTCACATCATTTAGACTGTGAGTCATTCGAAGTCGAGGGGTCTAAGACGCGCCAGATCACTTGGTGGGTTCCACTATGCGGATAGGCGTCGCAGGTTCGAACCTTCCGAGTGGCACACATTTTCGTAAAAAAATTTATCGTAAATAATCAGGCCAGTAGAAATAAATATATAATACTGTTTGATTATGAACAGAATATCTACTTAAATACGAGTATCGATCAAAAATAATGTTCAAACAAATCATTTCAAATTGTCGATTGTTTATAACCCAATTTCGTTAATCTTCGTTAATTTCTGTAACATGATGATTATCGTAAATAATCAGGCCGGTGGGAAATAAATATATAATACTGTTTGATTATGAACAGAATATCTACTTAAATAAGAGTATCGATCAAAAATAATGTTCAAACAAATAATTTCAAATTGTTGGTTGTTTATAACCAAATTTTGTTAATCTTCGTTAATTTCCGTAACATGATGATTATCGTAAATAATCAGGCCGGTAGAAATAAATATATAATATTGTTTGATTATAAACAGAATATCTACTTAAATACAGGTATCGATTAAAAATAAAGTTCAAACAAATCATTTCATAAATATACTTGATTTTCAAAAATTAAGAGATTTATTTTTCATCCGAAATGTTTTACTCTCAACCTTATTGTTGATCCTCCATATATAAAATAGACGTCCTATTTTTATCATAATTTTGTTTGCCTTACAAAAGTGGACGCAGATTTGATTCCTGCCGAAAAACGTATTTTTTTACTCAGATTTCTCGATTGGACAAGCCGATAGCCGTAATGCCTACTGTTTAATAATATAATTTGTCATGTATTTCAGAAACGATCATTTGACTTAATTTATATGTGTGACAGAAACAAATTTTATTCACGCATTCTAAATCTATGTGAAAAACAGACTTGCTCAATAGGCTTTATTTACTCCAGTCTAAGTTCGAGCTTTTTAATATCGGAAATTTATATAATTACGCAAACAAATTCTCTCTTGTTCACATTTCTCATCAAGGATTGCAATGATGAAGTAATGGAAATTTCTCATTGTTTGGCTCAAAATCAAAGACCAGGTGACTGAACAATTCTTATTGAATTGTATGAAGTAAATATGTTTCTATGAAGAGAAGACAAATGACCATATTTGATGTGATATCATGTTGGAAAACTGACAAGGAACTTTTGAATGCTTTCCATTAAGTTGAATAGAAATTAAGAATTTCCTTGTGTTGGCACTGTACTTAATTACTGCAAATGCATGATAAAACTGCTCTATATAAATCGTCTGAGAAAATCCGTTTTCCTTCCATCATCATGGCAGATGCTAACCTCCAGAACAGTTGCTCTTTGTGCTTTCTCGAGTTAATGTTTTCCGCTGAAACAAAGTGAGAAAGATTCTGTTGAATCAGTTGCTAGATCTGCTGATAGGAAATTTGGTTCACTGTGTCGGCCTAGACATTCTTTCCCACCAGAACCTATCTTACATACTGATAAATCTACAATTCGTCATTAGTTTGAATATTATGGCCACATCTAGTCTAATTCGCTTGTTATATACAATAAAACCTGCTGTATAGGACCACCTGTTGTTATCAACCGTTTTCATATACACGGACGACTTGCTAATCTTAATTAACCTTTAGTGAGAGACCACCTCCAGAACGCGACCAGCGACTAACATCAACGAGTGAAAATCACTGATCAAGAGCCCGCATTAAAAAAAATCCATTTTGGTCGTACATTGTGAACATCTAAATTAGGAGAAACTAAATGAGGAATCTATTTCATTTTGCTTTGATTTAAGCCAGGAACACTTCCTCATTGTTTTGTTATTGTAGAGTATCAACCTGTTATATCTTGTTGAATTGTACATTGCCTGAGTTCACCTCACGGTTAAACATCGGCTGTTTTGTACAACATGTATTGCATTTGACATGTTCAAGGGATTTATCACGGTCTCTGTAGTGACTTGAATAAATTTAGTGAGTGAGAAAATCACAATTATGTCAACTTCTTAAATGTCTATCTCTCTCGTTCCTTTATTTTTTGTGTATCTATCTACTCTATTTCTATATGATTTCTATTGAGATGAACAGCGGGGGCGCCTGACAATATATGAGGGCAGTATTACATACAGGGACGGATGGTTGATTTGTATAAATGCAAGATGGATTCATGTGAAAAAAACATCCTGGCACGACACAGTGACCCAACCTTCCGAGCGGTGAATTTGGCTATTGAAGTGAATTTTACAGAATACAGTGTTGGAGGCTAAAGTGAATTTACTTGTCGACCTCCGCCATATATATATATATATATATATATATATATATATATATATATGTGTGTGTGTGTGTGTGTGTGTGTGTGTGTGTGTGTCTGTGTGTCTGTGTGTATATACTACAGGCCATAATTATTGGGCCAACAGTTTTTTTAAAAGAAATGATGTATTTCACACTATTTTTAAGTGAATAATTCTAAATGAAAATAGAACTGTTCTTTTGTTATTATTACTTTGTAAAATTTTGCAAGGCAAGTAAGCAAAGATGAACTCGCCCGAATCACCCTAAATTTTCTTCATTCTTTCATTGATGAAACAATTAATTATTAAATATTTATAAATTCATTTTATGCACATGCTATCGTGCGGTATTAACCAAAGAACTATGCTATTTTCATTTACAATTATTCACTTGGTAATAAATACTAAAAATTAGTATGAAATACATCATATTTTTGAAACACTGGGGTGGCCTAATAAATATATATATATATACACGAAATGGTATTGAAATGTTCTTTGCACAACCCACCTCGCAATATCTTATTTATAATCAACTTAACGAAATCATTTCTGGAAAAAACTGTAACAGTTACTGGACTTGAGAAACATTTTCCTGGAAAAATTGTTTTAGGAATGATTTTTTAAAAAATTCAACCAGAAGTCTAACTGATTTGATGGCTTTTTGAAAGATAAAATAAGTATCATATAAATCACTAAACTGATGAATGAAATTTATGAGTGACATCTTGCAGATGACTGTCGATAACTCGGCAATCACTTGAATTGTTTGACTACTCAGTCAATAAATGTGAAACTTTTCCTTGTTGAATAACGGCTAATATTATCATTTACCATTATTTTAAGATATTGTCTTGTTTTATACATTCTTGTGTATACGTTATTGGGCCCTGGAAAGGCTGTAAAAGGAATCCTTGCACCAACATTCTTTATCAAGCAAATCCCTAAGTATGTTTACACTGAAACTTGAAGTACGTTTTAATGGATACGTAACGTTTATGGTATCACTATATTATTGTAAATTTAATTAAATCATTCTTTTCTGGATTTAAAATAGACTTCTCGTGATTTTACATCCAAAATGATTACCTACACTTGCCCCTTACTGATGGTATTAGACCATTTTAAATGTCCTTCAAGTATCAGCTGGTTACCGGGCTATTGACAGTCCTCTATGAGATGGCGCTCGTAGATTTTCTTTGTCGGTTTCGTAATTTATATGACATCCACTTTATCTTGTGAAAAGCAATCAAATTAGTTAGTCATTCGTCCGAAGCTGAAGTTAATTGTTGTTCAAGTTTCAAACATACACACAAAGGGAAACTGTACTGCAAACGTACATACAACCACGCCAGAAGAGATGAACAACGGAAAATGCTGAATGACGCATGCGCTGAGAATGCATGATGTCGCTTTACAATTTTTTTTATATATATAAACAAGCAAGGCATTTAACTGCCACTGTTTTGCAGGGGGTTACATGGGAAGAAAGTCCTGAGAAAGAGTGACAAGTTATAGGGGGTGTCAGGAAGTGTCTAAGAAAAAAATAATTGTGGCCATAAAGTAAGGGATCAGTTTATATATTGATTGTAATGTAGAATTTATCCCCCACTTTATGTCTACATTATAATAGCATAGAATTGTATTTTTGTTTTCAATAATCATATCGCCCCAAGCAAGGCATTTGACTGCCACTGTTTTGCAAGGGGTTACATAGGAGGACAGTTATGAGAAAGAGTGACAGGTTATAGGGGGTGTCAGGAAGTGGGAAAGAAAAAGATAATTGTGGCCATAAACTAAGGGATCAGTTTATATATTGATTGTAATGTAGAATTAATCCCCCACTTTATGTCTACATTATAACAGTATAGAAGTTTTTTTTATAATCATATCGCACCTAGCAAGCCATTTTACTGCCACTGTTTTGGAGAGGGTTACATAGGAAGAAAGTCATGAGAAAGAATGACAGGTTATAAGGGGTGGCAGGAAGTGGGTAAGAGAAGGATGAGTATGGTCATAAAAGTGAGGGATCATTTTATA
Organism: Ascarosepion bandense; assembly: GCA_037127315.1. Taxonomy (NCBI): domain Eukaryota; kingdom Metazoa; phylum Mollusca; class Cephalopoda; order Sepiida; family Sepiidae; genus Ascarosepion; species Ascarosepion bandense. Next base: position 1,495,749 of record JBBBDQ010001129.1, on the reverse strand, counting down.
TATCGATTGTAGTGTAGAATTGATCCCCCACTTTGCGTTTACATTATAATAGCCTAGAATTGTTTTTTTTTTTTTGATAATCGTATCTCCCCAAGCAAGGCATTTACTGCCCCTGTTGGGCAAGCAGTTACATACGAGGAAAGTTATGAGAAAGAGTGACACGTTATAGGGATGTCAGGAAGTGGGTAAGAGAAGGATGAGAATACTGATGAAAGTGGAGTGGACAGAGAAAGGAGCATGAGAGAGAGAATGCAGGTTAGTGAGATTGGAGATGACTATTGACTTTACATTTAAATTCTTGGAGATTGTAGCTGTCGGCGAAGCAAGTAAACGGAAGGGAATTCCACAGGCAGGAAGTGCGAGAAAAGAAGCTACTGAAGTAGAAGTTGCATTTACAATTTATTGGTTTCACAGTAAAAGGATGGGACCTAGTTGCTAATCTTGTGGCTCGAGTAAATTTATATATAGGGGGCACCAGTGAGCCAAGTTCATCGGAGCAGAAGCCGTGAAGGTATTTGAAGAAATACATTCAGTGAGGCTTAAGGTAAATTCAAAGCTACTGTTTAGCTAACTCGTTTCGCGAGCGGTAGTTCATATCCTGTATTTAAGCCTTGCTTTCTAACAGAAGGTATATAAATTTGATGATCAGAAGATGTACTGGAATACCGAAAGTTGTATTGAATGTATGGCTGACGACTCGTATCCGAGGATGCCCGTCTACTAGATTAGACAGGCAGAGTTTGTGTTTGTACAAACATTAAATGCAACTGTACTGTACGGACCTCAGTTACAGTCTCTAGAAGAAGTCTCTTTATGTAGCGGGATCAACTGTTTGAACAAGGCCCCACGCTTAATCGCTCAGTCACGATGATTTGTGACTTTGTGCTAGCCAATTTCCGCTGTTTACCCAACATCACTCACAAGGCTTGGGTCAACCCGTAGCATGTTTTCAGAGTCTTTTCAAAGGTACTGCATGCTGAGATCGCCTCTTCCATACCGATGACATCAAGACGTCAAGAAGTCATCTAACAGACAACTCGATCATGGTGAGATTCGAAATCGGGTTTTATGGTCAGAAAGCGAACGCTCTAACCACTCGAGCACGTGCCCATAGTACTAAGAAACAGGAGAAGTACAAGAACGCCTATGTCATTCATATAGGGCAAGAAATGCTGCTAAGCATCATCACAAGTGATGAGACTTGATGGAACAGAAATGTGTTGTACAGGAGGATGCCAAGAATTCCGTAGACTGAACACGTGAGTAAAAGGTTTAAAGAAAACTGGAACAAAAATAACTCTAACGCTTAAAATCAGAAAGAGACAGTTTAAATTTCTTTGACATATTGATATATCCCGGAAAGGGATATATACATCATTCGAGGTACTTATTCAGGAAAAAACTTGAAGCAGCTGAAATGTGGTTCTACAGAAGGATGCTGCGGATATCCTGGACCGAGCATGTGAGCAATGACGAGGTTTTGAAAATGATGGAAACGAAAAGGAAATTAATATTGAGCATCAGGAAGAGACAACTAAAGTTCCTGGGACATGCAATGAGGAAGAAGGGCTTGGCGAACCTGATACTAACAGGCTAAATCGAGGGATGAAGAGACAGAGGAAAGCAGCGGGTAACATATTTAAAAGTCCTCAGCAGGTGGATGACAGAATCGGGGCTGAGAGACGTTACAGGAGAAAGCGTACTAAGAGCCACCAGGGATAGGGAAACGTGGAAGGCCATGATCGCCTACGTCCTGAAGGGACGAGGTACATAAAAGAAGAAGATAAACAATCTAATAAGAAGACTTAATGAACTGTACTCGTCGTATGCGGTATCCTGAGATGTAGGCGTAGGCAATAATCTTATGAACCTCTAAAGATAGATCAATAGACCTCTGGATTTCTAGTGGATCTCTGGATCCCTGGACATCCTCGCCTTAGTCTATATTTATAGCTGACACCAATCAATTATTCCACTAAGGAGAACCAATGTGTATACATATTAATTACCTGTTGATTACATCAACTATAATGAGGAAAGTTAGTTTGGAGAATTTGACACTCACAGGACATATTTAAGGCAAAAGGAAAGTGTCGCATAACTTACCTGTCGAGATTGTTTCGGTAGCTGACAGAATAGGACTTGGAAGAGAGAGCAAAAAAGTATCCTTTCTAAGAGCCACAAGGAACAGGAAATTATAGAGAACCATGACCGCTTATATCCTGAAGAGATACGACGAAAAAGAAAGAAGAAAAAGTAGTAGAAGCACTGCCAGAAACAGTCCATTAATGGGTAACCAATAAAATTGTCATGGTTATGTATTGTCTTTTAAAAGTATTTAAAATCGACTATTGACTTTACATTTAAATATATCTCACGATGTCAACAAGAAGCACACTCCAAGTTATGGGTTAAATAACGGAACAGATTAGGTTCTATAGCATTTGCTGGCAACCATTCTGCCGCAGAAAGTAATGGCAACCGACTGCTAGATAATCTTCTGCCCAGTCAGTCATGTCTCTTTCGAGACATGATCACCCAAAGCGTGTATCACGTATGACACTTAACTGCCTGACTGAATAAAGGAAAGGTTGTTAAGGGCTACAAGAGATAGGGAGATGTGGATGGTCATTTTCACCTACGTCCTGTAGGGACAAGGCACATAGAAGAATAAGATATGCCTTCTTAAGAAGAAGGTTGCAGAATTGATCGACCGAAACATGATGATAACAACAACCCCTATACAAAAGGGAAAAATATAACTGTTTCAAAATTTCTTGACGGAATATTGAAACAAATTTGTATTATCCGAATTTGATTTTAATTCCAGTGCAGTTATTTGCTTGCGTGTTTTTATTTCAAACGATGCAAAATTTAAACTGAAGGCAGAGAGTAATCGAAGACACTGGTTCTCAGAATTGGTCTAAGTTAAAATTGGATTAAAAGAACGAATAAATTGTGCAATTTCATCAGAAATAATATATAAAATACAAACAGAAAAAAACTTGATCCGACGAGAACTTAACTCACCATACGAATTTACTCGAGTCACAAGATTAGCAACTAGGTCCGACACATTTACTGTGAAACCAATAAAATGTAAACGCAAATTCTACTCCACCAGCTTCATTTTTTGCACTTCCCGCCGTTTACTTGCTTCCCCGACAGCTACAATTTCCAAGAATTTAAATGTAAAGTCAATAGTTATCTCCTATCTCACTAACTTGCATTCTCTCTCTTATCCTTCTTTCTCCGCCCACTCCACTCTCATCAGTATTCTCATCCTTCTCATCCTGACACCCACTATAAACTGTCACTCTTTCTCAAAACTTTTCTTCCTATGTAATCACTGCACAACAGTGGCAGTAAACTGCCTTGCTTGGGGCAATATGATTTTATAAAAAAAACATGTTTCGATCGATGAATATTTTATCACTATCAGAAATTGATGTTATCCTCAATGTTAAAAATAGCTCACGATGCCAACAAGAAGCACACCCAATAGAAAATTTTAGAAGTAAATCCAATCAGAAAAACTGATCTTCGTCAATCAAGAAAACTACTTCGTGAGTCGTTTTAACGCAATAAACAGAGACAACAAAGTAATTTTCTATATCAGCTCCACGCAACAGGAAACAACGACAACGCTCTGTACTTCTCTATTTTTGCTTCAACAATTTACCATGTGAAGACAGATCACAAGGAATTCCTTCTCCAAGATACTTTCAGGACGTTGGCGATTATGGTTGCCACAGTTTCCTGTCTTTTGTAACTTTAAGTAAATTTTATCTTTATGCTATCTATCCTAAACCCTTGTTAGTTTAGTTATGCTCTGTTTTTGTTTCTTTCCTTCTTGCTTTCAATATGTCATGCGAGTGTAAAATTTTATTTCAAACGATGCAAAATTTAAACTGAAGGCACAGAGTCATCGAAGACACTGGTTCTCAGAATCGGTCTAAGTTAAAATTGGATTAAAAGAACGAATAAAAACAAAAAAAAATTGTCTAGCAAAATGTGCCCTGCAATTTCATCAGAAATAATATATAAAGAAAAAACAAACAGAAAAACGCTTGATCCGACGGAGAACGAATTTACTCGAGCCACAAGATTAGCAGCTAGGGCCCACTCTTTTACTGTGAAACCAATAAAATGTCAAATAAAATTCTACTGCCTCAGCTTCTTTTCTCGCATTTCCAACCCGTGGGATTCCCTTCCGTTGACTTGCTTCCCCGACAGCTACAGTCTCCAAGAATTTAAATGTAAAGTTAATAGTAATCTCCTATCTCACTAACTTGCATCCTCACTTTCATATTCCTTCGTCCGTCCACTCCACTCATCAGTATTCTCATCCTTCTCTTACACACTTCCTGACACCCACTATAACCTGTCACACTTTCTCATAACTTTTCTTCCTATTTACCCCACTGCACATTAGTGGCAGTTAACTGCCTTGCTTGTTTAAAAAATATATGGTTCGATCGATGAATATTTTATCACTATCAGAAATTTCATGTTTTCCTCAAGGTTAAAAATAGCTCACGATGCCAACAAGAAGCACACCCAATAGAAAGTTTTAAAAGTAAATCCAATCAGAAAAACTAATCTTCGTCAATCAAGAAAACTACTTCGTGAGTCGTTTTAAAGCAATAAACAGAGACAACAAAGTAATTTTCTATAACAGCTCCACGCAACGGGAAACAACGACAACGCTCTGTACTTCCCTATTTTTGCTTCAACAATTTATCATGTGAAAACAAATCACAAGGAATTCCTTCTCCAAGATACTTTCAGGACGTTGGCGATTATGGTTGCCACAGTTTCCTGTCTTTTGTAGCTTTAAGTAAATTTTATCTTTATGCTATCTATCCTAAACCCTTGTTAGTTTAGTTATGCTCATTTTTTTTTCTTTCCTTCTTGCCTTCAATATGTCCTGTGAATGTAATATTTTCCAAATCTATTTTCCTCCTTACATATCCAAGGAGCATCACCCATATTCAATAACAGCTCAACATTTTTTCTTTTATTCTTACGAATTCTGTCTGTTTTCAATAGGTTACTTACGCATTTTTTCACTGTCCTAATGCACCTCTGGATTTCAATGTCGCATTTTCTGTCCTATTTTAAAATACTTGCCAGATAGTTAACTTGAACTTGTTTGAGTTTTGTAATTCCAATTTATTTTTTTTTTTATAATCGTATCGCCCTAAACAAACCATTTTACTGCCACTGTCGTGCAGGGGATCACATAGAAGGAAACTTATAAAAAAGAATGACAGGTTAGGGGGTGTCATGATGTGGGTAAGAAAAAAATGAGAATATTGATGAGAGTGGAGTGGACGGAGAAAAGAACATGAGAGAGAGAGAGAGAGAGAGAGAGAGAGAGAGAGAGGGTGCAATTTAGTGAAATAGGGGATAACTATTGATTTTACATTTAGATTCTTGAAGATTGTAGCTGTCGAGAAAAGGAAGTAAACGGAAGGGAATTCCACAGGCGGGAAGTGTGAGAAAAGAAGCTACTGTAGACTTTGCGTTTACAATTTATTGGTTTCACAGTAAAGGGTGGGACTTAGCTGATAATCTTGTGGCTCGAGTAAATTCATATATAAGAGTCACCAGGGACCTAAGTTCAATATATATATATATATGTAAATATATATATATATATATATGTAAATATATATATATATATATATATATATATATATATATATATATATATATTACATCTCCATCTATATTAATGTTCGTTACCGTCCAACATACACCTAGACAGACAAGCGTTTATACACAAACAGGACAGATATACACTATTAAAGACTTTACCATTCAAAATATTCCTCACAAAAATATACAAAAATTATCCAATGATTTCATAGCACGTGTATTAAAACACACACACGCACACAAACGCATATGTACGTATCTTAATTAACGTTACCATTCAAATTAAACCTTGGCAGACATACGTTTTGACATAAATATGCACATGCACTGTTATACACTTTACCTTCCAAGATATTCCACACAAATTCTTTTAAAAATAGTTAATTGCTTTCATACACGTGACATATATCTGATCTATTATTATTTTGTCTCTGTTTTCTTTTCTTTTCTCTCGGACTCTGAAAAAGAAAGTAAAACGTGTTAGTTTGACATCAGTCAGTTAAGTGCTATACGTGATACCCAAAAGAGAAATGACTACCTGGGAAGATTATACGGCAGTAGGTTGCCATTGCTTTCTGCGGTAGACTGGTCACTAGCCAAGGCTATAGAACCCAATATGTCCTATTATTTAATCCATGAATAGGGGGAAGTGACGGAATAATATCTTTCCCAAAGGTATTTGTGCGCAAGTGAATGCAAGGAATTCTACTGCAATTCGAACTCGGCTCCCCGATTTGTCGTTCCGAGTCGATATCCACTGCACCACAACGCACCGCGTAGATTGACATACGTTTCTTTATTTAATCATGTTGTTGGATTCAGATCCATATATTCAACTTATCTATCTATCTACTAATCTTTTTTTATTGTTACTTAAAAGGTGTCACACAAATTTAATATTATAATCTTTGCAATCTATCTATCTATCTGCTTGGATCAGGCTAGTATTCCTGAAAGTAAAACACTGCGCCTCTAGGCTTAACTCTCACAACAGACCTCAAGTGGATTGACTATATCGAATCCATAGCTAAATCCTCTGCTAAGAAAGTCGGTTCTCTGTGCACGGCCAGGAAGTATTTTTCCCTTCTGAAACAATTCTGCACATATACAAATCTACCATCCGCCCGTGCATTAAATACTGCTGCCATATCTATTGGGGTTCTCCTGCTATCCATCTAGGGGTCCTTGACAAAATCCAACGCAGAATCTGTAATGTGATCGAACCCGATTTGGCAGCTCGGATACAGTCATTTCTCACCTGGCGTAATATGGATTCTCTGTGTCTCTTCTACAAATACTTTCAGGGCTTTTGCAGTTTGATGTGTAGAATCATATGGTCTCATTTAAAATTGAATTTGAGCAATATACATGAGTGTATTGAAAGTCCGAAAATTGCACATTTCGAGTATTTTTAAGCATATCAAGTTTAATGCTGATTCTTATGTAAATTGATGTGGAGAATCATATGGTCTCATTTAAAATTGAATTTGACCTATTTAAATGATTGTACTGAAACCCCAAAAATTACGCATTTAGTGTATTTTTATGTATATCAAGTTTAATACTAATTATTATGTAAATTGATGTGCAGAATCATACGGTCACATTTAAAATTGAATTTGGGCATTGTAAATGATTCTATTGAAAATCCGAAAATTGCGGATTTAGTGTACTTTTATGCATATCAAGTTTAATGCTGATTCTGATGTGAATTGATATGTAGAATCACATGGTCTCATTTAAAATTGAATTTGAGGATTGTAAATGAATGTACTGACAGCGCGAAAATTGCGCATTTAGTGTATTTTTATGCATATCAAGTTTAATGCTGATTCTTATGTAAATTGATGTGTAGAATCAAAAGGTCCCATTTAAAATTGAATTTGAGCAATATAAAAGAGTGTACTGAAGGTCCAAATATTGCGTATTAATGTATTTTCATGCATAACAAGTTTAATGCAGGTTCTTATGTAAATTCATGTGTAGAATGATATGGGCTGATTCAAAATTGATTTTGAGCAGTATAAATGAACGTACTGAAAGTCCTAAAATTGCGCATTAATGTATTCTCTTGCATATGAATATTAATGCTGATTCTTATGTAAATTGATGTGTAGATTCATATGGTCACATTTAAAAGTGATTTTGAGCACTATAAATGAGCGTACTGAAAGTCCGAAAATTGCGCATTTAGTGTACTTTCATGCATATCAAGTTTAAGGATGATTCTTATGTAACGTGATGTGTAGAATCATATGGTCTCATTAAAATTGATTTTGAGCAATATAAATGATTGTACTGAAAGTCCGAAAATTGCGCATTTAGTGTATTTTCATGCATATCAAGATTAATGCTGATTCTTATGTAAATTGATGTGTAGAATCATATGTTCTCATTTAAAATTGTTTTTGAGCAGTATAAATGAGTGTTCTAAAGTAAGAAAATTGTGCATTTAGTGTATTTTCATGTATATTAAGGTTAATGCTGCTTCTTATGTAAATTGATGTGTAAAATCATATGGTCCTATTTAAAATTTATTTTGATCAACATAAATGAGTGTACTGGAACTCCCAAAATTGCGCATTTAGTGTATTTTCATGCATATCAAGTTTAATGATGATCCTTATGTAAATTGATGTGTAGAATAATATGGTCTCTTTTAAAAATTACTTTGAGGAATATACATGAGTGTACTGAATGTTCTAAAATTGCGAATTTAGTGTATTTTCATGCTGATTCTTATGGAAATTTATGTGTAGAATCATATGTTTTCATTTAAAATTGATTTTCAGCAATATAAATGAGTGTACTGAAAGCCAGAAAATAGCACATTTAGTGTATTTTCATGCATATCAAGTTTAATGCAGATTCTTAAGTAAATTGATGTGTTGAATCATGTGGTCTGATTTAAAATTGATTTTGAGCACTATAAATGAGTGTACTAAAAGTCCGAAAATAGCGCATTTAGTGTATTTTCATGCATATCAAGTTTAATGCGGATTGCGATATAAACTATTTAAGCATATCAAGTTTAATGCTGTTTCTTACGTAAATTGATGTGTAGAATCATATGGTCTCATTTAAAATTGATTTTAAGCAATATAAATGAGTGTACTGAAGGTCCGAAAATTGCGCATTTAGTGTATTTTTATGCATATCAAGCTTAATGCTGATTCTTATGTAGATTGATGTGTAGAATCATATGGTTTCATTTAAAATTGATTTTGAGCGCTATAAATGAGTGTACTGAAAGTCCGAAAAATGCACATTTAGTGTATTTTCATGCATATGAAGTATACTTCTGATTCTGATGTAAATTGATGTGTAGAATCAAAAGGTCCCATTTAAAATTGAATTTGAGCAATATAAAAGAGTGTACTGAAGGTCCAAATATTGCGTATTAATGTATTTTCATGCATAACAAGTTTAATGCAGGTTCTTATGTAAATTCATGTGTAGAATGATATGGGCTGATTCAAAATTGATTTTGAGCAGTATAAATGAACGTACTGAAAGTCCTAAAATTGCGCATTAATGTATTCTCTTGCATATGAATATTAATGCTGATTCTTATGTAAATTGATGTGTAGATTCATATGGTCACATTTAAAAGTGATTTTGAGCACTATAAATGAGCGTACTGAAAGTCCGAAAATTGCGCATTTAGTGTACTTTCATGCATATCAAGTTTAAGGATGATTCTTATGTAACGTGATGTGTAGAATCATATGGTCTCATTAAAATTGATTTTGAGCAATATAAATGATTGTACTGAAAGTCCGAAAATTGCGCATTTAGTGTATTTTCATGCATATCAAGATTAATGCTGATTCTTATGTAAATTGATGTGTAGAATCATATGTTCTCATTTAAAATTGTTTTTGAGCAGTATAAATGAGTGTTCTAAAGTAAGAAAATTGTGCATTTAGTGTATTTTCATGTATATTAAGGTTAATGCTGCTTCTTATGTAAATTGATGTGTAAAATCATATGGTCCTATTTAAAATTTATTTTGATCAACATAAATGAGTGTACTGGAACTCCCAAAATTGCGCATTTAGTGTATTTTCATGCATATCAAGTTTAATGATGATCCTTATGTAAATTGATGTGTAGAATAATATGGTCTCTTTTAAAATTACTTTGAGGAATATACATGAGTGTACTGAATGTTCTAAAATTGCGAATTTAGTGTATTTTCATGCTGATTCTTATGGAAATTTATGTGTAGAATCATATGTTTTCATTTAAAATTGATTTTCAGCAATATAAATGAGTGTACTGAAAGCCAGAAAATAGCACATTTAGTGTATTTTCATGCATATCAAGTTTAATGCAGATTCTTAAGTAAATTGATGTGTTGAATCATGTGGTCTGATTTAAAATTGATTTTGAGCACTATAAATGAGTGTACTAAAAGTCCGAAAATAGCGCATTTAGTGTATTTTCATGCATATCAAGTTTAATGCGGATTGCGATATAAACTATTTAAGCATATCAAGTTTAATGCTGTTTCTTACGTAAATTGATGTGTAGAATCATATGGTCTCATTTAAAATTGATTTTAAGCAATATAAATGAGTGTACTGAAGGTCCGAAAATTGCGCATTTAGTGTATTTTTATGCATATCAAGCTTAATGCTGATTCTTATGTAGATTGATGTGTAGAATCATATGGTTTCATTTAAAATTGATTTTGAGCGCTATAAATGAGTGTACTGAAAGTCCGAAAAATGCACATTTAGTGTATTTTCATGCATATGAAGTATACTTCTGATTCTGATGTAAATTGATGTGTAGAATCAAAAGGTCCCATTTAAAATTGAATTTGAGCAATATAAAAGAGTGTACTGAAGGTCCAAATATTGCGTATTAATGTATTTTCATGCATAACAAGTTTAATGCAGGTTCTTATGTAAATTCATGTGTAGAATGATATGGGCTGATTCAAAATTGATTTTGAGCAGTATAAATGAACGTACTGAAAGTCCTAAAATTGCGCATTAATGTATTCTCTTGCATATGAATATTAATGCTGATTCTTATGTAAATTGATGTGTAGATTCATATGGTCACATTTAAAAGTGATTTTGAGCACTATAAATGAGCGTACTGAAAGTCCGAAAATTGCGCATTTAGTGTACTTTCATGCATATCAAGTTTAAGGATGATTCTTATGTAACGTGATGTGTAGAATCATATGGTCTCATTAAAATTGATTTTGAGCAATATAAATGATTGTACTGAAAGTCCGAAAATTGCGCATTTAGTGTATTTTCATGCATATCAAGATTAATGCTGATTCTTATGTAAATTGATGTGTAGAATCATATGTTCTCATTTAAAATTGTTTTTGAGCAGTATAAATGAGTGTTCTAAAGTAAGAAAATTGTGCATTTAGTGTATTTTCATGTATATTAAGGTTAATGCTGCTTCTTATGTAAATTGATGTGTAAAATCATATGGTCCTATTTAAAATTTATTTTGATCAACATAAATGAGTGTACTGGAACTCCCAAAATTGCGCATTTAGTGTATTTTCATGCATATCAAGTTTAATGATGATCCTTATGTAAATTGATGTGTAGAATAATATGGTCTCTTTTAAAATTACTTTGAGGAATATACATGAGTGTACTGAATGTTCTAAAATTGCGAATTTAGTGTATTTTCATGCTGATTCTTATGGAAATTTATGTGTAGAATCATATGTTTTCATTTAAAATTGATTTTCAGCAATATAAATGAGTGTACTGAAAGCCAGAAAATAGCACATTTAGTGTATTTTCATGCATATCAAGTTTAATGCAGATTCTTAAGTAAATTGATGTGTTGAATCATGTGGTCTGATTTAAAATTGATTTTGAGCACTATAAATGAGTGTACTAAAAGTCCGAAAATAGCGCATTTAGTGTATTTTCATGCATATCAAGTTTAATGCGGATTGCGATATAAACTATTTAAGCATATCAAGTTTAATGCTGTTTCTTACGTAAATTGATGTGTAGAATCATATGGTCTCATTTAAAATTGATTTTAAGCAATATAAATGAGTGTACTGAAGGTCCGAAAATTGCGCATTTAGTGTATTTTTATGCATATCAAGCTTAATGCTGATTCTTATGTAGATTGATGTGTAGAATCATATGGTTTCATTTAAAATTGATTTTGAGCGCTATAAATGAGTGTACTGAAAGTCCGAAAAATGCACATTTAATGCATATGAAGTATACTTCTGATTCTGATGTAAATTGATGTGTAGAATAATAGGGTCTCATTTAAAATTGAATTTGAGTAATATAAATGAGTGTACTGAAAGCCCGAAAATTGCGCATATCAATTTTAATGCTTTTTCTGACGTACACTGATGTGCAGAATAATATGGTCTCATTTGAAATTGATTTTGAGCAATATAAATGAGTGAACTGAAACCCCTCAATATAGCATTTAGTGTATTTTTAAGCATATCAAGATAATGCTGTTTCTTACGTAAATTGATGTGTAGAATCATATGGTCTTTTTTTTTTTTTTTTTTTTTTTTTAAATAAGCGTTTCACTCCGAGCAAGGCATGTCACTGCCACTACTGCGCAGGGGGCTACTTAGAGTGGGAGAAAGGCTGATTAAATATATGAAATGTCAGAGGGTGGGTGATAGGCGGGTAAGGATAGTGAGAATGAGGGTTGGGTAGATGAGAGTATTCTGAGAATAGTTGGGAGTTAGTGTGATAGGAGGTGTCTATTGACCCTACATTTAAACACCTGGAGATTGTAACTGTCGGGAAAGCAGAGTTGTGGAAGGTAGTTCCACAGGCGGGAAGCACGAGAAAAGAAGCTGTTGGAGTAGAATTTACGGTTACATCTTATTTGTTTAACTGTAAAAGGGTGGGAACTAGTTGCTAATCTAGTATCTCGTGTAAATTCGTGCTTAGGCGGCACCAGTGATCTAAGCTCATCGGAGCAGAAGCCATGAAAGTACTTGTAGAAGAGGCACAGGGAAGCCACATCACGCCGGTGAGAGAGCGGCTGCAGCCGGTCTGCCAAGTCAGTATCAACCACGTTACAGATCCTCCTTTGTATTTTGTCAAGAAGCCCAAGGAGAGCAGCAGGGGCACCCAACCAGATATGGCAGCAATATTCAATACACGGGCGGATGGTAGATTTGTATATGTGCAGAATAGATTCAGGTGGGAAAAATTTCCGGGCCCTGCACAGGGAGCCGACTTTCTTAGCAGCAGATTTGGCAATGGATTCAATATAGTCATTCCATTTGAGGTCCGCCGAGAGTGTAAGGCCAAGGAGGCGTAGTATTTTACTCTCTGGGAGGCTAGCCTGCCCCATGCTAATGGGAGGTAGATGCGATTGTCTATGGTGGTTAGTTCATAACAGCTTTGTTTTTTTTTAGCGGCATTGAAATTTACCAACCCATTTCCCACGACCAGCCATTTCCCCCCAAACCTGCGTTACGTGGTCTTTTTTGGGGAGATCAAAGTGTAGTATCTGTTCCCTAGTAGCGTTTACTACGACTTGTGGTTGACTGGCAAGCGTTTCCACCTGAGTTTATTGCTCGGGCCGAGTAAAGTAGTGGTTAGTTATAACTGCGAAACACCGGAAGCGGTTGTCGGGTGTTCGGCCTCTTAGGAGGCATGGCCGCGGATAGGCCAGATGAAATCATGCCTCCCACCACGGCCTCGGTGGGAGGAAAGGAGGGGGATTGGGCATTACCGCCTCGGATCGATCCCCCTTCTACAGTACCAGCAGTGACACCAGCAGTGACACCAGCAGTAGCACCAGCATCCCCCTTACCTTCGACCTCCGGGTGGAAGGGAGGCAAAAAAATGACGCTTAAGGGGGAGGAGTATTATGAGAGGATTCAAAAGGATTACTCAGAATACATCAGAGGAACGGAGCTGGTCTCGGTGCCGGACCAGTTGGCGCAGATAGAGGCGAGAGTTATCACTCTAATCACTAAGGATATAAAGACGAAGAAGTTGGTCGGTGTCCCCAGGGATACATTCGAGGAGGGGATACAGGCACTAAAGATCAGAGCTAGGGCCGTGGCGAGGAGAGGCAATGCCATGTGGGACGTCCTGCTTGGCTCCGTGGAAGAAGCCAAAAACTTAATCGGTGTGGTTCTGGAGACCAAAACGCTCCAGTTCCATACGGAATACATGGGCACTAAAAAAGTTAAGATCACCCTGCATGGCGTCCCCATGGACATTGCAGAGGATCACGTTGGCGCCTTTTTTGTTCAATATGGAAGGGTGGCCGAAGTCTCCTCGCTGCGGTCTAAAGCAGGATTCCTCACGGGAGACATGACCCTGCAGGTGACGTTAAACAAGGAGAACATTGCAAAGATCCCCAACATCCTCACCTGCAGGGGTCGGGCGATCTTCGTCATCGTTGAAGGGAGAAAGCCGTGCTGTTGGGTCTGCGGGGCGGCGGATCACGTCGCAAAGACGTGTCCAACCAAGAATCCGGCTCCAAAGGCCCAACCAGCCCAACCAGCTAAGCAGCAACCGGTAGCACAGTCTCCCGTGGGTAACAAGGAGGGCGAATGGCAGGTGGTGGGCAGAAAGAAAGCTAAAACGCCTTCCCCGGCGAAGGTGCCGCCACCTGTCAAGACGCCGGCAAAGCAGGCCCCGGTGAAGGTGCCGACTCCGGCTAAACAAAAGGAGTCTCCGGCGAAGGCGCCGGCAAAGCCGAAGGAGTCGCCTGCAGAGAAGTCACCTCCCAAGCAGAGGAAGGGAAGAAGTCCTTCCCCCCAGCAAATGGAAGTGGAGAGATCAGCCTCCCTGAAGCGTGGGAGAGAGGAAGAGGCAGAGGAGCGACATGACAACCCAAAGGCCAGGAGAAGGAGCAGGAGCAATGAAAAGAGGCCGCGAGCCGAAAAATGCAGCTCGCTACCAGTGTCGCCAGTCAGACGAACATATGCGGAAAAGGCAAGAAGCCTTCCTGTTTCCCCGCAAAAAGCTTCCCAGGCCCTGACCTTTGAATTGACCCCCCTCAAAAAAGCTAGGTCTGTAACTCCCTCTCCCTCCCCTTCTCCTATTCCCACTCCCACTCGGGCGAAAAAGAAAAACGCCCTTCCCCATGGTGATGCCCTCATGAGGGTTAGTGACAATGTGGTGGCGGAGTGGTCGTCGCAGAGGCGAAAGCTCCTAAAACCACTCCTGAAGATGACCTCTGTCGATGGTCTCTCCATAGAGGACCCTAGAAACTTTGCCCAGGCCCCAGGTGTCATCACCCTGGTAAGGAATACCGGTGGCAACCTGAGGGTCTGGGACCATATACATGAGGCCAAGAGGCACTTTTCAAATGTTAGAATGGTTCAGGAGAACACGCCTGAACTTAAAAAAATGGCGAAAAATTGTTCGGGGAGGTTCCCTGTTTTACTCCACCCCAGTCTCTATAGGGTGGTAAAACTAACGTACCCCACGGACGTCGGCGGCATTGTCCTAGACGGACGGATTACGTCCGATGTAGGAACTGGGTCCCTAGGACAGTCCGTCGGGGTCCTATCTGCTAGGGATTTCCGTCCCGTATGTGACTAGTGCCGTATTTGCATGTTTTTTCTTTTTTCTTTTTCAGAACTAAAAGATGTCTATTAAGATAGCCAGCTTGAATGCGAAGGGCCTGAGGGATCGGGGTAAGGCGGCTCGCCTGCTTCGTGACCTCTTGTCCTTCGGCGTGGATGTGGCCGCGATCCAAGAGACTCACTTTGTTTGCGAAGTCGACTCGTGTGTGCTGTCTAACGACTTTGTCGTCTATTCAGCATATGGGAGCCGGCATGCCAGAGGTGTTTCTTTGCTGGTCAAGCGTACCCTGGACGCGAGGATTGACCTTGTCCATGTCGGTGCCGAGGACCGGCTGATCGTGGCCGATATTGCAGTGAAAAGCAAGTCGTTCCGGCTGATTGTGGTTTATGCGCCCAATGTTCAAGGTGAGCGTGTCTCTTTCTTTCGGCTGTTGGAGCCCTTCATGGTGCATTCAACACGGCTAATCTTAGTTGGGGACTGGAATGCCGTCCTAACCCCCAAATGGGATAGAGGAAGGGGCGCTAGCGGGAGGAGTGGTGATCGTAGCCTGGTTGATCTGATCGGCGAATTTGGTCTCGTCGATAGATACCGGGTCGATCATCCGGAAGGGAGCATGTGGACGTGGACGCATAGTTGGCCTTCTACCCGGGTATCCGCGTACCTGGATAGGATGTTAGTGAGAGAAGCCGACATAGACTTCTTAGAATGTCCAACGTTCCACTGGTTAGGCTACTCGGACCACAAACTCGTTTGTGCCCGGGTGGTGTTAGACTTTAGGCCTAGGTTGGCTGGTTATTGGAAGTTCAATCAGTCCTTACTGGACAGGCGGGACTTTCGTGACCAGCTGACAAAACTAGTTCAGCGGGCGTTAATTGGGCGAGTCATTGGGAGTAAGTGGTGGGTTAACCTTAAGGACACCATTAGGTCTTTCGCCACCAAATATAGCCAGCGGCTCAAACTAGATAAGGCTGCGGAGGCAAAGACACTTAGTGCTAATTTCGCCCGGGCGGAGGCTGGTGGGGATCCCCTAGAGATAGCCTTAGCCAGGGAGGCCCTGGAGCGCTCGACTAGCGGGCGCTACATGGGCCAGGTAATTAGGGCTAAGTTAAGCAAGATGTCTTCCGAAGCTGTGAACATGGGCGCAGAACTGCGCAAGGAAGAAAAACGCCATGCCGGCGACCGGTACATTCGAGAGGTGCGCGACCCGGAGGGACATCTCCTTAGGTCCACTGACGACATGTGCGAGGCGTTCCGGCAGCATTTCGAACACCGATTTACCAAGGAGCCTGGTCTCCGTGACGAGGAGTTTCGCAGCTATTTGGCTGACTTTCCCCGGCTTTTGCCGGCTGAAGCGGCTAGCTGCGAAGGGGAGATTACGGAGGACGAAATCTACGTGGCTTTGAAGAAGGTCGGCAGTGGCAAGTCGCCAGGTTTGGATGGTTTGCCCTATGAATTGTACTTGAGGATGTCGCACCTTTTTGTCCCGCTCTTGGCTGTCGTGTTCAACCACTGGTTTCGGCAGGGGTCCATCCCCGGTCGGATCACCAGGGGCGTGATCACGCTGTTGAGAAAAGGCAAGAAGGTTGGGAGGGAACTAGATGATTACAGGCCCATAACTCTGCTAAACACAGAGTTAAAGATTTTGGCCAAGATCCTGACGAACCGCTTGCAGCTAGTTGCCGAGTCTCTGTTGGAACCGGATCAGACTTGTTCTGTGAAGGGACGAACAATTCAGAGCAACCTGCACTTGATTCGCACGATCATAGAGGGTGTAGAAGACGACGATGAGGCCGCGCTGATCAATTTAGATCAGTCCAAGGCATTTGATAGGATTGACCATGGCTACCTGGCTGCTGTCCTGCAGGCCGCCGGATTCAAACCCGACTTCAGCCGCTGGATTAGCCTTCTGTATCGCTCCCCCAAGGCTGTGGTACAGGTGAACGGGAAGCTGTCGGGCGCTTTCGCGCTGTCTAGGTCGGTCCGACAGGGTTGTCCACTGTCTTCTCTCCTTTACGTCCTGGCGTTGGAGCCCCTCCTTCGCCGGCTAAGGGACGAGACGGGCAGTCCGGTCCTGCGTGGAATTGCTGTCCCTGGTGGAGCTCGAGCCAGGGTTTCCGCGTACGCCGATGACGTAACGACCTTTGTGTCCTCCCGCAGGGACATACAGGCGGTACAGCAGGCGCTTGAACGGTACGAACAGGTGACAGGGGCCAGAATTAACTGCGACAAGTCATCCGGCTTGCGGTTAGGTGCCTGGAAGGGTGTTTCTCTCCCGGGGACCTTCAGCTGGACGGACGGGCCGGTCAAAATCCTCGGAGTTTGGTTCGGTCCGGACTTACAGCTGGAGAAAAACTGGTCTGAAGTACTGGCAAAGGTCGGCGCGTCGGTCAAGATTTGGCGTCGACGGGGTCTCTCCGTGAAGGGCTTGGCGGAGGTGTGTAACACATACCTCTTTCCCATGATCCTTTACCGGCTGTCAGTACTTCCCCTTTGTGACGATCATGAGAAGGCGCTCGAGCGTTTGCTATTCTCCTGTCTGTGGAGAGGACGCAAACACATGGTCGACAAAGGAGTCTGTTGCCTCCGTCCGTGTCAAGGGGGTCTGGGGATGCCACACTTGAGGAGCCACGTGCTCGCTTCGAGGTTGGCATTTCTCAGGCGCGCGTTGGAGGAAGATCGGTTGCTTGCGGGGGTAGTTCCCTTGCCTTACCATCACTCCCCCGACCCTATGGCTGACCGTCAGGCCTTGGGTGCGACCGAAATTCCTGCTCGAATGTCTGGCGGCCTTGCAGGCCATTCCACGGTCCAGTGACCTTTCACAGCCTAGGAAAATCTTCTATCGGGGATTAGTGGAGGGTGCCGTGAAGGATAAGCTGTGGAGTAAGCTCGGCATGTCGAGAGTGGAGTACCGCTCTCATTGGTCTTGGGCGCCAGGTGCGGACTGGCTCAGCAACTCTGAGTTTTCTCTGACCTGGCGATTGGCTCGGAATGGTTTGTCGCTCAATGACAAGCGTTTCGCAATGGGCCTGGCGGATTTGCCAGATTGTGAACGTTGCAACCTTGGAATTAAGGAGACGTCTGCGCACGCCTTCTTCCATTGTTCGCGCGTTCGCCCGTTGTGGGAGCGTGTCGGCGAGTTGACTGCTCGTATCGCGCCGCGGGAGCTTGTGCTCATTGATCGCGCATACGCTGTGGACAATGTGTCGCCCCCGTACTCTGGAGTGAAGCGGATGGTGTTTCTGTCGCTACTGGCCACGGCTAGAATGGTGATTTGGATGACGCGTCTGGAGGAAGTCTTGCGGGGAGGCCGTCTTTCGGATCAGGATCTAATCCGATATTTTGAGCACCAGCTCAAAATGAAGATTAGAACTGAACGGAAACGGCTGCACCCGACAGACTTTGGCAAAAGGTGGATATATGCAGCGAGCCTGGTGCGTGTGACCGGGGCTAGCCTTGATTTTCTTTTTTAGTTCTGCTAGTCGCATCGGGGTGGATTCCTCTGGAACCCCTCCCGCGGTTAAGGTTAGTATTCTTTTGTATACCTAGTTAATGTGAGTGATTGTGTTAGTCCTAGCCTGTTCCCGGCTCCACTGCTTTTGTTATGATCCAGTTCGAGATCCCCATTGTCCGTCGTTATTTTGTCCCGTTTCATTCTCGGCTGGGTCAGCCTTATATATTCTCCAGTCCAATTTATTTTCTACCCGGTGCCTCCATTCCCCTAGAAAGAGAGCGGCTTGATTTTGTCTCTTCAGGCAGAATACAGTGGCCTCTTTAATTACGAGGGTGTGTTTGGGTCTTACTAACATTATGTATAAATATTCATTTGAAATTGTTTTTTGTTTTGGGGATTTTTTGTTTCTTCATACCCCCTTCCCATCATACCATTGCATGTACAAATTTTTAAAGTTATTTTTGTATTATATTTGTAAATATTCACAAATTTTTATGTACATTTGGGGCGTTTTGTAGGTCCCCGGTATGTTTTGCGGTATTTTGGTGCTAGATAAGTATGAGTGTTGATGGACAAATTCTTATGGTGAATGAGAATCATTGTAACGGATGTATGGGTCGTGAATCTGATTAGCTAGGTATAGGATAGAGTAGCTGAAGACCAACCCAAGTTTTTGTTCCCCCTCCCTTTTTTCGGCCTTGTGCCATAATGCTTGTAATAAAGTATAAATAAAACCAACCCATTTCCCACCCGACTTTTGTTGTGTGGATTTGTGTTGTAAGAGCAAAGTATAGTATTTGTTCCGCAGTGATATTTGCTAGTACTTTGGTCTTGGACAAACTGATTTCCAGCCCGAGTTTATAGCTCGGGCCAGCGTAAAACTAGCGTCTTTGACGCGAAACACCGGAAATTAGTTGTCCGGTGTTCGGCCACTTTGTGGCAATGGCCACAGATGGGCCGAAGGAAATCGTTCCTCCCACCACGGCCTCGGTGGGAGGAAAGGAGGGTGACTGGCAATTGCCGCCACGGGAGTCACCCTCCAGACCAGCAACAGGACCCGGTCCTGTACCAGCAGCAGCAGTACCAGCCTCCCCCACACCTTCTACCTCCGGATGGAAAGGAGGAAAGGTGATCAAAGAGGTGATCAAAAAGGGGGAGGAATATTACCAGCAGCTTAAGGACAAGTACGCGAGCTATATTAAGGGCACAGAGCTTTTGTCGGTGCCCGAACAGTTAGCAGACATCGAGGCCCGTACGATATCCCTCATTACAAAGGACCTTAAAACTCATAAACACATAGGGGTCAGCAGGGATAGCCTGGAGGAGGCCATTATGGCATTAAACATCAGAGCCAAGGCAGTAGCAAGGAAGAGTAACGCGGTATGGGATGTTCTGCTGGGCACGACCGAAGAGGCCAAGCGGCTGGCGGGGGTGGTCCTGGAGACCAAGAAGATTCAGCTCCACACAGAGTACATGGGGATGCGTAAGCTGAAAATAACCTTACATGGCGTCCCCATGGATATCTCCGAGGACCACGTCGGCGCCTTCTTTGCCAATTTTGGAAGGGTGGCCGAGGTCTCTTCGGTACGGTCCAAAGCGGGTTACTTGACGGGAGACATGGTCCTGCAAGCGACCCTGACAAAGAAGCAGATAGCAGACATCCCCAACGTCCTCACCTGTAGAAAAAGAGCCATCTTTGTGGTGGTGGAGGGAAGGAGGCCGTGCTGTTGGGTCTGTGGGGCGGCGGAGCACGTTGCCAAGGTGTGCCCGACGAAAACTCAGACCCCGAAGATCCAGCAAACCAAACAGCCAGCAGTAACGGCCCCAACGTCACCAGGATCACCAAAACCAGCACCTCAAGCACCAGCGGCGAACAAGGAGGGTGAGTGGCAGGTGGTGGGGAAGAAGAGGACCAAAACGCCGTCACCTGGAGAGGCGCCGTCACCTGCCAAGGCTCCGTCCAAGGCGAAAGAGCCCAGTGTAGAGAAATCGCCCTCCAAACGGGGGAAAGATAAGAAATCCCCCCAAAAAATGGAGCCCATGGAGACAGAGAGATCCGCGTCACTGAAGCGTGGGAGGGAGGAGGAGGAGGAGCGACAGGAGATCAACAAGAGCCGCAGAAGGAGCAGGAGTAAGGATAGAAAAGTCCCAACAAAATGTGCTTCGCTGCCGGTATCCCCGGAGAGGCATACTTATGCCGACAAGGCAAGGAGTCTTCCCTCGTCCCCGCGGAAAGCTTCCCTGTCCCCAACCTTTAAATTGACCCCCCTGAGACCAGTTTCTTTAACCCCCACTCCCTCCCCTTCTCCTATGCCCACTCCCACTCGGGCAAAAAAGAAAAAAGCCCTGCCCAGAGGGGAAGACCTGATGAAAGTACAGGAGGACATTACAGCGGAGTGGTCGTCTCAGAGGAGGAAACTCCTGAAGCCTCTGTTTAAAATGACCACTGTGGATGGTTTATCCATTGAAGATCCCAAGAACTTTGCCCAGGCCCCAGGAATCATTACCCTTGTGAGGAACACCGGGGGTAACCTGAGGGTCTGGGACCATACTCATGAAGTAAAAAAACTTTTTCCCAATTTGAGAATGGTTCAGGAAAACACCCCTGAACTAAAAAAAATGGCTAAAAATTGTGCGGGGAGGTTCCCTGTTTTACTCCACCCCAGTCTTTATAGGGTGGTAAAACTAACGTACCCCACGGACGTCGGCGGGATTGTCCTAGACGGGCGGATTACGTCCGATGTAGGAACGGGTTCCCTAGGACAGTCCGTCGGGGTCCTATCTGCTAAAGATTTCCGTCCTGTATGCGATTAGAGAGCCTTTGTTGCCTGTTTTTCTTTTTTCTTTTTCAGGTTTAAAAGATGTCTATTAAGATAGCCAGCTTGAATGCGAATGGCCTGAGGGATCGGGGTAAGGCGGCTCGCCTGCTTCGTGACCTCTTGTCCTTCGGCGTGGATGTGGCCGCGATCCAAGAGACTCACTTTGTTTGCGAAGTCGACTCGTGTGTGCTGTCTAACGACTTTGTCGTCTATTCAGCATATGGGAGCCGGCAAGCCAGAGGTGTTTCTTTGCTGGTCAAGCGTACCCTGGACGCGAGGATTGACCTTGTCCATGTCGGTGCCGAGGGCCGGCTGATCGTGGCCGATATTGCAGTGAAAAGCAGGTCGTTCCGGCTGATTGCGGTTTATGCGCCCAATAAGCAAGGTGAGCGAGTCTCTTTCTTTCGGCTGTTGGAGCCCTTTATGGTGGATTCAACACGGCTAATCTTAGTTGGGGACTGGAATGCCATCCTAACCCCCAAATGGGATAGAGGGAGGGGCGCTAGCGGGAGGAATGATGATCGTAGCCTGGTTGATCTGATCGACGAATTTGGTCTCGTCGATAGATACCGGGTCGATCATCCGGATGGGAGTATGTGGACGTGGGCGCTTAATTGGCCTTCTACCCGGGTATCCGCGTACCTGGATAGGATGTTAGTGAGAGTGGCCGACATAGACTTCTTAGAATGTCCAACGTTCCACTGGCTAGGCTACACGGACCACAAAGTCGTTTGTGCCCGTGTGGTGTTAGACTTTAGGCCTAGGTTGGCTGGTTATTGGAAGTTCAATCAGTCCTTACTGGACAGGCGGGACTTTCGTGACCAGCTGACCAGACTAGTTCAGCGGGCGTTAATTGGGCGTGTCATTGGGAATAAGTGGTGGGTTAACCTTAAGGACTCCATTAGGTCTTTCGCCACCAAATATAGCCAACGGCTCAACCTAGATAAGGCTGCGGAGGCAAAGACACTTAGATCTAATTTCGCCCGGGCGGAGGCTGGTGGGGATCCCCTAGAGATAGCCTTAGCCAGGGAGGCCCTGAGGCGCACGACTAGCGAGCGCTATATGGGCCAGGTAATTAGAGCTAAGTTAAGCAAGATGTCTTCCGAAGCTGTGAACATGGGCGCAGAACTGCGCAAGGAAGAAATTCGTCGGGCCGGCGATCGGTACATTCGAGAGGTGCGCGACCCGGAGGGGCATCTCCTTCGGTCCACTGACGACATGTGCGAGGCGTTCCGGCAGCATTTCGAACACCGGTTTACCAAGGAGCCTGGTCTCCGTGACGAGGAGTTTCGCAGCTATTTGGCTGACTTTCCCCGGCTTTTGCCGGCTGAAGCGGCTAGCTGCGAAGGGGAGATTACGGAGGACGAAGTCTACGCGGCTTTGAAGAAGACCGGCAGTGGCAAGTCGCCAGGTTTGGATGGTTTGCCCTATGAATTGTACTTGAGGATGTCGCACCTTTTTGTCCCGATCTTGACTGTCGTGTTCAACCACTGGTTTCGGCAGGGGTCCATCCCCGGTCGGATCACCAGGGGCGTGATCACGCTGTTGGGAAAAGGCAAGAAGGTTGGGCGGGGATTAGATGATTACAGGCCCATAACTCTGCTAAACACAGAGTTAAAGATTTTGGCCAAGATCCTGACGAATCGCTTGCAGCTAGTTGCCGAGTCTCTGTTGGAACCGGATCAGACTTGTTCTGTGAAGGGACGAACAATTCAGAGCAACCTGCACTTGATTCGCACGATCGTAGAGGGTGTAGAAGACGACGAAGAGGCCGCGCTGATCAATTTGGATCAGTCCAAGGCATTTGATAGGATTGACCATGGCTACCTGGCTGCTGTCCTGCAGGCCGCCGGATTCAAACCCGACTTCAGCCGCTGGATTAGCCTTCTGTATCGCTCCCCCAAGGCTGTGGTACAGGTGAACGGGAAGCTGTCGAGCGCTTTCGCGCTGTCTAGGTCGGTCCGACAGGGTTGTCCACTGTCGCCTCTCCTTTACGTCCTGGCGTTGGAGCCCCTCCTTCGCCGGCTAAGGGACGAGGCGTGCAGTCCTGTCCTGCGTGGAATTGCTGTCCCTGGTGGAGCTCGAGCCAGGGTTTCCGCGTACGCCGATGACGTAACGACCTTTGTGTCCTCCCGCAGGGACATAAGGGCGGTACAGAAGGCGCTTGAACGGTACGAACAGGTAACAGGGGCCAGAATTAACCGCGACAAGTCGTCCGGCTTGCGGTTAGGTGCCTGGAAGGGTGTTTCCCTCCCGGGGCCCTTCGACTGGACGGACGGGCCGGTCAAGCTCCTCGGAGTTTGGTTCGGTCCGGACTTACAGTTGGAGAAAAACTGGTCAGCGCGTCGGCGCGTCGGTCGAGATTTGGCGTCGACGGAGTCTCTCCGTGAAGGGTCTGGCGGAGGTGTGTGTCACATACCTCTTTCCCAGAATCCTTTACCGGCTGTCTGTACTTCCCCTTTGTGACGATCATGAGAAGGCGCTCGAGCGTTTGCTATTCTCCTGTCTGTGGAGAGGACGCAAACACATGGTCGACAAAGGAGTCTGTTGCCTCCGTCCGTGTCAAGGGGGTCTGGGGATGCCACACTTGAGGAGCCACGTGCTCGCTTCGAGGTTGGCATTCCTCAGGCGCGCGTTGGAGGAAGATCGGTTGCTTGCGGGGGTAGTGAGGGACATGTTCCCTAGCCTCACTATCACTCCCCCGCTCCTAAGGACTAGCAATAGGCCTTGGGGGCGGCCGAAATTCCTGCTCGAATGTCTGACGGCCCTTCGGGCCATTCCATGGTCCAGTGACCTTTCACGGCCTAGGAGAATCTTCTATCGGGGATTAGTGGAGGGCGCCGTGAAGGATAAACTGTGGAGTAAGCTCGGCATGTCGAGAGAGGAGTATCGCTCTCATTGGTCTTGGGCGCCAGGTGCGGATTGGCTCAGCAACTCTGAGTTTTCTCTGACCTGGCGATTGGCTCGGAATGGTTTGTCTCTCAATGACAAGCGTTTCGCAATGGGCCTGGCGGATTTGCCAGATTGTGAACGTTGCGACCTTGGAATTAAGGAGACGTCTGCGCACGCCTTCTTCCATTGTTCGCGCGTTCGCCCGTTGTGGGCGCGTGTCGGCGAGTTGACTGCTCGTATCGCGCCGCGGGAGCTTGTGCTCATTGATCGCGCATACGCTGTGGACAATGTGTCGCCCCCGTACTCTGGAGTGAAGCGGATGGTGTTTCTGTCGCTACTGGCCACGGCTAGAATGGTGATTTGGATGACGCGTCTGGAGGAAGTCTTGCGGGGAGGTCGTCTTTCGGATCAGGATCTAATCCGATATTTTGAGCACCAGCTCAAAATGAAGATTAGAACTGAACGGAAACGGCTGCACCCGACAGAGTTCAGCGAAAGGTGGGTATATGCGGCGAGCCTGGTTCGCGTGACCGGGGCTAGCCTTGATTTTCTCTTTTAGATCTGCTAGTTGCATCGGGGTGGATTCCTTTGGAACCCCGCCCGTGGTTAAGGTAGAAGTCTTTTTTGTGCCTAGTTAATGTGAGTGAATGTGTTTGTCCTGGCCTGTTCCCGGCTCCATTGCTTTTGTTATGATCCAGTTCGAGATTCCCATAGTCCAAGTATTATTTTGTCCCGTTTTCACTCTCGGCTGGGTCAGCCTTATACATTCTCCAGTCCAATTTATTTTTGCCCCCTGCTTCTCCATTCCCCTTAGAAAGAGAGCTGCTTGATTTTGTCTTTTTAAGGCAGAATACAGTGGCCTCTTTAATTATGTGGGTGTGTTTGGGTCTTACTAACATTGTGTATATATATTCATTTGAAATTGTTTTTTGTTTTGGGGATTTTTGTTTCTTCATTCCCCCTTCCCATCATGTCATTTCATGAATAAAGTTTTAAATTTATTTTTGTAAGATATTGTAAATATTGTAAAAATCAGAAATTTTTATGTACATTTGGGGCGTTTTGTAGGTCCCCGGTATGTTCTTGTGGTATTTTGGTGTTTGATAGGTATGAGTGTTGATGGATAAAATTTTTATGGTGAATGAGAAAATTGTAACGTATGTATGGGTCGTGATTCTGATTAGCTAGGTATAGGATAGTTACGGAAGACCTTCCCAAGTTTTGTTTCCCCTCCCCATTGTTTGGCCTTGAGCCAGAATTTGTATTTATGCAAATAAATAAGTACCAACCATTTCCTACCCCAGGCCACTACGGATTGGAGGTGCCTTTCAAGTACGGCAGCGAGGTTCACTTTGTCGTCCAGACTTGGTTTCTGATCGATGCGAGAGTAGATTATTGTGTCGTCAGCATACATGCCAACTTGGGATCAAATGGTGTCGGGGGATTTTGAGCAATATAAATGATTGTACTGAAAGCCCGAAAATTGCGCATTTAGAGTATTTTTAAACATATCAATTTTAATGCTGTTTCTTACGTAAATTGATGTGTAGAATCATATGGTCTCATTTAAAATTGATTTTAAGTAATATAAATGATTGTACTGAAGGTCCGAAAATTGCGCATTTAGTGTATTTTCATGCATATCAAGTTCAATGCTGTTTCTTATGTAAATTGAATGTTTAGACACATATGCTCTCATTTAAAATTTAAATTGAGCATTATAAATGAGTGTACTGAAAGCCAGAATATAGCGCATTTAGTGTATGTTTATGCATATCATGTTCAATGCTAATTATTATGTAAATTCATGTATAGAATCATATGGTCTCATCTAAAATTGATTTTGAGCGCTATAAATGAGTGTACTGAAAGTCCGAAAAATGCGCATTTAGTGTATTTTCATGCATATGACGTATACTTCTGATTCAGATGTAAATTGATGTGTAGAATAATATGGTCTCATTTAAAACTGAATTTGAGCAATATAAATGTGTGTACGGAAAACCTGAAAATAGCGCATTTAGTGTATTTTTATGCACATCAAATTTTATGCTAATTATTAAGTAAATTGGTGTGTAGAATCATATGGTCTCATTTAAAATTGAATTTGAGCAATATTAATGAGTGTACTGCGAGTCAGAAAATGGCGCATTAATGTATTTTTGTGCACATCAATTTACTGCTAATTATTATGTAAATTGATGCGTAGAATGATATGATCTAATTTAAAATAAAACTTAATCAACATAAATAGTTTAGAATCATATGATCTTTTTTTTTTAATCATCTCACCCCTAGCAAGGCATTCCACTGCCACTATTGCTCATAGGGTTACGTAGGAAATGTTCGGAGGAAGGTGACAGATGAGTAAGAATAGCGAGGATGAGAGTTGGACACATCGGAAGAGTGTTTGATAGAATGGAAACATGTTAGTGTGTTAGGAGGTGTCTATTGACCTTACATTTAAACTCCTGGAGATTGTAGCCGTCGGGGAAGCAATCGTGTGGAAGAGAATTCCACAGTTGGGAAGTGCGAGGAAAGAAACTGTTGGAGTAGAAGTTACGGCTGCATTTTATCGGTTTCACTGTAAAAGGGTGGGATCTAGTTGCTAATCCAGTATCACGTTCAAATTCGTATTTAGGGGGCACCAGTGATCTAATTTCATCGGAGCAGAAGCCGTGAAAGTATTTATAGAAGAGACACAGGGAAGCCACGTCGCGCCGGTGGGAGAGAGACTGCAGGCGGTCTGTCAAATCGGTATCTATCACATTACAGACCCTCCTCTGAACCTTAACGAGAAGCCCGAGGAGAACAGCATGGCCACCTGACCAGATATGGCAGCAGTATTCAATGCACGGGCGGATGGTAGATTTATATATGTGCAGGATATATTTAGACGGAAAAAACTTCCGGGACCTACACAGAGAACCGACTTTCATAGCACGGATTTAGCTATGTATTCGATATAGCCATTCCATTTGAGGTCCGCTGAAATTGTGAGACCAAGGAGGCGTATTGTTTTACTCTCTGGGAGGCAAGCCTGGTCCATGCTAATGGGAGATAGGTGAGATTGTCGATGATGGTTAATTGAGAGTAGCTTCGTTTTAGAAGCATTAAAATTTACTAGCCATTTCTTACCTCAGTCTGATATGGATTGGAGGTCTTTTCAATCTCGGCTGCGTGGTTAGCTTTGACGCCTACACCAGATTTTTGTAGGACGCGAGAGTAAACTGTGGTGTCATCGGCGTACAAACCTACTTGGACTCTTATGGAATATCAGGGAGATCATTAATGTATATCAAGAAGAGTGTAGGACCTAAGATGGAGCCTTGGGGGACACCTGCATTTGTATGGTAGTTCTGAGAGACATGTCCGTTTAATACCACCTTCATTGTGCGGTTAGAGAGGAATGACTGGATTAGTTCAAACAAATGTCCAATTATACCATAGCTCCGCAGTTTACATAGAAGGCCAGCATGCCAAACTCTGTCGAACGCCTTAGATATATCTAATGCAACGGTTCGGGCTTCGCCATTCCTGTCGAGTGCCTGGTATATGTACTCGGTGATGGTCGTTAGCATATCAGCAGTAGACCTGGTGAAGCGGAAACAATATTGCTTATCCGAGAGGAGCTTGTGTGCTGTGAGATGCTGAACCACCTCGGCGTTGATAATGGTTTCGAACACTTTGCCAAAGATCGGAACAAGGCTGGCTGATAGGGAGGTAATTTGTAGGGTCAGAGGGTTCTCCATTGTTTTTACATATAGGAACTACAGAGGAAGATTTCCAACAGGCAGGAAGCAGATAGGCAGAGGTTGTAGAGCTTAGAAAGGACAGAGGAGAGTTCAGGGGCACATTTCTTTAAGACTATGGTGGGGATTCCGTCACCACCGCTCGCTTTGTGAGGGTCAAGTTTTAAGATTATCTTAGAGACAAGCGAAGGTGTAATGTGGACATCATTCAGTTGTGCCTCGGTTCTAGGTGAGAAGTCGGGTGTATAAACTCCAAATGAGTCCAGACTCGAATTGTTCGAGAATCTGCGGGCAAAGCATTCAGCCTTATCTACTGGGGAGGTGAGGACCTTAAATTTGTTGATGAGCGGGGGTATTGTGGACTTGCTCTTGTTAAGTACTCTCTTACAGAGTCGCCAGTAATCGTTAGAGCATGATGTGTGTTGCTTCATTCTGGCAGCAAACAACATCTTAGCTTCGTTAAGTATCCTTTTACACTTATTACGAGCTGAAGTGAAAAGGCGCCTGTTTTTTTCCGACGCGTAGTTACGATAGAGTCGGAAGAAATTATTCCGGTGGGCAACGGCAGCCGAGCAAGCGGGTGAGAACCATGGAGACGAATGAGATTTAAGCTGGAATTTCCTAGCAGGGATGAAGGCATCGATGCCAGCATTAACCCAGGAGGAGACCTCGGATGCACATTCTTCGATGGGAAGACTATCTTCGGGCTTTCAGTACACTCATTTATATTGCTCAAATTCTATTTTAAATGAGACCATATGATGATACACATCATTTTACATAAGAATCATCGTTAAACTTGATATGCATAAAAATACCCAAAATACACAATTTTTGGGATACTCATTCATATTGATCAAATTCAATTTTAAATGAGACCATATGATTCTACACACCAATTTACATAAGAATCAACATTAAACTTGATATGCATAATAATAAACAAAATGCGGATTATTCGGGCTTCCATTACAATCATTTATATTGATCAAATTCAAATTTAAATGAGACTATATCATTCTATGCATGAATTTGCATAATAATTAACATTGAACTTGATATGCATAAAAATATAATAAATGCGCAATTTTCGGGCTTTCAATAGACTCATTTGTAATGCACACATTAAATATTAAATGACACTATATAATTCTACACATCAATTTACAAAACAATCTGCATTACACTTGATATGCTTAAAAATACACTAAATGCGCAATTTTCAGGCTTTCAATAGACTCATTTGTAATGCACACATTAAATATTAAATGACACTATATAATTCTACACATCAATTTACAAAACAATCTGCATTACACTTGATATGCTTAAAAATACACTAAATGCGCAATTTTCAGGCTTTCAATAGACTCATTTGTAATGCACACATTAAAATATTAAATGACACTATATAATTCTACACATCAATTTACAAAACAATCTGCATTACACTTGATATGCTTAAAAATACACTAAATGCGCAATTTTCAGGCTTTCAATAGACTCATTTGTAATGCACACATTAAAATATTACATGACACTATATAATTCTACACATCAATTTACAAAACAATCTGCATTACACTTGATATGCTTAAAAATACACTAAATGCGCAATTTTCAGGCTTTCAATAGACTCATTTGTAATGCACACATTAAAATATTAAATGACACTATATAATTCTACACATCAATTTACAAAACAATCTGCATTACACTTGATATGCTTAAAAATACACTAAATGCGCAATTTTCGGGCTTTCAGTACACTCATTTATAATGCTTAAATTCAATTTCAAATGAGACCATATGATTCTACACATCAATTTCCATAAGAATCAGCAATAAACTTGACATGCATAAAAATTTACTAAATGCGCAATTTTCGGGCTTTCAGTACACACGTTTAAATTGCTCAAATTAAATTTCAAATGAGACCATATGATTCTATTCATCAATCTACATAATAATAAGCATAACATTACACTAAATGCGCCATTTTCGGGCTTCCAGTAATCTCATTTATATTGTTCAAAATCAATTTAAATGTGACCACATGATTCTACATTTCAATTTACAGAATAATTAGCATTAAACTTGATATGCAGAAAAATAAACTACATGCGCAATTTTCGGGAGATCAATACACTCATTTATATTGCACAAATTCAATTTTAGAGGAAATCATGTTTCTAGCATCAATTTATATAAGAATCAGCATTAAACTTCATATGCATAAAAACACACTAAATGCGAAATTTTCGGGCTTTCAGTACACTCATTTATATTGCTCAAATTGAATTTTAAATGAGACCATATGATTCTACACATCTATTTACATGAGAATCAGGAATGAATTTGATATGCATAAAAATACACTAAATGCGAAATTTTCGGGCTTTCAGTTCACTCATTTATATTGCTCAAATTTAATTTTGGATTAGACCATATGATTATACACATAAAATTACATAAAAATTTGAAATGAGACCATATGATTGTACATATCAATTTAAATATGAATCAGCATTAAATTTCATATACATCAAAATACACTAAATGCGAAATATTCGGGCTTTCAGTACACTGATTTTTCGTGCTCAAATTCAATTTTAAATGAGACCAAATGATTCTACACATCAATTTACATAAGAATCAGCATTAAACTTGATATGCAGAAAATTACACTAAGTACTCATTTTTCGGGTTTCAGTACAATCATTCATATTGCTCAAATACATTCACATTGCTTAAATGAAACCATATGATTCTATACATGAATTTACATAAGAATTAGCATTTAACTTGATATGCATGAAAGTACACTAACTGCGGAATTTTCGGGCTTTCCGTACACTCATTTTTCGTGCTCAAATTCTATTTTAAATTAGACCATATGATTCTGCACATCAATTTACATAAGTATCAGCATTAAAATTGATATTCATAAAAATACACTAAATGCTCAATTTTCGGGCTTTCACTACACTCATTTATATTGCTGAAATTCAATTTTAAATGAGACCATATTATTCTACACATCAATTTACATAATAATTAAACATGATATGGATAAAAATACAATAATGCGAAATTTTCAGGCTTTTAGTACACTCATTTATATTGGTCAAATTCAATTTTAAATGAGACCATATGATTCTCTACATCAATTTATATAAGAATCAGCATTAATTTTAATATGCATAAAAAACATTAATGCGCAATTTTCAGGCTTTCAGTACACTCATTTATATTGCTGAAATTCAATTTTAAATGAGACCATATGATTCTATGCATCAATTTACATAATAATTAGCATTAAACTTGATATGCATAAAAATACAATAGATAAGCCATTTTCTGACTTTCAGTACACCCCTTTGTATCGCTCAAATTCAGTTTTGATTGAGACCACATGATTCTACACATTTAGTATATTTAGATGCATATCAAGTTTAATGCTAATTATTATGTAAATTCATGTATAGAATCATATGGTCTCATTTAAAGTTAAATTTCATCAATATAAATGAGAGTACTGAAAACGCGAAAATTGCGCATTTAGTGTATTTTTATGCATATGAAATTTAATGCTGATCCTTTTATAAATTGTTGAGTAGAAACATATGATCTCATTTAAAATTGAATTATAGCAATATAAATGAGTGTATTGAACGCCCGAAAATTGCACATGTAGTGTATTTTTATGCATATCAAGTTTAATGCTAATTTTCCTGTAAATTGATATGTAGCATCATATGGTCTCATTTAAAATTGAATTTGAGCATTATAAATGATTGTACTGAAAGCCATAAAAATAGCGCATGTAGTGTATTTTTATGCATATCAAGTTTAATGCTGATTCTTATGTAAATTGTTGAGTAGAATCTTATGGTCTCAATTAAAATTGAATTTGAGCAATATAAATGAGTGTACTAAAAGCCCGAAAAGTGCGCATTTAGTATGTTCTTATGCATATCAAGTTTAATGCTGATTCTTATGTAAATTGATGTGTAGAATCATATGGTCTCATTTAAAATTGAATTTTAGCACTATGAATGAGTGTACTGAAAGCACGAAAATTGCGTATTTCGTGTATTTTTAAGCATATCAAGTTTAATGCTGATTCTTATGTAAATTTTTGTGTAGAATCATATGCTCTCATTTAAAATTGAATTAGAGCAATATAAATGTCTGTAATAACCCTCACATTGCCTGATGCCCGTTGCTTTCTGCCTCTGCCGAAATACATGAAGTTAGAAAAGAAAATTGCAGGTTTGAGATCGTGGTTTAATCCCAACGTCTGTCAGCTTGCAATTGGCTGACTGCAAGAAAGACTCTTTCTCTGAATGGACGGGTCAATATACTCAGTCTCTGGTTCGCTCTCAGCATCTAGCTAGAGATGACTGGTTGATGTTTGGAAGTTGGGTGAAAAAGCAGTGCAGCTGTGGACTCAAAGGAATCTTTCCTTGAAGGGAAATGTGAGGTAGATGTGCGGCTCATCCTTTATTGGCTTTCCGTTCTTTTACTTCTGTCTACCGAACGAAGTCAATTCGTTATAAACTTCTCCAGTTTCCTCTGGAGAAAGAAGTCATCCTTGGTATGTCACCAGGTCTGATATTGTCAAGCGTTGAGACCTACCAAAACATTCTTCGCTTGAATTTCCTGGTTCATATGTGTACGTGAGAGGACAGTGGTGAAGGCAAACTCTAGAAGGAAGACATCTGCCGATCTTTCCTCTTCTTGTAAAGTGTGCATATAGGCAAAGTAGATGCAGATCAACCGCCTAAAGACAAATGCGCCTTTTACGAGAATTGCTGTGAAGCACTGCTTCTTAGGGGTGAAGAGTCACATCTCTGATACCCCGTCATTGAATTGTGTGATAGTGAGGCGAGCTGCCAACAAACGAGAAGTTTTACTACATCTTGCCTTGGGCTCCCAAGTTGAAATGTCCAAACAACAACAACGAAGCATCACTCATATGGCTGGTGAGGCGAGAGGCTCTCTGGGTCAGTAAGTTTTTCATCAAAGCGGGAAGTTATTTTCTTCTCAACAGGTCGCTTTCTTTAAGCATCACTTAAAATGAAGATCAGCGCGGGGCTCTCTTCATCGAAAATCACGCTGTCTGTTTGCTTGTGATCGCTCTTCATTTTTATTATAAGAAATTTTGACGTTTGTTAAATTTTACATCTTCACCTCTGTCTCTGCTGTTTCACATATTCGTATTCATTACAAGTTCGTGGGGTCGACATCTTTTCCGATGCCCCACAACACTATCAATAAGTCTGTCTAGATCCGTAGTGATTAATTTTTTAATTAAAAAAGGTTTAATAAGCAGACGTCATTTTCATTCATTTGAGATGCATATGAAATTCTAGTTTTGCAAAAAAGAAAAAGGCTTGACCACGTGCTTAAGGAAAAACTCGAAACCGGATTTTGCGAGTAGATGTTAAATTGATTTTCTGAAGAATGGAAATGTTTTGAAAGATTAAAACGTGTTAGCGATCTAGTGCGAAAAAATAAGTCACTATAAAGGCTTCGGTTAGACAGGAGCAGCGAGACGACACATTAAAATGTAATGGGAGAAACTCCGGACGTAAAGTTGCGTTGCATATTCATTGTCGTGCGCTGATTCCTTTTACTTCTTCTCTATTCATAGACATTTCTGCAACTCTTGATACCCTTAACTTGCACAATTCATGTTATTCTCTTATTTTAATAAGTTTCTATTCTAACATGCAAAATGTATACTTTCATTCTTCCACATATTCCAACCAGCTGATAACCAATAAATCTGTAAGTTTTAGGGAGTTCGGTTATGCTTCGCACAAGTCCGATTTAATAAACATTAACTATCTTCACCGATTCTTTTTAAAAAATCAACCCCGAATTGTAAAATAAAATCATCCAAAAAATGTAAGACATTATTTAGAAAATATGTGAATTGCTTTTATAAATAATATTTATTAAAGACATCGTTATATGAAGAAATATATTTTTATAAGAACTTTTTAAATGTTAAATATAATAATTTATTATCAAGTCTATTTAAGAATCGAAAAACTTAATACAAATCATTTCACCCCAAATTTTGCAAATAATTTTAAATTCATTTTTTGTGTTGCAACATTCCCATTTTTCTAAGAATCATTGTTCATAAATGATATTATTACTAATAGGTTTGAAGGAATATCTTCTTCTTTCTGGAAAAATAAAAATAATAAATTTTTGGTGCCTACTAGAAATAGCATTAAATCATTTAGTTTTCAATTAAAGGTAAATGAAAGATTTAAGAAAATGTTTTCATTATAAATCTTAGTTATAGAACATATGTGGCGTTACATCTTATAAAGAATTAAATTCCAATGAAATAAAATTAGTGAAAATTATCATTTTTACGGGGTCCCACCAAAAGATCATTTATTCAATAATCTTCAATACCGCCTATTTTTTTTTAAGCCAACCGAGTTTTCCATTCATCGATCTTCTTTATGTAAAGTAACTCCTTAAAATGTAGAGGATCACTACACATCTTTCAGTCCATATTTTTCCACCATCTTGCCCGTGAAGGGAAATAACTCTTGATTAATTCTGTTCCGTTATTCTCCCGAAGTAGAGTCTTTATATGGGTTTTTAACTCTTTTCATACGAATTTCTAAATAAACATGTCGGATACTCGTTAAGATCTCCTCTACCACAACGCCTTAAAAAGTCTCAATATTTCTTTACCCACCTGACTGGTTCCGTTCATTTTCTCTAAAGGCAAAGAGTTTTTTAGGACATGGGTAAAGAGCTGGAGACTAGAAAAAGAATTTGAGAAAATGCAACAGAAAGAGAGGGTTTGTGTGTCCGAAAATTGCGAACTAGTCATTACTATTATTATTATGAGGTAGAAATTTCAATCACAAAATTTTTTTTATAAAGTTTTTCTTTATACGCTCCTCCACCAATACAAGAAAATAAATAACAGTAAGTCATTCTAAGGGAAATTACTCTTTAACTTTAATGCTAAATATATGAATCAAACATGTGACTTTTCATTTATTTGTTTCTGATAGCAATTCCAGCGTATCGGGAATTTTTCTTTTCAGTAGTCCACATCGATGTAAAAATTAGTTGAATATAACGTAAGCACGTTTTATATGTCCCCTATTGATGGGGTTTGACTAGTTATGAACCTTTTAAAAATCTTCATCTCGCAATCAGCACCATCACTTGATAAGACACAAAAAGTGTTGAAACAAAATAGGTAGATTTGTTGCGATATTTTTTATAAATATTATTCGATCTATTTTTATTGGGCCCTTTTCTAAGAATAGTGTTTTCGGATACGGAATTTTATTCCAGCCATACCTACCCTATACGTACATGTATATATATGTAAAAGTATAATGTGTACCGTCTATGGTAACCTCAGTGTCCTTCTGCACAATCATATTTCGCTTGCTTCAAACCAGTTTTTCATCTTAGATGAAATTGTCTAGCATTCGCTTCCACAGTGAATGACAGACGTCACATAATAATCCAGTACTATCTTCCTCGTTTACAGCGAAATTATCTTGTGTCTTAATATTTCTACTTAGCTTCTGAAATGAATCCTTTGCCATGCTAAAACGCCTACGGGTTTCCGTATCGCACTTGTTTGATTTGAGTATCCCACTCGTGTAATTGTTTTTCTGATTACTATATATTCAGTTTTTTTCTGTACCTGCTATCAGCACTGTATCACCTGCGTATCTCATATTATTCAGATTGCGGAAGTCAATGATGAATCCAGGTAGGACTTCTAAATCTCTCAGAATTATTTTGCTGTTAACCAGCCATTTTGTCGACTTGTCATCAGCAAGTTTTGTTTCCATAATTCTTAATTTACCGTAAAGACCGAATTTATAGGCTCGTTTCGAATTTCAGGTGTTCGAGCGACAGATAAAGTCAACTTATTTAATTCTGCATTCGATTCCAAGGTTTAACAAATCATACGAAGTCTCAGGGTTGAAGCCCTTTCAGAAAACGCCGTTACTGATCCGGCGGGCATTCACGCCATGAACTTCGCAAGCACTCCCTCGGGTCATTCCTCACTGCTAGATATATGTTTCACCTCTGCGCCTGACAAGTCTCGCAGCTTTGCCCTCTCGGCAACTCCGACCACGCTGTAGTCTCTCTCAGTATTTATTTCCAATCTCACTCCCCCCTAACTCTACCAAAAAGCTGACTTTCGCGATTTCCTCTGCGACGTCCCTCTGAGGTCTCGTCATGGATGAAAGCTGGCATTGATGCCTTCATACCCACCAGGAAGTATTGCTTAAAACCTCATTCCTCTCCGTGGTTCTCCCCGGCCTGCTCAGCCGCCATTACCCACAGGAACCATTACTTCCGTCTATTCCGGAGACGGCCAACTAATCACAATGAGTGCAAGAGAACCCTAAATGACCCAAACAGTTGTTTGCTGAGAGAATGCGACAGCACATAGCTGACCGCAAGTTCGGCTCCAAGGACTATTGGAGGATTTGTAAACGAGTGCTCAACAATAGGAAATCCTCAATACCTCCTTTAATCCATGAATTTGAGGTTCTCACGTCATTTGCGGACAAAGCTGAGTGATTTGCCCAGATTCTCATCCAACTCGTCCGGAGTACACCCACCCGACGTATATATTACCCCGACAGTAGTATCCAGAGTAATTTCAAAACTTGACCCCCATAAGTCGTGTGGCGACGATAGTCCTTAAGAGGTGTGCTCTTGAACTTTCCCCTGTCTTCTCTAAACTATTTAACTACTGCCTTTCTGCATGCTGGATATTCTCTTCAGTCGTTCCTGTATTTAAGAATTGTGGTGAACCCTCGGACCTATCCAACTATCGCCCTATCAGTCTTCTACCGATATTCGGGAAAGTATTCGAGGCTATAATCAATGCTGAAATAGTTCATCATTTCACCGCCCATAAACTGTTCTCCGACAGGTCCACGGCCGACCTGCTAACAACCGTAACGGAGTACATGCTACAGGCCCTTGATGAGTCTGACGAGGCTCGCGCGGTTGCTCTGGACATCTCCAAGGCTTTGGCACTCTGGCCTCCTATGCAAACTACGCGGTTATAGTATTACCGGTTGCCTGCTTGACCTAATCCAATCTTTCTTAAATAACCGCAAAATGAAGGTCGTGTCTCTTAATCCTACAGCACGAATGCTGGTGTCCCACAGGGCTCTATCCTGGGCCCGACGCTGTTCCTTATTTTCATCAACGACCTCCCAGATGTGATCAAGGCCCAAGTCGGCATCTACGCAGATGACACTACAATATACTCCCGCACCAGTAAGAAACCTGTCGTGGCGGACAGACATAATCTCGCTGCTGACCTTGAGCGGGATCTACACTTTGTGGTGAACTAGGGCAAGAAGTGGCTTGTCAACTTCAATTCATCTAAGACCAAGCTGTTGTCTGTCAACCATTACAGGCAACCTCTTCTGCCTCCCATAAGCATGGACCAAGTGATTCTCCCTGAGAGTAATACACTACGCCTCCTCGGACCTCAAATGGAACCACTATATTGAATCCATAGCAAAATCTACTGCTAAGAAGATTGGGTCACTATGTCGATCCAGGATGTTTTTTCCACCTGAATCCATCCTGCAAGTCAACCATCCGTCCGTGCATGGAGTACTGCTGCCATTTATGGTCAGGTGCCCCTGCCGTTCTCCTCAGTGTTCTTGACAAGCTCCAAAGGAGAGTCTGTAATGTGATAGGTACTGATCTGGCGACTCGACTGCAGCCACTTCCCCACCGTCGAAATGTGGCCTCCCTTTGTCTGTTCTATAAATACTTTCATGGCTTCTGCTCGGACAAGCTTAAGTCACTGATGCCGCCTCAACAGGTGTTTACTCGTGCAACCAGGTCCCACCCATTCACAGTCAGGTTAGCCAAATGCAGACGACAATTCTACTCCTACAGCTTTTTATCTCGCACTTCCCGCATTCTTGATTTCCTGACGGCTACAACCTCCAGAAATTTAAATGCAAAGCCATTACTCATCTACTAACCACTGGACTCTAGCTCTCTCCCCACCCCTGTATAACCTTCCCTTTCTCTCCACCTATGTATCTGTCATCGCACCTGCTTTCTATTGTTCCTTTCTAACTAGTTTGTACTCCTCGCTCTTTTCTATTTAATCTTTTAAATGAAATGATTAAAAAAAAGATAATACCAGTCATATCTCGAAAGAGCCATGATTGACCGGGTAGAAGATTTGCCATTACTTCCTGCGGTAGACAAGGCTATATAACCCATAGTTAGAGGGAGCAGTGACAGATTATATTATAATAATAAGTAATAATTTTGGCGGGATTAGTTTATTACTTCATAACAAAAGAAAACAGATCTACCATTTTAGGTCTTATAGAAGATTTGATGGTATTAACATGTACTAATTCTAGGGTGATCTGTTTATTACTGCATAACAATAGACAACCGATTCCCCACTTTATACCCAGTAGAAGCTTTAATTATTTTTCCAAATATTGCATTCAGTCAGTTAATTGCCATCTATGATACATGCTTGGGCGATCATGTCTCAAAAAAATTTTCCTCGGTAGACTGGTTGCCAACGAAGGATAAGGAACCTCATCTTTCCTGCTATTTAATCCATAGCTGGAGGGAAAGGACATTAATATCTTTGCGCGTAAGTGAATGCAACTGGAAATCGAACTTTTATGTATTTTCAAAAATACAATTATTTTTTAATTCTGTTTTATGTTGACTTCAGTCACTTTCTCACCAACATGGTGTGGCTTCCCTCTGTCTTTTCTACAAATATTTTCATGGTAACTGTTCTAACGACCTTTTGGATCACAGTGTCGCACTTACCGTCCTCTGTTAGAATACTTTTTAGGTATTTAAATTTTTTATCTGTTTGATTTTTGTATAGCCGTCTTAATTGGTATTTTGCTCTCTTGTTTTTCATGATGACCATGCATTCAGTTTTTTGCTATTAGCACTTTGTCATCTGTATATCGTACATTAAGATTGTGACCACCACATCGAATGGATAACATCTGACTGCAATATAGGGAGGAGTAATACTAAGGCTACTAAAGGTATCGCTAGTACTCAACTGCTAAATTAAATTCCCTGTCAACTTGCAGCATAGGAAAGGTAAAATTGAGGTGAGTCAGTGACTTATCCTATGTGGCATAGATAGCTCTGTTGCCCTGATGCTTACACATTCCCTAAAAGAGGGTAGAGAGCCTTATTTTGCATGGACAATTTCTGTTGAAGTTAAGACTGGACTGACAATCTAACTGATGGGCCCTGGATGAGTAACCCCCTTATAGGCACCAAACTTATAAGACTTGTTTGAATTAATTTTGGCCCCTCTCACCTTCAGGCTCTTTCCACCCTGCTTTGATTTAGTCTTTTTGCTTGAAGGTGAAAGCATTTTGTTCTCTATAGCAGTTTACTATTGAATTGCCTGTACTAGTTCCTGCTGTTTTTCAGGGGCTTTTTTCGTAGGTTGATTGGTCTTACTAGTGTTTGTTTTAATTTGGTATCGTCCCTTCTCCCACTGAATTTTACGTGATAGATTTTGAGAGTATTTTTGTAAATGAAAATTTTTATATCACGGCTGTAAATATGTAGTATTATGGTAGCTTTGGGATTAGAACATGGGTTCTTGTGGCTCAGTTTGGATTTTGTTTTACAGCAGATGAACCTGTGTTGGGTATTTCTGTTATTTTTATACTTTCATAGATTTTTTACCCCAGTTTGGGGGTTAAGTATTTCCCTATAGCAGGGAACCTAACGCTGCGTGTCAGGGTGATTCCATGCTCCCGGATGTAGCTTACCGTCTTATGATAGATGGACAAAATTGGAATGTGTGTTTAATTCGTGAACCACTTAACTAGTATTAGAATAGAAATTAATGACAAGTCTTTCTCCCACGTTCCTTTTGACTGTGCGCGCCATAATTGTATTCATACAATAAACAAAATGTTTTGAAGTTATTATGGCTCGAAATAATGCATGAAATCTTTTCAAACGTAGTATTGATTAAATAAAAACCAGAAAAAAAAATGACATCAGGTTATGCAATAGTGAATTTGAATGGCTGCTGTGCATAGGTATAAAAATAAAAGAAGAAATCACACTCAGCATAACTTTCGTATTATATTCTGTTGTACTGGACCGGAGTTCATGAATTGACTTACTAACTTAGCCAGTTTAAAATCAAGAAAATAACATTAAAACTTTTAACTATATCTGTACTGTCATCTATTTAGAATCAAACATAAAAGTTCTGACAGCTACGTCTGGTCTCTGCAGTGGTTCTGAACGAACCACTACTATTGGCCATGTTGGTGAATTTTTTATCCGAATAGTTTCCGGTTCCTTGAGGATGGTAAAGCATGAGCTGGTTTGGTTCCACGCAGAAGTCGTTTTTGTCACCACCACAAGAACATAAAGAAAAACAAATATAAAAAACAATTCCTGTACAAATGTGTGTCAAGAGTACTTGTTTTATGTCACTATGAATCACACTTAACGAATACAAAATGTCTTCACGAGATTTGTCTCGGCAACTAACCGAGAGTAAAAGACGCACTCAGTCTGATATAAATCCAAGTGAAGTAAGGCTGGTAATTTTGCTGATCTTCATTTATACTCAACAACATAGCAGTTTCTTTTCTCGTCAGTGTTATTTAGAAACGTATCTGTGTATTACATCAGATTGGACTCCTTCACGTATGGCAACCAATAGACTAGACCAGCCGTTTTCGCCGCGTCTTATCTCGATTTGCCTAACTCCAGGTAAACAAGTTTAATATGCTAATCACTAAATATCTGCCGGAGACTATTTCTGAAGTGTTACTAAAATGAATTTGGAGTTACCGGTGGTTTTTCTGCAGACATCTTCCACTTGAGTCTTGCCTAACCACTTATCTCGTCTGCGAAATTGGTTGGGTTTGGTACTTGAGATCACCGAAGAAATACGATTCGCCATTTTTTATACTTTTTACTTAACGAACTTTTCAACTAATCACTCTGGAATTATTAAATTTAAAAAAAAGTTATTACTGGTGTTACTCCAGAATGCCTTCCACTCAAATAAATAGGATCTTCATTTCGATCATTAGAAGGGGAGGGCTTTGTGTCTGTTACCTGGAATCCAGATATTTTTGAATCACATGTTTATTATTTATCTGTGAATGTAAAATTTTCTTCGTCACAATTAATGGATTTTTAATTTTTCCATTGTAGCCTTTATTACAGTATTAATATCTAGAATTTCTATACTGTCATTTGCTCATGTAAAGCGCAGATTTTTTCACATGATTATTATATATTGTGCGAGAGTAAAATTCAGCAAGTATTATATCCTGTCCTGTACAGTACATTTGTTCTTTGTAGCTCTTAGTGATGTATTTGAATATCTGTAGTGTCGGCCATTAAAAATTGTTAATGTCGTGTGTGGTTTTCTTCTGCTGTTTCCTGATCCGTATTTAAATGACTTAGTGAAGTTTGAATTTTTTTCTTGAGCAGAGTATTTGCACTGTTATCCTTTTAAGTGTAGGTTTATTTATATATATATACGAATATCTTTGTTGTCATCTTTTTAGAAAAGTTTTTTGAGATCAAGTGCCGATTTAATTCTTTCACATGTTTATTATATCGTCTGTGAGTCTAAAATTCAAACATGTTTTCTTGATTATCTTTAATGAACAATTAAATTATTATTTCTAGCACGTCGTAAAGTATGACATATTTTAAGTTTATATTTGTACTGTCGTATCTTAACAGCTTCTGAAGTTTAAGTGCGTAATTCATGTAATATTCTTTACTGACTTCATTTCATATATCTATTCATTAATCTATTTAGACGAACTTGTTATTGTCAGTTGTGGACGTTCTCTCTCATATATTACATATTCAACAAATATTCTTTCTTTGCAGCACTTAGTAATGTGCGAATTTTTAAATAAACTTGTTAAAGTCATGTGTGGATTTCATTTTCTCATATTCTATGATTGTAACTTTATGGAAATATACTTTCCTAATGTACCTTTCCTTTGTAGCTCATAGCAAAGTGAGACTTTTTAATATCTATTTAAAT
This sequence comes from Ascarosepion bandense, assembly GCA_037127315.1. Taxonomy (NCBI): domain Eukaryota; kingdom Metazoa; phylum Mollusca; class Cephalopoda; order Sepiida; family Sepiidae; genus Ascarosepion; species Ascarosepion bandense. Next base: position 1,453,531 of record JBBBDQ010001129.1, on the reverse strand, counting down.
ACGCATGTTAAGCTCCATTTAGGAATTATTTCTCTCACCTGTATATTATATATGCTCTGAGTGTAATATTCACTCCTGATTATAAATCATTGACAAGTTGGTTGTAGTTAAGTATGGATTTTTTAATCCATCCATTATTATATTTAGATAAAATTGTTAAGGTCAGTTGCATGTATATTATATATTCTCTGAGTACAAAATACACCAAATATTTTTTTCTGATGACTATTCATTGAGAGTTCAAGTCCAGATTTCTTTCTCTCAAATGGATTAATCTATGTACTGTGAAAATAAAATTCACTAAATGTTATCTTATCTTATTAAATTTCATGGACAGTTCAATTTCTTTTGTAGCTCTTAGTAAAATGTGCCTGTTTTAATATCTATACTGTCATCCATGTGTAACACCCCAATTGACCGTCCTAACAATTTTCTCCGGCGGCCGTTCTCCACGCTGTGATGTTGCCGGGAGTTTGTTGAAAATGTCGGCCGGACAGCTGGGGGTACAAGATTGACTATAAGGAACGAACTTCCACAATTTGGATGAGTTGAAAGGATGCTTTATTCGTTTAGAGTTAGCCTTTTCGGTTGGGGCAGGCGAATGTGACACACAGCTCTAACTAATTAATGGAGATCAACAAATCCCAACTGAACGAAACAAGACGAACGGAGATTCTTACTTCAAGCTCGCACCCGACTGAACTCTCAACTCTACTTAACTGACTTCTATTTATTTAAATGAATCCGGAAATGCTTTAGACCACCGGTGACAAACATTGGCGACTGTAAGTCTGAAATTTCAGTTATCTTTTTTTTATCTTAATAAAGCTTCCGCCGGAAAATTCTTAATGTGTGGTCAAGATACAGTAAAGGACAGCCTTTGACCGGGTCATTCAAAAACCTACCAGCTGAACTTTATCTCTTTATCACATTAAATCACTGAGTCAAATATTTACCGGAAGAGTGGTAGGATTTAAAACAGTAATCGGATACCGTTGTCTCTTCCACAATTTTCCTCATAAAAGAAAAAGCGTTTATTTATTTATTTTTGCCTCTTCTTTTTCACTTTTGTTAAATATGTTTTTAAACTATTTTCTATTCTAATCTATTTTCTATTTTAATCTATTATAATAAAATACATATATGCCTAGTTATCGTGTCACACATGTAACAAAATTGTTAATGACAAAAATAGATTTCTTTATCTTACATGACTATTATATTCTGTGTCACACATGTACAAAATTGTTAATGACAAAAATAGATTTCTTTATCTTACATGACTATTATATTCTGTGTGTGTGTAAAATTCACTGGATAATCATTCATGAACAGTTTAATTGTTCTTTGTAGCCCTGAGTAAAATGTCAATTTTTGATTTATATCTATCCGAATATGTCTTCATTAACCTATTTAGATTAAAATTGTTAAATTCCGTTGCAGAGTTCTTTCACAAGTGTATTATATAATTTCCTGATTACTACTCATGAACAGTTTAATTGTCCTTTGTGGCACTTAATACAATGTGATTTTAACTATCTATTTGAATAGCTTTATTGTCATACATTTAGGAATGCTTGTTAATATCAAGTGATGGTTTTTTTCCCTGATATGATTATTATTATATATTCTGTATGTGTAAATGTCGCCAAATATACTTTCCTGGTTACATTTCATGGACAGACTAATTGTTGTTTGTACTGCTTAATAAAAAGTGAATATTTTTATATTCATCCCAATATCTGTATTGTCACTCATTTTGATAAACTTTTTAAATGAAATGTTGATTTCATTTTATCACAGTTCTATTATATATTCAGTGATTGTAACTTTCAAGTAATGTACTTTCTTGGTTACCATTCATGGACAGTTGAATTGTTGAAAGTAACCCTTATAAAGTGGAATTTTCTTTTATATCTATCCAAATACTTGTTTATTAATCTATTTATATAAAATTGTCAGGTTCAGTCGCAGATTTCTTTTGCTCAAATGTAAATTATAAATTCTCTGAGTATAAAATTCACCAAATTTTGTTTCTTGGTTACTATTTATAGAGTTTGTTCTTTCTAGGCCTTAGTAAAGTGTGAAATTTCATATATCTATTTAGTTAAACATGTTTAAGCTCAAGTGTGATTATTTTTGTCACTTATATGTTCTGAGTGTAATATTCATCAAATATATTTTCCTGATTACTAGTCATTTATTCTTTTAACCCGTAATATAATGTGACATTTGATATATCTATGCAAATATCTGTTCATTAATCTATTTAGTTTTATAGATGACTTACAGGTGCTTGCTTCCGCAGTCGGCACTTGGGTAGGTTTTGCATTGAACTGAAGAAGCCTAGTGCAGCACACAGATTGCAATACAACATAGTCGTGAATGACATCAATCTGCTGAAAAAATACAGACAGTGTGAATAATAAATATGAAAGAAAAAGGAGAAATAGAATGCACTTAAAGAAGTGCTAGTGGCATCAACATGGTTCCAGACATGTTACTGAATACAAGAAATAAGGACCAAGTGCAGAGAGAAATGGCTGAACACTAAATGTGTTGAAATGAGCAAGACGATTATAGAAGAATTGGATAAAGAAATAAGAGAACTGACAGGACAAAGAACATGCTTCTCAACAGGATGTATAAAATCCAAGGATGGGAAAAATATATAAAAGATCTCTTCCACAAAAAGCAAGAGCAATCGATAGTAAAAATTAAAAAAACGACAGTGACAGACGGCATTCTAATAGAGATGCTGAGCGACTTGAAAGATTTAGACAGAGAAAATTACAGAACCTAAGCATATCAATCTTCATAGCTCTGCCTTTGAAGCCAGGTGCCAACAAATGTGAACTTCACTGAACAATCAATTAGATTATCTCCGTAACGAAAATTATTGTCCGAATTCTGACGAACAGAGCACAAAGCAGAATCAGGCTGGAGATAAGACAAGAAGTGTGCGGTTTCGCCATTAGACTAATCAAGAACATCTACTGGCAGTAAATGAATTCAGCAGATATACAAATATAGAAAGTGGTGTAAGACAAGGATGTACCAGGATTTGTCATCAGCGGTTACAATCTGAACAACATTAGATAAATAGATGATACAGAGGTGATAGCCAACATGGAAAAAAAAAACCCGAATGTATGGTCATCAGCAAAAAGAGTATCTGAAGATGCCAATTGCAAGTACAAACATTTAATCAGTTAGTCCACTTGTTTAAAACTCTTTGGCCACACACTGTTGGTTTTATATCTACGCCAACTAGAAAATACAAGTAAACTTGCTCAACAAAAGGGGAGGGGCGAAAAAAGCTTTCAGTCAACATTATCCTTCTTCTGCGGCATCAAAGCTTTCTTTTAGCTGCTTCTGTAATTTCAATACCTGGTATTTCTCTCACTTTTGTTCATTAACGAGCGGTATATTATCCTCCAATGAATATTATAATTCCCAAATTATTAATTTCTTTATGTTTGAAATAATAGATGTGGGTGAAGTGTTGTCTGCACTATATGGCATGGGAAATTCAATTGTTATTTTTTCTTTCCCCGGACTTAATAAAGTTAATGGCTCTTTCAAGGTATCTCCAGTAAATCGATGCAAAAAAAGCATAGCGTTAAGAAAAAAAAGGCCTCAAATAATTTTGTTGTTACTAATAATAGTAAGAGAAATGATCAAACTATTTAATTATTTAAAAATGAAATTTCAATATTTTCTAACACATTCAAAATTTTGGCAAAAAATCTTGTCTTGAATTCTTCCAAAAATCATATTATTGTCGTATGTTAATGATACTTTTAGGCCATATTCACAAAGAAATGAAATGATTATTTGTAGAAAATGTTACTAACATTTTTATTTTATGTTTCCCAACCTCCATAAAAATTCATTAATTTTATAGCGTAAAGGTATTAGTAAAATAAAAAACAATGCAATAAATCTACAGCATTTTTTTAAAATAATATATAATAAGGACATTGCAGCGGATAGGTTAGTCAGTGAGACTATCTTTACTAATCGAATATCTAATAATCAAGCCATTGGATTTTCAAAATTTATCCGATTATAAAAATGTTAAGTTCAAGTGTCTTTCTTTCACATGATTAATACATATCTTGCAAGTGAAAATTCACCAAGTTACTGTTTAACTTTTATGCGATAACCACTTGTATTTTGCAGACCTTAGTAAAGCGTAAACTTTTTTATATGTATCAGAATATCTTTTCATACATCTATGTCGATAAACTTGTCAGGTGTTTGATTATTGACTTTCGAAATGTGTCTTTCAGAGAGTTGTGGGTAGGCTAATCTAAGGGGAATAACTTTAGTTAATAGTTAAAAACAGTAATTTCTCTTGGAATAGCTAGATGGCATTTATTTTATCGTATTGCAGAAATTAATGTTAATTTTATGTTCTTAAAGTTTCTTTTTTTTATTATTATTAATAATAATAGTTAGGAATAGGACGCCAGTTTTACTCTATCTGTCGGTTGCATTTTACTTTCTCAAATCCATCTTTGTTTTCTCTAGTTGTTTGAAAATTACAGAAAACTTTTTTATTAGGTATTTCCAATAAAAAAATATTTTCATTCTTTCAAACACGTTTATTTTGTTTTCAGTGGAGGCTTGACTAGTCAGGTGTTCATTTGTGACTTCTGTATTTGCTTTTACTAAATTTGATTCTTGAGAAAAATTGCTCGCAAGTACTGCCAAAAAGTGAGATCATTTTGTAGGTATGTTTCTCTATATGTGGATGCTTTCCACATATATAATTTTTATAGAAAGTTACATCATATGCTTTTTTAAAATCCATGTCACACTGCAAATCAATCACAAATGAGCTCAAACATCTTGTTCAACAACTGGCTTTTGCCTTAGAGTTTAACATATTTTGTTTGATGTCTGTTAAAAAAGCAATGTCATTTAGCAAACGTAATATTATGCAAGTCACTTTTTTGCCGATAAAAGACTCATTAATGTGGAAATTACTATAAAAATCAAACAATGGTCCAGCCCTGTCGGCTGGGTCTCAGATACCGGCGATTGAGAGAGTCGATGGTTAGGGTTAAAAACTTTCGATCCCCAAGACCCTTACTTGAACTAGACGGGCGGTCGGAGTGGCCCGATCCGATCAAGCTTTAACGCCTACTACAATATATATATATATATATATATATATATAAAAAACCAACAATTGGTAAAGACTCAGAGAAAACAACATCTAATACCTTGACCAAATATGTAAGCATTGGAGAGCGCTGGCTAAAAATCAGTTTTTTTATCCACTGTAGATTGGGGCAGTGTTATATACATGATAACGGATGCTCAGAGTCTCTCACGTAAACGAGTATACTGTCTTGTGTAGCCCTGATGCATCAAGGCGATTGGGTTTCCGCCTTCATAGGTCCAAAAAGACGGGCTCCTAGGTGTGTGGTGAGTACAGACAATGAATCAAAATAAAAAAAGATCACTATCGGACTCTGAAAATGTAATAGGAATTGACAGAGTTGCTTGGGAGATAAACCCATGTCTAAACGATCTTCATTCTTAATACAACAAATCTAATTGCAGAAAACCAACGACTGTAGAGTAAATGAAATTCTTTCATCATATAAAAGTCAGAGTTAGCCATCATAACAAACAAAACCAATCTAAAGTAGTAAGAAGCAGAGAGTTATCTCTTGCCTACCCAGAAGAAATACTGAATGAAATGAGCAATGAAGGAGTCATTGAATACACCCAAAACTCTTCAAAGAATCAAAATTGGTTACAAGAAAGAACCTGTGGAAGTATACATTCCAGCACCCCCTGAGATGTCAAAGGTTTGGGAATCAGAGACATATGCAAAGTGTGGCTCAAAAGATGCAGATCATGATGAGGAAGAATACTACGAAGAAATGAAGTGCATAAACTGCCAACGAAACCACCCAGCATTCTCCAAATCATGTCAACACTGGAAGAAAAGAGGTATTCCATTCTCAAACAAGAAAAATAGTTGAAAGATACATGAAAGATCAAACCAAATGTACACATACACCAAACTAATAAAAAGGTTAATACAGCTAGAACCAAATGAATGGATAAACTTTAAAAAAAATGGAGAAAGCTATACCAGAGGGAAAAATACCCTAACTTCATCTCAAACAATGATATCCATAAATTATTAATGTAGGACATTACCAAAGAAGACCAAAACCAATTAAATCTCTTTGAAGAAATAAAGAGAGATAACCCAAATCAATAAATAGCTGATACATATCACCAATCCCTTCAAAAACAAAACAGAAAAAAAGAGACAGATCAAACTCAAAAGCTCGAAATATAAATACAGAAAAAAAAAAACAAAAAAAAAAACAAGACCATAATGTAATAGAGAAAGAAGAAAGATCCTTCTCCTCAAAATCATGAAACAAAGTCATCACATAGGGAAAAAAATTGGGTAAAGAGAATAAACACTATCCTCTTGAGTTAAAAAAAACAAACAAACAAACAAAGCAAAGAAGGAAATACTTATGGTTATCCACACAAAAATAATCTAATGGAACTGCCGAATTACAGTTACTAATAGATGAATTAAACTCATCTATAATATGTCTCCGAGAAACATTTAAGAAAAAGGACAAAACTGAAATGAAAAACTTTGAAAGTTATGATTTCATATTAGACACTGGACAAAAAGCTTCTGGTGGAACATCTATATTAAGAAAAATATCCCCCAAAGGAAAAGTCAACATTAACACAAACCTACTAGCAGTAGAAATATCAGCAACACTTCATAAACAATCACCATTCTGCTGACTTTATATTTCACCATAGGATGAAATCAAAGAAGAAGAAATAAACAAACTAGTTAGACAACTTCCTAAATCATTAATTCTAACAGGTGATTTCAATAGCCACAATATGGGGAGGAAATAGAATAGAAAACAAAGGAAAAACTATTGAAAAAATTATAAACAACAACAAGCTATGCTTATGTAAGTCAAAATCCCAATTACCTCTGGACCCAACTTCCGGATTGTACTCAGCCATCGATATGATTTTATGTGACCCCTCTACTTTCCTTGGAGAGTATATGAACATACAATGAAAGTGAGAATGAGATTAAAAAAAAAGCAAACTGGAAGAATTGAAAATAACTAGTTACGTAATATTATTATATCATTTATTGTAAATTCTGGTCATGATTTTTCACTTAAAAAAATACTTTGATTTTCCTCTTCACATATAAGCCTGTCTAATGACCTGAATTTAGGAGAATTCTGAATATTAGAAATTGATAAACGTTTATTACTCCCTATAGAAACCAGTACCTGAGTAATCGTATCTTCAACAGATGTTATTCACTCATGAATACTACCCTCATTATGTTTTATAACATGATGAGTAGCATTATGATTACTTTTTATCAAGTCATCATATATTAAAAAAAATATTCAAAAATTTATTTCATATTACCTTTAGCAACTCCTATTTTAACTGTTATTAAATAGGACAATATTTCTTATTGCATTATCAGTTCGATTAGCTGCTCATATTATTTTAGTTTCTCAGTTTTATTGCTCAACCTCATCAAGTATATCAAGTGTTGCATTTCTGTCTCCCCTGTGAGTATTCCAGATATTTCAGCTTTTTGTTCTTGCTGACAAGTATCAGTTTTCTTTTGATTTTTATCCTCTTCAAAACCTCATGGATGTGAGTTGTTGAAGGCTTCGAACAAATTGGTAGGAGCCTGATTGGGCGATAATTAGAGGAGAACTTCCAGCAGGCAGTAATTATAAAATTTGGAGCGAACACTTTTTCAGGATAATGATTGGCCTTTCTTTACATTATATGGGTGTTGGTATACAGATGTCTTGAAACCCAACGCTGTTAGGGTTATTAGCACATCCAGGAATGCCAGTTTGTTGTCACAGTGAACTGTGTAGATGATCTTATTGAGTTTACATGGTACAGTAGCGTCTGGACCTTCTCCTTGCCAGTGTATGAAGGTATCATCAATGTATCCCAGCCATAGCGTAAACCTTCATCCTGCCGATATATGTCTGATCCCAATACAAAGTGTACAGAAAGTTAGCATCTCTATCAGGTTATCTAGTAGAATACTGGTATATTGTCCTAGGGATGAGTTCGAGACCAATAGTGCCTCCATTTATTAAATTTATTAAGAAATAAATGTCATACGTAAACATTGAAAAATGTTCACCTTAGAATATATCTAATAATTAAATAGATATTTAAAATATTGTATTAGAATATAATAAAAGTTTAGGAAAATTACAATGAAATGCAGTTTACATTGAAAATACATAGTATATTTTACTCAAAGGTCCCTTTAAATTAGAAAGCATTTTATAATTTTTGATCTATCTTTCTTTTCAGAAACTGTTGGGTTATGAAGAAAGCTGAAAGAAAAGTTTCGTAGCAACAATGGGTACATTAGGGTCTAAAAATTAAGATTGAAAGAAGAAATCAGGTCTTCTCCAAAAATATAAAGCTGTTTCCAAATTTAAAGTGTATCTGTATTCTGATTAGTTAGCTTGAAAACACACATAAATTGTTGTCTTCCCATCTCTAAGACTAACCGTGGCAGCTATGGGTTAATAGTTAACCTCCAAAGCGAGAAAATATTTACCAACTGAACATCACATAGCAATCCACTACTATCTTCAGCTTCTGGAATACGTTGTTGGTCATTCGAAGTACTTGCAGTTTCTCTTTCGTGTCTGCTATCAGCACTGTATGTTATGTTGTTCAGATTGTGACCAATAATGACGAATTCTGGCAGAACTTCTAGCGTCCTCAGAATAAGCTTCCTGTACAAGTCGAATAGATCTGGTGAAAAGGCACATCTTTGTCTTACGCTCTAGAAAGGAATAAAATATTTAAAGTATAATGACAACAAAGTGTGATCTTTAATAGCATACATATATTCGTAAATTTTATTTTTATTACGTTTGATTTGTATTAATATCATGCTATGCTGTTTTTTAGGCAATTGAGTAAATGTAAGTATTTTAAACTCTTGCCTCAACAACCCTGCTAAAATTATTTCGAAATGAAAAATTCTCATTTCCTTTTTCCACTTAAATATTACAAATTGATGATTTTAATGCAAACAGTTCATACGTTCGCAACACACATGTAAGTATAAAGTGTCGTCTTCCAGACAAAAAAAAAAAAAAAAAAAAAATACTCGTGCAGATACCTGCACTCATTTTTACTACCTAATATTACTTTTTGTCTAGTGATTTCATATGAACAACGTGTCCTGAAAAATCAGTTTTGTAACTTCTATCTCGTTTTGTTTAACAGAACCATAACCTAATCACCGTGTTTCTTCATTATTTACTATGTAACTCAAATAGTTTTTATAACAATACAGAATTAAAAAAAAAATTGATTATTACTGTTACCTATTGACAGTGTCAAAAGGTGGTAATATACAAAGATAATCTGACAATTATTGAGAAAAGGCTCAAAGTATAAAATTTATTTAACTAATAAAAAAAGATTTGTGAATAATTCTTCAGTTGCATGATAATCGGACAATTATTTTATTTTTACAATCTTGTTCGAAATTTAGGTGTAACAAACACAGAACTTATCAGAAAAATTGTCAGTACTTTGTTAGCAAATCCTTTTACGATTATAAAAAAAATCCGTGAATATACATGTAAATGTAATTCAATACAACTAAAGTCTTTCAGACAGTTGTGACTTATAATTATATGTATTACCAACTTTTGACACTGTTTCAATTATTAAAAGTCATAATGTAATAACTTTTAAAAAATTTGGGTGTAGTTACGTATTTGATGACATGAAAAGGGTAAGAAAGAAAGCAATATATTTGTGCTGAGTTAGATAGTAGCATTATCATTACAGATAATGAGGAAACACGTAGTTTTTTTAACAAAACAATGTAAGGAAATTATTTATACATCTGAAGTCTCCGCAGTTTGTTTATATTAAATCATTGGAGAAGATGTAATATTTTTAAATTTAGGTATAGAAAGTGAGTGGACGTATCTACACTTTTTTTTTTGACGGACGCAGAGGTATTTCCATGATGAAAATTTTAAGCTACAATGAGTTATGAATTCATTTTTAATTAATACTTGCGAAATGTTCAGGTTTCAGTGATAAGATTTTTTATATGTTAATCAAAAGTTTTACTAGTCTTTCTGTTTGTTTTTATTTTGTCAAAGTGAGCTTTGTATTGTTAAAACATGACATCGTTGATGGTAGGGTTTTATGGGTATTCCGCAAGTTTGGGGCCTATTAACACCAAGGGCGTTTCGTCGGCTTCTCTGTATAGACTGTCAACTGGCGATGTGTAGGTTCAAGTTCATTAAGATAGGACTTATGTGTTGTGACATAAATGAAACACTAGGAGTCAAATTTGGATCTGATTAAAGTTCTATAAAATTTGAGCAGTGATTTTTGTCTGCGCTTATTCTGTATATGTTTCATTTTATTGTTAGGATACTTTTTTGTTCCCTTGTTGATTTATCATCATGTAATTACGATATGAAAAACGTGTAAGAGAAATGACAACTGCGGGTATATATTGTAAAAGGTTTTATTTCGTTTAACAATACTTGTGCAGCTATGAAAACTGCAATTAAGACAAACAAATAACGAACTCATGGAAGAAGAATGTACACAAGGATAGATGATTACAAAATCCAAAAAAATAAGGAATAAAAGAAGGGCTTTTAACCTATCCACATAATATACTGAATGCTTCAAGCAAATTACAAAAGTATATAAAAAATAATTTCATTCATTTGTCAATAAGTCCTGAAAATTGGATTCTTACAAGAATTTCCACAGGAAAACGTCAATATTTAAAGTTAGCCACAGCATTGGCGTAAAGAAAACAAGGTTTAAACAAAATTTCGAACGTGTTAAAAAGGATAAAAATAATACTTTGGTCTTTCATCTTAATATTAATATAAAGATTTTGACGAGAGACTTTATTTTAAGTTTGTGACCTTTTTCACTACGCTATGCAGTTTTTCCGCGAAAAAGTGAAGGCACCTAATTTGAAATTAATCTCTCTCTCTCTCTCTCTATATATATATATATATATATATAATGCAAGATGTTTGTGTGTGTGTGTCTGTATGTTCTTTATGCAAATCCACAACTTTTATCAGGTTTTCACCCGATATATACATATAAAAGGAAAGGTGTGTGTCCGATTCGTTCAACCTGCCGCATCAGTCGATTTTAGTAGCGGCAGCGCCTTCTTTTGGACAAAAGACGCGTCCTTTGTTTTTGCATTGCATACTGTCGAAAGAGTCTGAGCTCCAGGACAATGGATTATTTTTAAAGCTTTCATTACATTCGAGCAATGGTTTATTCTATTTATCATTAACTGTTTAAAAAGCAAACTGCTAACAGTTTATTTTACTTGGAAGTTAAGAGACCATCAATAAAAGATTAATCTGTACATAAAATTAGGGAACGGTATATCGTATGTATCATTAACATTTCAAAATAAAACCACTAATAGTGTATATAACTTGGAATGCAAAATACAAAAAAATGAATCTGTACATAAAATCTGGGATCGATTCACACTATCTCTCTTCTCTTGAAAGACAAGAGATGGAATTTACTAATTCCAGTAAACAAAATACCGTGGTGTATTTGAAACCGAAATATTATTGTTTGAAATCTTAAATTTTTTCATAAATCTTGCAGAGATAAAATATACCCCGCTGAATTGTTAATTTATTCAAAAAACAAATTTGAACTTACATGTTTCCAATAAGGTATTTGTTGCTTACTGTCTGAAATATTGATAAAAGCGTTTCTTAATCTCGGTAGTCATCTGAGGTAACGAATTTTTTTTTTAATCATTTCACACCGAGCAAGGCAGAAATGCCACTGATGAGCTGGGGGCTATATAACTGTAAAAAGATTAGAAAAGAGTGAGGAGTACAAACTGGTTAGAAAGGAGTAATATAAAGCTGAGAATGCAGGTGCGATGACAGATACATAGGTGGCGAGAGAGCTAGAGTCTACTGGTTAATAGATGAGTATTGACATTGCATTTAAATTTCTGGAGGTTGTAGCCGTCAGGAAAGCAAGAATATGGGAGCGAGTTCCACAGGCGGGAAATGCGAGAGAAGAAGCCATGAAAGTATTTATAGAACAGACAAAGGGAGGCCACATTTCGACGGTGGGGAAGTGGCTGCAGTCGAGCCGCCAGATCATTACCTATCACATTACAGACTCTCCTTTGGAGTCTGTGGAGAACAATGAGGGGAACGGCAGGGGCGCCTGACCATAAATGGCAGCAGTACTCCATGCATGGACGGATGGATTCAGGCGGAAAAAAACATCCTGGATCGGTATAGTGACCCAATCTTCTTAGCAATAGATTTAGCTATGGAATCAATATAGTGGTTCCATTTGAGGTCTGAGGAGAGGGTAAGGCCGGGGAGGCGTAGTGTGTGTTGCTCTCAGGGAGAATCGCTTGGTCCTAGACGCATTGAAGTTGACAAGCCACTTCTTGTCCCAATTCACCACAGAGCGTAGATCCCGTTCAAGGTCAGCAGCGACAGGTTTCATACTGGTGCGAGAGTATATTGTGGTGTCGTCTGCGTAGATGCCTACTTGGGAACTGATCTCATCTGGGAGGTCGTTGATGAAAATAAGGAAGAGCGTCGGGCCTAGGATAGAGCCCTGTGGGACACCAGCATTCGTGCTGTGGGATGAAGAGGCACGCCCATTCAAAACGACCTTCATTTTGCGGTTATTTAAAAAAGATTGGATTAGGTCAGGAAGGCGACCGGTAATACCGTAACCCCGTAGTTTGCATAGGAGGCCAGAGTGCTAAACCCTGTCTAAAGCCTTGGAGATGTTCTGAGCAACCGCGCGAACATCATCAAGGGCCTGGAGCATGTACTCCGTTACAGTTGTTAGCAAGTCGGCCGTGGACAGTAAGATGTTGGACTATTTCAGCATTGATTATGGCCTCGACTATCGGTAGAAGTCTGATAGGACGATAGTTGGATGGGTCCGAGGGTTCAGCACAATTCTTAAATACAGGAACGACTGAGGAGAAACTCCAGCATGCAGGAAAGCAGGAAGCAGAAAGGTAGTAGTTAAACAGTTTAGAGAGGACAGGGGAAAGTTCAGGAGCACACCTCTTAAGGACTATCACCGGGATTCCATCATCTCCACTCGCCTTATGGGGGTCGAGTTTTGAGATACTACTGTTTGGGTAATATATACGTCGAGCAGTTTGGCCTCAGTTCTAATAGGGAAGTCGGGTGGGTGTACTCCCGATGAGTCAAATGTGGAGTTGGATGAGAATCTGTGGGCAAAGCACTCAGCTTTGTCCGCAGATGACGTGCGAACATCAAATTCATGGATTAAATGAGGTATTGAGGACTTGCTATTGTTCAGCACTCGATTGCAAATCCTCCAATAGTCCTTGGAGCCGAACTTGCGGTCAGCTTTGCGCTGTCGCGTTCTCTCAGCAAACAACTGTTTGGCGTCATTTAGGGTTCTCTTGCACTCATTGTGAGCAGGCGCCTATTGTGATCAGATGACTGTCTCCGGAATAGACGGAAGTAATGGTTCCTGTGGGCAATGGCGGCTGAGCAGGCAAGAAAGAAATGAGGTTTTAGGCAATACTTCCTGGTCGGTATGAAGGCATCAATGCCAGCTTTCACCCATGACGAGACCTCAGAGGCACAGTCATCAGCTGATAGATCGAACACTTTTCCTCATGGGACGTCGCAGAGGAAATCGCGAAAGGCATCCCCAGTCAGCTTTTTGGTATAGTAGGAGTCTCCTGGGGGGGGAGTGAGAGTGGAAAGAAATACTGAGAGAGACTACAGCGTGGTCGGAGTTGCCGAGAGGGCAAAGCTGCGAGACTTGACAGGCGTCAGGCGCAGAGGTGAAACATATATCTAGTAGTGAGGAATGACTCGAGGGAGTGCTTGTGAAGCGAATGGGGAAGTCCACCACTTGCGTAAGGTATTGGGAAATAGCGAAGTTCATGGCGTGAATGCCCGCTGAGGTATCCGAATAGAAATATGTGGGCGATAGGAAATAGCCTTATCTATGTCGTCAGCAATGATATCTAGTAGGGAGCAGTCAGGAGAACGGTAAAGAAAAAATAGGTAACTAACCGAACTGAGGAGAGACATATGTATTGGTGGTTAGTAGATTTAATCACAAACGGAAGCCATCAAAAAATTTAACATTTTATAGATTTTTAGTTAGTTTAGCTTTATAGCCATACATTTGAATATGCCTTCTGAATAAATAAAAATTAAAAGAATATAAAACTTTCTCTTAAAATAATACAACAAAAGCAAACCAAACAAGCGTTATAAAAATAGAAAAAGGAAAGTTTTTCAATTTTTGTAAGGTAAAACATGATAAAACTAGGAAGTAAATTACTTTAAATTTTGAAAGCCTGTTGTTGGGTGATTCAGTAACACGTGGAAATTTAAGAAAAAGGGTACTGAAGACTAATATTTATTATAACGAATCTTTTCCTTTAAGGAGGACAGCTCTTGAATCACGTGAACTTTCAATGATAAATATCATATATGGCCACCAGTACAAATAAAATGCATAACCAGTTAAGTTTTATTGCATTTTTGTTTTCGCAGTTCGGAGCAGGTTTTCTCAAAATAGGCTAATTTAGGAGGGGAAAAAAAGATGTCAGTTTAGCATTCCCCAATGACTCCTGAATTTATTTTTTATTAGGTTTATGGAGGAAACGATAGCGAATTTCTACACATTTCCGAAAATGATATCAGTCAGTTATGAATACGTCGTCAAATTTTCATTAAAATTGTCCAATTTTTAAAGATATTTGTAAAAAATAATTAAATGTTACGCCTCCCCATTTGGTTATATACTAGGACAATTTTTTTAAAAACTCAATCATAATATTAATACTAACTGATAGATAATAAATTTTACTATAAACTATTTATTTTATTCAGTTTTTAGTCCTGGTAGAACAAACATTTTTCAGTTTCTTCATACAATAATGGGCCAAACAAAATTTTAAATGGGAGATAAATTCCCTTCATTATAATTTCTGTTTTAAATATAGCAGTGTATTTTGCTTACTGGAATTAGTCAATCAAATTATGTTCGTTGTTGTATGTCCATTAAAAAAATAATTACAGTAAGACCATTTTAATGGTCCGTTACGTACTTCCCAAACATTAGATATATATTGACTATATAAGCTAATTCTCCAAATTTAATAAACACGAACTTTAATCGTGAAAATTTTGAAGTTCAATTATAAAGATATATTTATAGTTTTTGGGTAATACATTTTTGTAAAAAACTTATCAAAGCACCTTCGGTAAAATTTCGTTTTAAGTCCCGTTGCTATTTCCCTTCAAAGTAGCATTATATCGGTGCAAAAGTATGTGCTGAATTCAAATCAAGTGCAATTTATCGAAAAACCTACCTTTTTTTATCTAAATATCCATTTGAAAAACGAACTATATCTTGCCCTTCTCTCCCGTAGGAATGACGTAGTGAATGAATCTCCCCTCTTTATTTCCGGTTAACGAAGTAATGCACCTTTTTTAAATATGAAAATAAATGTTACATGTGCTTTAATTAAACTTCAATTAGAAAGTTTAAAAAAAAAAGGGGGGGGTGCATTTTCTTATGAAATTTACCTGAAGTGAAAAATTAATCTTTCTTTCCTTAGCCCTCCGAAATGTCGAATTGCGTAAATTGTTCCATCAGTATCTACCAAGCAGTTACACGGAGTATTACTGTCCTCCATGGAATGCCCCCGATGTCATTCCCCTTGCTTGTTGACTCCCAGTGAAGAAATTATGGCGTTGCCGAAAAGTTGTATCCAAGAGAAGCAGCGGGAAAAAAGAATGTGGCTTCAGTGTCAGTGATAGAAAAAATACACGCTTGCCAGTATGGAAAGTGCTCCTGTTTATTAAACATTTCCTAGATTTCAGCTGGTGCCACAGGCTAATGTTCGAAAACTTGGACATTAGTAGAGAAACTTCAGTGAATTGGCGAGGAAATGTGCAAGAGAAGTTGGGTGGTCCTGGTGTCGAAGTAGAAATCGACGAAACGGTTATCGCAAAACGAAAATATAACCGGGAACGTCGGGTGAAAACGGTCTGGATTTTTGGCGGAATAGAAAGAGTTTCAAAGTAGATATTCATGATTCCGCTCTCTTCTGATTACGGAGAAGGATAAGCAATGGATGCCGATACACTCGTCCCATTAATTAAGCAGCACATCCTACCAGGATCTGTCATATACAGTGATTGCTGGTCGGCATATGTTCGGTTAACGGAACACGGGTATACACACAAACAAATTAATCACACAGAACACTTTGGTGATCCTGAGGATCAAAATATCCACACCCAGACAGCAGAAAGACTGTGAGGACCACAAAAACAATAGTAAGAAGATCGGGAAATAGAACTGCTTATTGCTAGATTTTTATTTATAAAAAACTATACCAAACCATAGTCAGCGCCTTCACATTTTCCTGACAGAGGCGAGCAAAATTTATCCTGGACCATAGACGCACTGCATTTTTTAAGAATAAAAAAAATGTCCAGTGTTTTCTTTCATTCCATTTTATTGTATAAAAAATGCACCCTTTTTTAAAATTTCTAATTGAAGTTTAATTAAAGCACATATTTTCATATTAAAAAAAAAAACAAAACAACTTTATCTTTAAATTGTGTACCGTAAAAAAAGGCGCATTACTTCCTTAATAGGAAGTAAAATTAAAAAACATTTATTTAAAAAAAGAATGCAACTTTCTTTAAATTGTGTACCGAAAAAAGAGGGGGTCATTACTTCATTCTCTCTTTTCAATTTTTACGTATAAGAAAATGCGCCCTTGTTTTTTTTTAATTTTCTCATTGAAGCACATATTTTCATATTAAAAAAAAAAAAAAAAACGCGCATTACTTCCTTAACCAAAATTAAAGAGGGGAGATTCATTCACTACGCAGCCTGTCATTCTGTAGTGGATATCGGGGAGCCGAGTTCGAATTCCAGTTGAATTCATTGCATTCACTTACGCGCAAATCCGTCTCTTCTTTTCAGTTATGGGTTAAATAACAGGACAGATTGAGTTCTATAGCCTTGGCTGGCAACCAGTCTACCGAGGGATAATCTTCTGCCCAGTCAGTCATGTTTCTTTCGAGACATAATCGTCCAAACGTGTTTCACGTATGGCAAGATATAGTTCGTTTTTCAAATGGATATTTAGACAAAAAAACGTAAGTTTTTTTTCGATAAATTGCACTTGATTTGAATTCAACACATACTTTTGCACTGATATAATGCTACTTTGGATAAATTTAAAGGATAACAGCAACGGGACTTAAAACGAAATTTTACCTTGATTTTGGGGTTGCGTTTATCTTATGCAAAATTAAAAGTTAGAAAGTATATTATTAATAGTTTAGATTGGTTTGTTTGTTATTACGGCATAACTACCTCAATGGGTCATTTAATGCCGACGAAATTTTTTAATAGAATATATTTTCCATGTAAAGTGGATTTCGTTAAGAGTCAGATGTATTGCTGTTAATGTTCCTTCACGTCATTTTGTTAAACAATTTCATAGTAAAACCCAAACCGATGTCAAAATGCTATTTACCTATAGCTGGGGCCCTAACAGGTGCTACCACTCCGGGTCAGGGTGGACCTGGGAACAACAGCAATTAATAGATGGTTCCATGCTACCGGACATACTCAGAACCAGCTAAAATCTGAAATTAGGAATCATTAAAAAAAAAATTTACATGAAGATGGGCTTTCCCTTTAAATTATTTATAACAAAAATTTAGAAATAAAATTACAAACAATTTAAATTACTTGGAAATTAAGAGTCATTATAAATACAATGAAGATTAAGCTATACAGCAAGTTGGGGTTTTTGTTCAACTTATCAATTTTCTAAGTTTTAATTATTCATACCAGTTTAGATTGGTTTGTTTCACGGCATATAAACCTCAATGGGTGATTCAATGACGCCAAAATTTTTACAGTAGATTTGTATGAATAGAATATACTTTCTATGTAAATTGGGTTTCGTTGTTAAATGCTTTCATAGCATTTTGACCACGGTTTGGGAGTCAACTATTAAGAGGAGTTCCTTGCTCCTCACGGTGATACCCAGGACCAGCTAAAAGTTATAATTTTTCAGTAATTAAAAATATAACAAATATTAAACTTCACATGAAGTTAGATATCCGTTTATCATAGCAATTCTCTATCAAAATTTAATTATAACAGTTTAAAAGTACTTGGAAATTAAGATTCATTAAAAATAAAATGGAGTTCCGTTTAGCTTATTCACAATTAAAGTTTAGAAAGAAAATTGATAACAGCTTAAATAAATTTGCCGATTGCCACAGAGACGGCAGCAGCGCATGGTAGGCTACGCCAGCTCGTACACCCAGCTGTCCAAAGACCTTCCTTCCAATCTATGCAGCAAAGCTAATTCGTGTAACAACCGTTGCTTTTTTTTCTTTTAATCATATCACCCCAAGCAAGGCGAAAACGCCACTGATGCGCCTCTTCAATAGACGTGGGTGGAGTGTGAACCGGGCGATAGTTTAGTCTATCTACTCCAATTGAAAAAAAAATAAAATCAACTTGTCATTGAACAAGAAAAAGATCCTGAAGTTTGTCTTTGAAAAAATAAAATACTCCCTTTAGAAGAAGCCAGAAAAGTTAAAATGTTTTTGTATGAGAGATAGTATTTTAATGAGGAAATGGCGCCCAGTGGATGCCAGTCAAAATGAGGAGTGGAAGATAAACTAAAACATTGGTTTCATTACATCGGAGGCGGGTTGAAAAAAATTAATGTGTTTATTTATTTTTGCGAATTTTGTACGATTCGCTTCCAGGAATAAACTCCAATTACAGAACAATGCAAAAACTGAAAATGAAATAACACGCACTTTTTCGCCGACAGTTGCGGTAAACCAAGTCGGCATTAGCTATCTCACCCGGAAGACTGAGTCGGTTGAGGGCTTAGTCTCAATAATGTAGTGTCAGCATTACTAAGTACAATCTCTCGTCTCATGCTTCACTGAATGTTCGAAATTAAATTCAGAAAGATAATTGCAAACAATATTAAGATTTACTTGGAGTTGAGTTTCTGTTTTCAATTTAAGAAAAAGTGAGAAAGAAAATTGCTATCAGTTTAATTTACTTGATAATTAAGTCTCATTTCAAATTAAAGAATATTAATATCTTAATGAACTTTGGGTTTAGTTTATCTTTTTCATAAAAAATAGTTTTGTTGTTAATACTTATAGACAACAATGTAGAACGTCTCTATTGGATTATGGTGCGAAATCGTAACATATATAGATAACAAAGTGGGGTGATAATATAAATTTTTCTACTCCCCCTAATTTTGGTTTTCTGAACAATTTCAATCTACATCTGAGCAGAAAATGGAGAGCTAAGTCGAATCTATCAAACAAACAAATACTTACACAACGTCTACCCTAGTCACTTTAAAGGCATAGATTTAGTTGAAAATTAAGAGTCATTTAAAATAAAAAGAATATTAACCTTTCCCTGAAGTTGTTTTCCGTTTATCTTATAAACTTTAGAGAAAAATGCTAACAGTGAAAATAGTCATCCAAAAATACAACGAAGATGGGATTCTGATGATCTTGTTTTACGGAATATCAACCACAATGGGTCATTTAATACCGACGTAATTTTTACAATAAATTTGTATGAATAGAAAATATATTCTATGTAATGTGCTTTGTTGAAAGTAAAATGCATTGCCAATAATATTTTTTCCTTCAAATCAGAGGCCTTGCTTCTGAACGCAGTTTACGGTCATATCCAGTACCAGCTAATAATTTAGTCATTCAAAATACAAATAATATTATTCTTAACATGAAGATGGGTTTACATTTAAGTTATGAATAATAAAAGTGTAGAAAGAAAATTGCTAGCAGCTTAAATTACTTGGAAATTAAGAATTATTCAAAATACGAAAGAATATTAATATTTCTATGAAATCGGCATATCAACTTCAATGTCATTTAATACCGACGACATTTTTACAATAGTTTTGTATGAACAGAGTATACTTTCGATGTAATGTTTTTTGTTGAGAGAGATATGTATTGCTAGTAATAATTTTTTCCTTGGAAAAAGTTTTGTAGGTAAAAATTTTTCATAGCATCTTACATGAAGTCGGGTTCGCTTTATCTTAAAATTTAAGAAAATTTGCTAACCATTTAAATAACTTGGAAATTAAGAGTAATTTAAAATGCTAAGTAGATTAATCTGTAAAAATGTTCTTACCAAGATATTCTAAAATTATTTCAGTCAATTCTGAGCAAGTCCACAAATTTATCAAAATAAGACATTTAATTTTTAAAGACATGTGTAAAAAAATAGGACAATTCAATCATCATAGTAATACTAATTGAAATATCGTAAACTTTAATATAAACTGTTTATATTAATTAGTTTTTAGTTGTATGAAGCAGATAATTTCCAGTGTTTTTTTTTTTCATAAAAAGAAATGAGCTAAACATAATTTCAAATGGCAGATAAATAAATTCCAAACAATATAATTTCTATTTTAAATATAGTAGTATATTTTGCTTACTGGAACTATTAAATTTAATCAACTTTTTTTTCGTTGTCATTTGTCTGTTAAAAAAAAAATTCATGGTAAGCTACATACTTCACAAACATTCAAAACGAACATACAAGATCATTCTCGAAATTTAATAAAAACGAACTTTTATCGCGAATATTTTGAAGTGCAATTATAAAGATTAGTTCCATACCTTTTGGGTAATACATTTTTGTAAAGAGTATCATGATTTTCAGCACCTACATTCACACTTAATTAAATTGAGGAACCGAGGACAAACAAATTGTAAAACTATATTTTTTTATCAATTTCAGAAATTTTTCTTTCTTCAAACTATGCTGCTTTTTCAGCGATTTAGTTGACGTTTAACATATCAATCAGTTTAAACTCCACAATTTTAATTTTGTTAAAACAATATGACAGTTACGTCGCGTGAAAATGCAAAGTACTTACCAAAACGCTGGAGCTGGAAAGACAAAACTAGAAAGCTCGCGCTACACTCAGACAGACTAAATCTGATTGGCTAATGCAATTCTAGACGCCATTTTGATTTTATTATGTATTTAAGGTATTAGGCATCTCACAGTATTCTCAATTGAATGCCTTTGGGCACCTCGAGGTGGTGTAATGGTTAGCAAGCGTGTCTCGCTAGAACTATTGCAATTAAGTAGTGAGTTCGATCCTCACTGGGTGCCCCATACTTTCGGCCTTGTGCCACATCTAAGCTGCGCTTAGTAAATTACAATTGAATGCCTTTCCAGTTGTAAAGAGTTGCTGAGACTCTTCAACTATAACACTGTCAGCTCT
Source organism: Ascarosepion bandense (assembly GCA_037127315.1). Lineage (NCBI taxonomy): Eukaryota > Metazoa > Mollusca > Cephalopoda > Sepiida > Sepiidae > Ascarosepion > Ascarosepion bandense. Next base: position 1,432,074 of record JBBBDQ010001129.1, on the reverse strand, counting down.
CTGCTTCCGAGCAGAGAGCAATAACCCAGTCGTGGTTCCGCCGAAGGGTAGAATCACGACTGGGCAAAAATAGACAGACATTTTTTTTGGCCGGGCCATATAGCCCGGAAATCCCAGTCATAAACTGACCATGTGTCATATGTTGCCCTTACTGAGGGACAACTGAATATAATTGAATGCCTTTGCTCGGGCAGAGAAGAATCTCGGAGATGGTTTCGATCCACCACAAACCCTGGCAGAGAATATGTGATGGATAAAGTCATTCTAATAAACGTTAAGTAATATACTTTCGAAAAGTAGTTCAAGTGCTAAAAGCTAAGTAAAAGGGGCCTACCTCTGGTGAACACTAGATCTTTAAGCACGCCCACTTAAGCATGTGAAGACTATTCATTAATGGATTCGGAAAAAAACCCGAATCCATTAATCAATGAGCCCCCACCACCCTAAACGTTGTACCTATCAATCTGTGCTTTTAGCATCCGACAGCCCCCACCACCCTAAACGTTGTACCTATCAATCTGTGCTTTTAGCATCCGACAGCCCCCACCACCCTAAACGTTGTACCTATCAATCTGTGCTTTTAGCATCCGACCTATGAAATGGACGCATACAGTATTCGAACAGCTTACTGCTTGCAACCATCCGCATAGATCTTACCGATACCCCACCAGGGGACTACCCACTGGATGCACTCATTTTATGCGCTCATAAACTGAAGATTATTTGTAATAATAAAATAAAAGTGAAATCTTCCAAGACCTGGAATCGAAACTGCATCGAAATAGAAGTTATCCTAAACTCTAAAACTGAATATTTTTGAATCGCTGAAAAACACAAGTTGAGTAGAGGAACTTTTCTCTCTTTTTCAATGTCTTGTCAAATAATTACAAGACTATCTGTTTGGAAGATCATTAATTGGGAAGTTTGTTTTTTTTTCTTTTAGTTCTCTGCCTTGGAAATTTATAATAAAATGGACAGGATACTCAAGGTAAATATTTTTGTTCATTTTGAAGGATAAGTTTTCTCATGAATATTCTTTTTACAAAATCATAAGGATTAATCAAAAGAAGAAAAAATGTCTTGTTTTTAATTAAATATATGTCCAACAAAAAATAAATTAATTTATACAAAAAATATAAAAAACAAAAATATCAGTCAATACTGATTGAATGTTGCAGTAAATACAAATGTATTGTGTTTGTGGATGGGCATCATAAATAAAAATAGATATGATTTTCAAAACATGATTTTCAAAACATGATTTTTTGGTATTTATTTCATTTAGGGTAAAGTACTTTTCATGTTCAAAAATATTTATATCTATTTAGATAAAATTAGTTATCAAGCAGAATGAAATGTTTAACTAACCTGTTCTTTAAATATATGGTTTATTAGATTGCGGTCTTATTTGTTCAAGCCTTTGTTGTCTAAGTAACCATTTGGTTTCAAATTAGTCTTGAGATAGTCTTTATTGTTCCATTAGTAATCTTTTTTTTTAAAGGTGTTTCCATTTCAAGTCACCATCATATTAAATACAAAAATTCTAACATGAAATGATATTAAGCAAAAAGTGATTTATCTAATGCTAAGAGCAATCAGTGAATCATAGACACCATTGACTATCTAAATATACAAAGAAAATGGATTAATTAAATGATTCATTAACCTATATTTTAGTTGTGAATTCTAGATCTTTGCTTTATTAAATCTCAATACATTGTTTCAAAACATTTGTTTCATTGCAATGTTAAAACTTTCCAACAATCATTTTTAACATGGAGACAATAGCAAAGAACAATTTCAGTTTTAAATGTTCTTTTAGAAGCATTATTTAAAAAGAAAGTTTGGTTGTTTCCCAACTCCAAATAACAGTTTTTTTTTCTCCCTTAATTTTATGTCATTTTTCTTTGTATATTTCTTCCATGATGCAATTTACTTCTTTTTTTACATATTTGTACAATCACAGGGAAGAGTATTAATTAGCTCTGCTTGATATATGAGGTCACTTATTTAAAGTGGGAAATTTCTAATCTTATGTTCTGGGACATGTTTCTTGTTCTATAACAAGAAGGGGTCATTTAAAGTGGGCTCTAAATATACCTGAGTTACCTGCTCTCCCAATTTTATACTTTTGTACAATAGAAGCAGAGAGAGGCGAGTAACTGTTTGTGAGACAGATCCCCAGTTACATAATTACAAGTATTACTTGACTTCATTCCTCACCCAAATGATCTTCAGAAGTGGTTCTACACTTCGCAGGTACCTCTCCCGAGTAAGACTCCCAACACAGGAGGACATAACTAAGGACTGTGTGTACGCCATTCCATGTAGTTGTGGAAAGAAATATAAATGACAGACAGGCCGTCCCGTTAAGGTAAGTGTTATGAACCAGATTAAGGTCCGACAAGTACAACACGACAACAAGGGTAGAAATAACAAATATATATTAACAAGAGATAACAATAAAAAGTGTGGAAGATGTTAGTATGACTGTCAGTGAAAATGACCACGTCCCAGTTATCTGCAAACTCACGGTGAAACTCCGGAGACTGAAGAAGCCCAACAAATTGGAAAAGGGCACTCAAAATGCGACTCACTAAAAGAAGCGATGGTGACCTCAGCGAACAACATTGCCCCAAAGGGAATCAGACGCAGAAGAAAAAACGAGTGGATGACTGAAGAGATTCTCCACATGATGCAAAAGAGACGAAAAATAAATCCAAGAGATGGAGCAGAGTAGAAGAAACTTCACAGGGAGATAAGGAACAAATGCAGACAAGGTGAAGAGGAATGGCTCAACAACAAATGCGCAGAAGTAGAGAGACTGAGCAGGACCAATAAAGCAAAGATGCATAAAGAGATAAGAGAACTGACAGGACAAAAAAACCTGCTCCTCAAAAGGATGTATAAAATCCAAAGATGGAACAATCATATTGGAGAAAGAGGAAATACTCCAGCGATGGGAAAAGTATATAAAGGATCTTTTTTACGACAGGAGAGAACAACTGAGAATAAACAAGGAGGTGGATAGACCGGAAATACTAAAATCCGAAGTGGAAGCTACAATATCCAAACTGAACAGAAACAAAGCAGCTGGTCCAGACGGCATAGTGATAGAGCTGCTGATAGCCTTGGAAGAATATGACAAAGAAAAAATTACCGACATAATAAACGAAATTTATAGCAGTGGAATAATACCAGACGACCTATGCAAGTCGATATTTATAGCACTACCGAAGAAACCAGGTGCAAACGAGTGTGAACTACACAGAACTATCAGCTTAATGAGTTACATTACAAAACTGATTGTGCGGGTTCGTCAAAGACACTGGAATAAGGAACGCCATATTCATGATTAGGATGCTCTCCGAAAGGGCAATACAAATGAAGAAAGACTTGTACCTCTGTTTTATTGACTATGCGAAGGCATTCGACAAGATACGACACAAAGAAAAGATGGAGATGCTCGGCAGCCTCGACATTTTTGGGAAAGACATAAGAGTAATCAAGAATCTCTACTGGCAGAAAACGTCCTGCATACGGACAGGTAACGATTTCAGTAGATTTACAAAGATAGAAAGATGTGTCTTTTCACCGGATTTGTTTAACTTGTACAGCGAGAATATTTTGAGGACTCTAGATGACACGCCAGGATTTGTTATTGGAGGCCACAACTTGAAAAACATCTGATTACAGAGAAGGAAAGGAAAATACAAGACCGTCTACAGAAGGTAGCGGTGGAGAGTGACAAAAAAGGACTACAAATAAACTGAGTAAGGTACTGATGTTTATTACTCTCCACAATGTCTTAAGGCACTTTTACACTTGCAAGGACGAGATGGATTCATGCCTTTTCCCAAGGATACGGCTAAAGTACTCAGAATAAAAGAAAACATTTCGACAATTGAAAAAAAAAAAGACAAATTTAAATTAAACCCACCCCACCCACCCACTTCCGAAACAAGAAAAGCAAAAAAAAAATTTTTTTAAACCGTGAAAACGAAAGATATGAAGAAGAAAAAAATCTTTCGACGGTTTTTGGCCTTCACCCGTATTGCTAACCGTTGAAAAATGAAATCAATTCTTATGTTAATCATTAATGGTAAGAGAAATAGATATCATTTTTTTTTATTCAGAATATATCTTAACATATTTTATTCATAAATTCAATAAAGTTTCGAGAGATATCGACCTACAAATAGAGACAGACACAGACAGACTGATATTTAAAGTTTTCGTTTGGCATTTTTGACAAAAAAAAAATGATTAGCTATACAATATGGCATTGAATACTGGACCATCTAAAAGACTAAGGAATGACTAGAAACAACCAAAATGTGGTTCTACAGAAGAATGCTGAGAATGCCATGGACCGAAATATGTATATTAAGATCTCTCATGTTTTATTGGTCCTGTACCATACTATCTATTACATGTGTGTTATGCCAAATAATATTAGATGGCAGATGAAGATTTTCGAATTTACTCCACAAATCCTAGTCTAGTATGGCACAAGGCCAATAGAAGCATGGAAGTTCGTAATATATATATATATATACATATATATATAGAGAGAGCCATCTGCAGACAGATCTGTTTCGCTGTATCACAGCTCATCAGTATGGTTAGACATCCGATTGCTTCTACCCAGGATTGAAACCCGACCGAATTGGCAACAGTCGTTGATTCTAGTTATGGGCGCTCAGTAGAGGAAGGCTGACTTTAGCGTGTTATATACAATGTAAACATAGGCCAGTAGCCGAGAGTGTTCAAATACTGAATACCGCCCTTTGAATGCTTTCACTTTCTCTCCTCTCTCTTTCCTTCGAAAGAAAAAAGAAAAAGAAAAAAAAAGAAAAATGGCCCCAAACTTAATGAAATATAACGTTTTTTCCATCAATATTTTTATTATTAAAAGGAAAGATCAACGAATTTTATATTTTTTAAAAATTTTAATCTTTTCTAACGCATACCGTAAACTATATATGTTGGCTGTCACTTAAATCATTTTTTTACATCAATAAGGTCAATAAAAAGGAAGATCTGTCTTTTTTAAACGTTTTTATTTTTATTTTTTACTTATTAACTCCCGCCCCAACATAATTTCGTGAAATATACGAAAGAAAAGAAAGAAAATGTGAAGGACAAGAAATAAAGAAAATACTAAGAAAATGAAAAACTCATATTGTCAAAAAATCGAAAAACTTTCTCAAAAATTAAAATAAAATAAAGAACAACAAAAAAATATATTTAAAATAAAATTAATTTTATTTTCAAAAATAAAATAAAAATAAAAGCTTCATTTTCCTTAACTTAATTTTGAAAATGTTTTTTTCAATATAAAAAAAATATATTAAAAATAAAATTCAAAATGTTTTTCTTTTTCTTTTAATAAATTTTGAAAATTTTTATAAAATATTTTCCTTCATTTTGAAAAGAAACAAATAATTTTGAGAGCGAAACAAGAATCATCGGAGGATATTTACATTTGTTTGGAAATTTGTACGGAACTTTTTCTGAAAAAAAAATGTCCAAATTTATTTGGACGAAAATCGAAAAATTTTTCTTGAATTTCCAACTTTTGGAGAATTTCTCCATTTTGGTTGAAAAGACAAATTTCCGACGTTTCTTCCCTCGACCCCCACAAATCCCCACCCCCTCTTCGGCGAATCCGCAAGGCGAATTTTTCATTTTTTTCCCTCTTTTCGAAAAACAAACAATTTCTTTAAATTCCTCGTCACAGGCGAAAATTTGTCGGTGAAATTGACACAAAGAATAAAATTTATTTTCTTTTGTGTTAATAATTTCTTCAATTTTTATAAATGGGGCGGGCGTTTTTTTCTCCCCAAAAAGAAAAGTCTTCCCCCCGCAACGGACCACAAAGGACAACAAACGACGAAAATGTCACCTGGAAGGCGACAAATGTCCGAGGGTCGGAATCTCCTTCCTACGTTCGTCAAGTGACATCGGCCAAGAAATTTCCCCGAATCATCAAATTCCTTCACCGAAAAGTTGAGTGAATCGCAGACAAAGACATGATCGTGTTCGTCGGTGGCGATAATCGTTCAATAATCCCCAGGTTCGAATCCTGCTTTTTCGTAGGGGACAAACGATTGTGGGAGCCACAATCTAAGCTCCGCTCACAGCAACCACAAAGGACGTCGTCGTCTTGGGCGTCGTCCCTCGAAAGGTAACACACTTGATGGCGCCAAATCGTGACCTTCTTCAAAAGGTCGTCTCCCTCTTTTAGGGAGAGGCGCCATTTGTCTAACTGGACGGACGTCGACTCTCTTATAATCTCGCACAGCTCACAAAGCCGGTCACGTGTCTCTTCAAACAACGCCTCAAACTCGTCCCACATTTCGGAACATTTCGCGTCGCAATCGGTTGACAGTTTTGCCATGGATCGCCTCGTCTTCATGTTCCTCATACGGACACGGATTTCGAAATCCCAGAGGTCCTCCTCCAGAGTGGGGCCGCGCAGTTTCTCCTTCGACGCTTCCTCCATCACGGACAACGGGGGGTGGGGGCGGTCACGTGATCAACGTCACACGCGTCACAGAAGCACACGTTGCACCGGTCGCAGAAGGCATCCTTCGGTTTGCGGTGCAGTCGACACTCGTCCGACGTCATGACCCCCACGGCCTCCACCCTCGACATGCTGCCAAGTTCAATGGTTTCGTGTTTGGGGAGGAATTTCTTGTGGGATTTCTGGCAATTCTGCCATAAGAGTTTCCGGCAATCATGGCACCAAATCTGGCCGGTAGATCCGGTGACCTCATCTTCCAAACATGAGTCACACCACAATTCGGTAGATTCCAAGCGTTGGCGTGTCACAGTCTTCTCCAAAAATGGTGAAAGTCTCAAATGATCACCCAAGCATGTATCACATATAGCACTTAACTGACTGACTGGCTGTTTTTTATGATTTACCAAGGAAGATGGCAGTATACCAATCCAAATAATAAAATATTGAAAGTTAATTACTTATCTAAAATATTCCAACATTAGTTCAACTTCAGGTGAAATGGCTAGATGTAATTGTAAGTTCCAGAAATGCAATGATTGACTGTTATGCACGTGTGCATATGTCTGAAGAAAGAGGTTGAATGCTTGTTAGAGAGAGCACTGTCTTAGGTTTTTACAGTTGTCTCTTAATGAGAAAGTTACAGTTAAGAAAAGATACCATTCAACACATGATATTCAAATATCTCAACCATGAATAAGCAACAAGAAGCCATTTAACACCTGATATTTAAATATCTCAACTAGAAATAAGCCACAACAATATGTCGTTCAATACATGATATTCAAATATCTCAACTAGGAATAAGCAACAGATAGGCCATTCAATACATGATATTCAAATATCTCAACTAGTAATAAGCAGCAATGATAGTCTTTCAACACATGATATTCGAAACTCATCAAAAAATATTTGAGGTCTACTATGTCTATTAGAAATTCTACATTTTTTGTTTAATTGTTGATCCACTCACCTCACGAAGGAACTTCCTTACTATATAAAAACTCTTGACATTTTTTTCTTTCTAGATAATTTCCTGTCAATGTTTTTACACATGAATGCAATGAACATGTAATTTTACTGTATGAGTACAAATTGGGAGAAATCATCATTTTTGCATCAAAATATATGATGAGAAATTTGCAACATCCCCTATTTTTATTAAATATTATTGATAATATTCATTTTAATTAGTTTTTCTCATATTCAATGTTATTGATAATATTCAATATAATGAGTTTTTCTCTTATTCAATATAATGAGTTTCTTCTCTGAAACTCTATTTCCTGTTTTCCAGTCATTTTGATTTAATAAAAATCTATTGGCAAATATTATCTAGTTTCACATGTCATCCACAATCAAACATATTACATTGTACAATATATGACTACATAGAATCCATAAGATTAGCAACTAGGTCCCACCCTTTTACTGTGAAACCAATAAATTGTAAACACAAATTCTACTCCAGCAGCTTCTTTTCTCGCACTTCCCACCTGTGGAATTCCCTTCCATTTACTTGCTTTCTTGACAGATATAATCTCCAATAATTTAAATGTAAAGTCAATCGTCATCTTTTATCTCACTAACCTGCATCCTCACTCTCATACTTCTTTCTCCATCCACTCCACTCTCATCAGTATTCTCATCCTTCTCTTACCAACTTCCTGACATCCCCTATAACCAGTCACTCTTTCTCATTACTTTCCTCCTATGTAATCCCCTGCAAAACAGTGGCAATCAAATTCCTTGCTTGGGGCGATATGATTATAAAAGAAAATTGATTTTAAATTAATTTAATAATCTTACATCGTACATTTCCTTACTACATTTTCTATGAGTTCATTTTTTTTTCTTTTTGCAGTTTCCCTCTTAGAGAGTACCTGAAACCATAAAGGAGCAATTTTACACTATAAAATGTTTGGAATAGCTATTCATTCAACATGCAAGAAAACTGTCAAATTAGATTGCCCATGAATTAAAATCTCAAAAGAGATATGAAGCTATACACTGAAGTGAAACTTTTCCATTATGAAGTTTGTGGATATAAAATTCCTAGAATTGAAAGGCAAATGTTAACATACATAAAAAATCATGCCAACTTGTGCAATCTGTAGTTGTAAGTTTTCCTTAAATTCACATCTCAAACAACACATGGTAACACACAGAGGAGAGAAACGTTTCCACTGTGAAATCTGTGCATATAGATCTTCCCGAAATGTAGATCTCAAAAATCACATGTTGACACACACTCAAGAGAAACCTTTTCACTGTGAAATCTGTGAATTTAAGTGTCCCCTAAGTTCTAGTCTCAAACGACACATGTTAACACACACACAGGTGAGAAACGTTTCCACTGTGAAATCTGTAGTTGTAAGTTTTCGGAAAGTTTAAGTCGCAAACAACATATACTAACACACACAGGAGAGAAAAATTTCCACTGTGAAATTTGTGAAGCTAAGTTTTCCAGAAATTCACATCTAAAACGTCACATGTTAACCAACACTGGGGAAAAACCTTACCACTGTGAAATCTGTGGATTTAAGTGTACCCATAGTTCTAATCTCAAGCACCACATATTAACACACACTGGAGAGAAACCTTTACACTGTGAAGTCTGTGGATTTAAGTGTTCCATAAGTTCTCGTCTCAAACAACACATTTTAATACACACAGGAGAGAAATCTTTCCACTGTGAAATCTGTAGATGCAAGTTTTCCCGAAATTCACACCTTCAAGAACACATGTTAATACACACTGGAGAGAAACGTTTCCAGTGTGAAATTTTTGAAGCTAAGTTTTCCCGAAATTCACATCTAAAATGACACATGTTAACGCACACAGGAGAGAAACATTTTCTTTGTTAAATCTGTGGATTTAAGTGTTCTCTAAGTTCAAGTCTGAAACACCACATTTCTACACACACTGGATAGAATCATTTCTAATTTGAAATCTGCAGATATAAGCATTACTAAAATTCATAAAAAATATTACTGAGAAGTAGTTAGTAGCCTGATATATATCCTGACAAGAAGGCAACCTTGAATAGCATTGTAAAATTGTGGATTTGAATGTCTGGCATTAGCAGCCACAATACAAGAAGCAAAACTGCTTATCCAATTATTATATACCTGAATAATTAAAATTAAAATCAGCTATCTTTTGAGACAGTCAAGTTAGTATAACTCTATCTAAAAACTCTATCGCCAACAATCAACAAATGTAGTCATAAGTAATGAAGTGCAAAATGACAACAAAGTTGGACTACAATTTATTGGAAGAAACTGTTGATCTAGGTGAAAGTCCTTTCAGCAAAGTAAAAGAAATTTGCTACTGCTCTAAATGGAGCAAAAACCTGAACATTTTGCTTGCCTGTTTCTTAACTTTCAAAATGCTATTACCACTGTACTGTATCAGATATCAAGCAACATATTAACAGACACAGGAGAATAAATTTCCTAAAATTTTCTTCACAAAACATGTATACATACAGGTAAGAATCCATGTACAATGTGAAGAATTAAGTTTACCCAAAATTCATTCCTCAGAAGAATTCTTTTAAATTCTCATTCCAAGGACACATGTTTACACACACTGTTCCATATGAAATTTTGAGAGTTATTTTCAAATGTAACATTATACTACCAATTAAAGCATTAGAATGGAGCAACATCTACCAGAAGATATTTCCAGAAGTTATGAAAAATACTTGAATATTTAAAAAAAATTATGTTGTTACAAATTTGGACACATATATAGACCACTACAGATTTTGCTGTTCTGTAAAATCTATAGCCAATATTTATATTTAAGCTGTTATTTAAATAACTTCAATGAGGCTATGGATGGTGAAATAAACACTCAGCAAATGAATGATACTCATGGATTAACTGAAAGTTAGTGGGTCTACACAAAATGGGTCTACAAAAGTTAGTGGGTCTACAAAATGTTAACAATACATGGTTTAGTTCATTGGCAAAGGCTACTCAAAAAAGCCTGGAAGAGAATGGTAAAAAACTTTAACCCAGCACATGTTTATTATCTGTAAAAACTTTAAATTGATTTGCTATTCAACACAGTTTATCTGTCTGCAAAAAATGTATATTTAAATGCCCTGATTGACTGCAGTGTGTATCTTACTGCTGGGTAAGAACAATGAGAAATTTCTATGGATTTTAAATTTTGTATTTGAACTTAAACAAAGCGGGCACACTTGGAATGTTGTGCTGCACACATATTTAACTGGCCAAAGTGTATCGCTCTTCTTAGCAAATTCCAATATTTACATAAATATAATTTGAACAAAAGGTTCATTACGGTTGTTTGTGCTAAATTGCTCATTAATTCTAAATTTATAAATTCTACATTAATGTAAAAATGTTTAAATGTTCAATTTAAAATGACTGATCTGAGATGTAAATGATCCAATCACAATCTACAGAAATGATTTTAAGCAAAATTTTAATACAATATTGTAAACCTCAATCAATCTGAGATATCAATATATTGTCATACAGTCTAAGCCTGATGGTGTAACCACACCTAAGCTTCTGGGGATGTTTTGTTAAACATAGGGCTAATTTTGCACTGGTCAGAACTGATGCTGGTCCATGCTGGCTGTTTCGATCTACACCCATTCTTATTCCAATGACATATTATAGCACACATTTGCAAGTGGCTTATCGCTTGTTTTGTTACATTTTGTTAAATTCTCATTTCCAATGTCAAATAAAAGGTTCATTATGGTTGTATGTATTGATGATTTGCTCATTACTGTAAATTGTAATTCTATGTTAATTCTTTTTTTCTTGCACTTCCCACCTGTAGAAATTCCTTTCATATACTTGCTTTCCTGCTGGCTACAACCTCCAGGAATTTAAATGCAAAGTCCATTCCCATCTCTTATCCACTTGACTTCAGTTCTTTCTACATCACCCTGTATATCTTGTTCTTTTCCTTTCTATCGCAACTGTTTTCAGCCCTGTGTTCCCATCCTTCTCTTGCCCTTTCTCTGACACCCCCTGTAACTGGTTCGTCTTTATCTTCACTCTCCTCCTGTCTAAACTGTTACTGTTATGTAGCCTCCTGCACATCAGTGGCAGTACCGCCTTGCTTGGGGTGAAACGATTAAAAAAATGTTTAAATGTTCAATTCAAGAAGCCCATATAAATGAGCCAATCACAATATATAGCTTTCTTTCTGTAGAAGTATGTGATTCACTTTTTTTTAAAATAGTCGGTGTAAACAAAGTAATGACAATATATAGAAAAATATTCTAAGCAAATTTGTAATACAGGATTGTAAACCCCAATCAACTTTTGGATATATTTGCATATCAAGTAATATCAGCAGGTAATCACAAAAAATATTCTAAGCAAATTTGTAATACAAGATTGTAAACCCCAATCTAATTTTGGATATCAATATCAGATGAAAGTAATACCAAACAAGCAGATGAAAAATATTACTGAAATTAATTATTTATGTTTGGGGAATATAGTTAATTCACATTTATAACTCTATAATTCCAATTAGCGACTCTTCAAAAGGACAACAAAAATTGCAACAAACACAGACAATAATAGTAACCCACAATCCAATCTTCTGCAACGAGAACAAATTTATCTTTTATTTCATGCTTTAAACAACCATAATCACATGTAAAACATACAAACCTGCATAAATATATTGAAAAATATTTTCAATATTTATTAATCAGCAGGGTGGGGGGGTTTATAGGATACAAATTCTATATCATCCAACAGTTAACTAAAACACACAAAGTAAAATTGCACACCTGCAAAAGTGGATCAAAATAACTAAAACATTTTGGAAAAAACCCCAGACCAAGGCAATTTCCACAAGTCAGTGTGAAAACAAAATTCTGGCTCCTAATTGGATAGGAAATCTAAAATTTGCATATGACATCAGTCAAACGTTTTTTCACACCTAAAGAAGAAAATGCCTGCTGGAACCACTGAAACTGAACTATTTAAACCACGTTCGCTGACCAGTCAAATTCAGTCAAAATGGGTGTGGTATCTGATCGCATTTCACAATGTAAGGAAGAAACTTCAAGCTGACTACCATTACAATATTTATATTTAGGTAAGATGTCAGGTGAGTTTACTTTTACAAAAATTCAACACTGCAAAAAATAGTATAGATACCACAGACATTCGAGAAAGAGATAGATTTAGGTGATTTTCTTTAGCTGGTTTAGTTTTAATTCTTACTTTGTGTGATGTCATAATTAGGGATTTTTTTCGAGAAGGAGAGGCCTAGAATAGTTGTATCAGTTGGTTGTCAAATGCAACAAGTATAGGAAGGAAACTGGTGCAGACAGTAGCATAATGGGGCCTCAGGGATGCCCACCAGAAGCACTTGCAGGGACAATTATCCATGCGCAACAAGGAAGTACAAGATACCCTGATATTATTCAACTGTTGATCAGAGCAGTCTCTCAATATAGGTTGAATAGAAAGTACAATGAATGTCAAATTGATTTTTTTTTTTACATCAGCTATGTGGTTTCCTTTGATATTGTGGTAAATTGAGCACTGAGGCTATGACAAAGCATGTCAGCAGGACAATCTGGCTGTGTATTATCTTTCTATGCCATTTTGTTTGTTTTCTCTAGTTTTTCAGTCTCCTTCTATACAACGTCAACGTTATCTTAAGTTTCCTCTTCTTCCTTAAGGAAAGAGTCCAGCAGCGTTCACTATCATATAGGAGGACGATATTGCATATTCTTTTATTTGTTTCTAATGAAATTTTCTTGTTTCTTAATACTTGGTTTAGTTTTTGGAAGGCATTTCTCACCATTTCAATGTGTCACATTTTTCATCATCTACTGTAACACTCTCCAAATACTTAAATTTTTGTGTTTGCTTGATTTTGATGTCTCCAATTTGTAATTCACATCTTGAGCTTCCTTTTTGCTAATGACAATACATTCTGTCTTCTTACAATTAATGGAGTCCTGGGTATGATGATAAACTGTATCTGACAGCAAGGTCTTTAATTGGGAGTTTTAGAGGAGCATAGAACCACTTCTTAATTGCTGTTGTTCCAGGGGTTGTAGCACCTGTTAGGGTCTCAGATATGGGCAAATAGTTAACCTCCAAACTGAGGTCAAAACACTATGAAAGCATAAACATAGATTTTTATAGTAAAAATACCGGAATTTTCTTACAAAGAAAACACATTCTATTCATACAAATCTATCGTAAAATTCTTGTCAGCATTAAATAACCCATTGAGACTGATATGTTGTAAAACAAAACAAACCAACTAGAAACAACAATGTAATACTGTAATATTTAGGAGAGTTTTATAATTTGCTTGAAGCATTGTGTATATAAGGTGTATGGGTAGGTATTTGAAGGCTATCACAATGCAGTTAGTATAATAAAAGAAGGTAAAGAAGGTGTTGGGTATTACCTATTTATTATTCATCAATATTTTGAGATCAGAATCTCATCTTCAAAATGATAGGAGAGCTTGATCTCACATCTGTCCGCTATTGGACCGTGCCTTTTAGAAAGATATAATGTATGCATAAAATTTAATGCATTTGTCGCATTCGTTGTGTGATCTCTGTTCCTCTGTTCATAATGCTTAGTAAATAACTATATTGTTTGAAAACCAATCAAATTAAATTTAACTGCCTCTTCTACTCTACAGCTTCTTTGCACCTCCCGCCTGCGGAAGTCTCTTCCGTATACTTACTTCTCTGAAAGCTACAATCTCCAATAATTTAAATGCAAAGTCAGTTGCCATCTCTTATCTTCTTGATTCATATCCTTTTCCTGATAACCCTTGTATCATGTTCTTCTTCCTTTCCACTCTACTCTCATGCAGCCCTTTCACACCTGTATTCTCATCCTTTTCTTACTCATTCTCTGACTCCACGGTAACTTATTCCTCTTTCTTATCACTCAACTCTTATGTAACCCCTTGTGCATCAGTGGCAGTTCTGGCTTGCTCAGGGTAAAATGATTAAAAAAAAAGAAAATAATTTTAATATGATAATAAGCATTTATGACATTCCAAATCTTACATAATATATATATATATATATATATATATATATAATATAATATAATATAATATAAAATAATAACAAGACCGACTCTGTAAGTATCTAAATCCTAAAACTATACGAAAATAAACTTTAAGGACAACAAATAACAGACAGAATCTAATTCCGTTGTGTGAAACCGCGGTAGGTTTTGGCGATCTAGTGATTTTTTTACGTATATATATATATATATATATATATATATATATACATTCATGATATCGGAATTATGTATGAAGTTGATAATTTCTGTTGTCGCAGTAATGTTAAAGTAGACATATAATAACTAGAATAATTTTTTGCATTAATTAGCTTATGTTGTCATAAAAAATGACAGCATGCATATGTTATTAAGTCCTAACTCTAACCCTAACCCTAACCCTGCCGAGAATGACACACCCACAAAAATGGATCAAAATGACTAAAATCATTTTGAAAAAAAAACAGACCAAGGCAAAAATTCACAATGAAGTGTGAAATTTAATTTTGACAAATAGGAAAAGGATTAACTTCATTCGAAATAAAAAGACGTAGCCAAATTTCGCGATCAGATGTTAAACATATTTTCTATCCAATGAAAGAAATTAATTTGCAAAACTGAGAGAAAGTTAGCAATCCAGTGTGAAAAGGTGAATCGGTATAAAGGAAGAGAGAATGTAAGAATCAGTCAGTCAAATCGGGTCACAGAGAGACGACACGCAAGATATGACTAAAAAGAGTTTAATTTGCCGACCCTGACGTAAAGTCGTCTCACACATTCTTCACTCATACTAATTTCTTTTAACTCTTTTTTTCCATCCTCACGGTCAACAAAGAAAACGACGACAACAACAACAACAAAACACTTCAACTGACTCCAAAATAATTAACGTCCAATATGTACAGTTTTCTTTATTCACCTTCTTTTTCACTCTCTCGACGACCATAGAAAAAAAAGGAAAGGAACACAGACTTTATTAGTAACCTGTTAATATTTCTACATACACACATTCTGCTGCTATCAGCTATTCTGAATTCATTTAACTCCTACTATTTTTCTGGAACATACAACTACGTACATTTTTCTATTTGAACATTTTCTTTTTACCAATTTGTTATTCTGTTTAGTTAATAAAACTTCAACATTCAAAACAAAAATATTTTATTCTTCCACATTCTAACATCCAAACTTCTGATATTTAAAATTGTGTGGACTTCGTTTGTGTTTGGCACTAGGCCAATTTGATAAACATCACCAACGTACCCTACTGGCTTCCCAGTTTTCTTTCCTCCCTTCAGTTCTTAATAGTAGTGCTGTTGCAGGTGTTTTGTAGTATGTGCAGATACTGGCAAAGATTCTTTATACTTAGGGCACCTGATTGGCAGTTTCCTCTTTGCTGCTACCGACTGGTAGTTAGTGGTAGTTGCTGCTACCGACTCTTGCGTAGCATTTTGAAAGGCCGCTCTGATCAACATATGAATAATATCAGGATTCTTGCAGTGTCACATCGCTTATGGACGGGTGTTCCCGCAACTACCTTCGGTGGACAACTCTCAGAACATTATGCTGCAGACTGCATCAGTTTCCATACAATATATGGTGCATTTGACGACCGACTGATCCGACTACTCTAGGCTTCTCTTTACCAAACAAATCTCTCATCATGACAGCATTAAAAGAAATAAAACTAAACCAGCTAAACAAAACACACCTAAGCCCCTCAACATCTCTTTCTCGAACATTCATGGCATCCGTACCAACGTTTGCAGCATCGAATCCTGCCTCCACGCGAACTTCACTGATATCTTAGCTCTTTGTGAAACTAACCTTGACCCTTCTATACCATCCTATGATTTCTATTTCTCTGGTTACCTTCTCCTATTTAGGAAGGATTTTAATGTCTATATGCATGGAATTGGTGTTTATGTCAGCAAACATCTCTCTCTAGCTAGGATGATTTCTCTTCAATCTCCAGACCATTCCTACTTGTGTCTCCATTTCTTTCCACTTAGCTCGGTTTATTATTTTTTTCTATCTCTACCGCTCCCGTTCCTCTCCTGACCGTTCCATACTAGACAGGATCTCGAACAATGAAGACAAAGCCATTTACTCTCCAATATATTTGTGTTTGGTGACGTTAATGTTCACCATGCCGATTGAATGGAAAACTCTGTCACAGATCATGTTGGTGTCCATACCATAAATTTTTCAATAACCCAATCTTTCACGCAAGTGGTGGATTTACCCAAGCGATTCCACATTAACCATAATGGACTTGGTTCACAGCTACATCTCTGTTTCACTTCTCTATCTGACTCTTACCATGCTATGCAGCTCTGCCCTCTTGGCAACTCAGATCATGCAGTGGTTTCCGTTAATATCTCCTTCAACTCCCCCTCCTACCAGCAAAATATCCTACTGTTATCAGAGAGCAGACTGGGAGGCGTTCTGTGATTTCCTTTGTGATATCTCTTGGAATATATTTGTATTCTCCCTGTTGAAGACTCTGTATCTGAGGTTTCTTCTTGAATGAAAGCCAGCATTGATTCTTTCATCTCATCCAGGAAGCTTCAACTCAATCTTCATTCTTCCTCTTGGTTTTCTTCTGCTTGCTCAGTTGCAATTGTCCACAGGAACCACTTATTCCGCCTTTACCGGAATGGTGCATCTGACCATATTAGGCGCCTTTGTGTCTCTGTTAGCAATGAATGCAAATGTTTACTTATGATGCTAAGCTGTTCTTTGCTAATACAGGAAAGCAGCGTATAGCATCCCACAAGTTTGGCTTTAAGGATTACTGGCGGCTGTGCAAAAAGTCAACCGTCAATCCCTCCACCATTCTATAATTTTGAGGTTTTCACCTTCATGACGGACAAGGCTCAGTTTTTTTGCTCAGAAAATCCTTACAATTATACACTTGGCTCATCTGGAGTACCCACACTCGACTTCCCTTTGAGAACTGAGTCCCAGTTGAGTTATATATAAATAACCCCTTTCTGGTCACTAAGATTATTTCAAAGTTTGACTCCCATAAAGCAACTGGATATGATGGTATTCCAGTCATCCTTAAGAAATGTACCACTGAACTCTCTCCTGTTCTCTCTAAATTATATAGCTTTGCCTTGCTGTCTCTTGCTTCCCTACATATTGGAAGTCTTTCTTTGTAGTTTGACCTATTAGCTTCTAAACACGTTTTGTCAAAGTGTTTGAGGCTATTATCAATGTTGAAATGATTCAGCATCTTACATCCAACAAATTATTTTCTGGTGAACAGTATTGCTTCCGCTTCACCAGGTCTTCTGCGGATGTGCTAAAGTTCGTCACCGAGTACATATATCAGGCCCTTGATAAGAACGGTAAAGCTTGGGCTTTTACTCTGGATATTTTGAAAGCGTTTGATAGGGTTTGTCATGTTGGCCTTCTGCATAATCTACAGGGCTATGGTATAACCGGACGATTGTTCGATTTCTCCAATCATTATAGTCAAATCAAAAAATGGTGGTTGTTCTGAGTGGGCATATTTCTAAACTCTTTCATATCAACACAGGTATCCCTCAAGTCTCTATCCTAGGTGCTACGCTTTTCTTGATATTTTTTTTAATCATGTCACCCCAAGCAAGGCATTCCACTGCCACTATAGCGCAGGGGGTTACACAGGGCGATAGACGAGTTAGGATGTACATAGGGGGAGAGTTGGGGAGAATGGGAGGGTTAGTGTGTTAGGAGGTGTCTATTGACCTTACATTGAAACTCCTGGAGGTTATAGCCATCGGGGAAGCAAGCATGCGGAAGAGAATTCCACAGGCGGGAAGTGCGAGAAAAGAAGCTGTTGGAGTAGAAATTGCAGTTACATTTCATCGGTTTCACTGTAAAAGGGTGGGACCTAGTTGCCAATCTAGTATCTCGTGCGAACTCACACAGGCAGTCAGCTAAGTCGGTATTAATCACATTACAGATTCTTTGCTGTATTTTGTCAAGAAACCCGAGGAGAATAGATTCATCAATGCTCTTTCTAATCTAGTCAGTTCCCAAGATGGCATCTACACAGATGATGCCACCATCACCTCCCATCTCAATAAGAAATATTCCTGGGCTAACAAAGTAGATTTAGCCTCTGCTCTTGGAAAAGCTCTCCAATCTGTGATGAATTGGGGAAATAAATGGTTAGTAAATTGTAATGCTTCCAAAATGAAGCTATTCACCTTTAACCCCCATGGGGAAGCTTTCCTAACTTCCATTAATAAGAATCATACTAGTTTCCCTGTGCGCCTCCTCAACCTTACTCTCACAGATGATCTCAAGTGAAATGAATAGCTATATCTACTGCTAAGAAGGTTGGGTCACTCTGCCAATCCATTGGTCGCATTTATAAATCTACTATTCATCTGTGCATTGACTACAGTTGATATATCTGATCAGGTGCTCCTGCTGTTCATCTCTGGGTTCTTGACAAAATCCAAAGGAGGATCTTGTTGAAGAGATGTCGGGATCTTTTTTGTTTCAATATCAGAAGGTTATATGTTGAATTGGGCTGCGTGAAAGAATATTCTTCTACAAATAATTTGTATTTTGCATGAAAAAGGATGAATGAAGATGGAAAATTGACTGAAAAGACTCTTGACCATTTAACGGGTAAATAACAATTTATATCAAAAGGTATACAGATGTGAAAGGTGAATATGATAAATAACGTTCATGAAATATGAAATCAGTTCCGATGTTAGGATTAAATTGATGAATTTAACAGTTCAAATGTTGTGCACAAAATGACTATTAAAATGAATAAAAGTCTTTCACAATAAAGTTCTTAAGTGTATTTATTCAAAAGTATGTCGATATGAGTTTGCTATATTTGAACATAATTTGAAAACAATTGTACTTAACTTGAGTTTGCTGATGATGATGATGATTCGTGTTCAAAATTATTATTTAGTTTTGTACTGAGAAGAATGTGTTATCTGCGGATGAACTTCTCTTCTTCAGTGAAGTCTAATGATGTTTCAATATACTTAGATTCAGGGATAAAAATTCAGGTGATGGTGAGAATATTAATTCGTATATTTCTGTTGATTAAGTTTGGTTTGTATAAAATTGAGAATTTGTCACTTGGTTGATGGACATTTAAGCAACTGAAAATTGTTGAGCTGAATCTTGTCTGCTCAAGAATGAGTCTCACTAAAGATATGGTGAATTTCTTCGGTGTAGTTAATTTTTAATAGTGCGGAATTTAGATGTGTTTAATTTCCATTTTGATATTTTAAAAAAACTTATTTCAGCATCAATGCTTTTTGTTCTGTTTGCTTTCTTTCTTTGTGTCGCTAGAAGAAAACTAGAAAACTACAGAAATAAATTTGTTAACTTTAATTTGACAGTGTAATGATTCTTTATTTCGAGATGAATTATTAAGCACTGATCATGTTCTGATCTTGGTTGTTAGGGTTAGCAATTGAAAAAGGCTGAAACACACAATGCCTGAAATGTCATAAACATGTCAATAAAGATGAAGACAACAGTTTAAACAATGTTAATAATCTAATACAATGATACTAATTGGATTATCATGTTACAGTATATGAATATTTCAACAAAACCACATCTATTGAATCAGTTAAATGCCTAATGTAATACATGCTTGGGCAATCATGTTTCCAAAATACATGACTGACTGGACAGAAAACTTTCTTACAGTAGGTTTCCATTACTTTCTGCGATAAATTGGTTGCCAACCAAGGCTATAGAACCCAATCTGTCCTGCTATTTAACTCATAGCTGGAAGGAGAAGTATATTTGCATGTATAAAATGCAAAGAATTCAATTGGAATTTGAAATCTGCTCTCTGGTTTATTGATACAAGCAGATATCTACTGTGCCACAACATATATTTATTAGTTCAAATATTAATTGATAATCAAGTATTGCTGAATAAATGTATCACTTTATCATTTTATTTAACTTTACTGATTGTTTATGGAAAAGTGATATTATTTTAACAATGAACAAAAACATGTCAGAACATTTCTAGTTGTATCCTCATTTATTATAAGAGATTAATAGAAAATTATAAAAAAAATTATACCAAAACGAAAACTTGAAAAACATAATTGAAGCTATTCAACATATCTTAAAAGCCCAATTGAATTATCATGTTACAGTATATGAATATTTCAACAAAACCACATCTATTGAATCAGTTAAATGCCTAATGTAATACATGCTTGGGCAATCATGTTTCCAAAATACATGACTGACTGGACAGAAAACTTTCTTACAGTAGGTTTCCATTACTTTCTGCAATAAACTGGTTGCCAACCAAGGCTATAGGTCATTGTACATTACTTCATCTAAAGGAATCTTTTCTTATGTTTTTGTATTCATAAGGCCCCAGTAGTATTCTGATATCATTTGGATATTCCATTAGCTTTGGTACCATTCCTACATGGTCTTGCTGCCTTGGGAAAAACACTCCCTGTTTTCATCAGTTACATCATCAAGGTTTTCAGGGAATCTGTCTAAATAGCTAAACAGTGGATTTTGATAATCATCCTTGTTCCAAGATTTTAGCATGACTTCAATGAGTTCCTTGTAGTTACTGGCATTTCACAACTATGAAAAAAATTTCATAGAACAGCCTCAATCTTAATCATGTGAGACACAAAATTTTCATTGTCAATCAGCCTTCTTATTTGTGCTCCATAAAAAATTGCAACTTTCAGTTTTTCATTACTAAAACTAGCAAATTCTGAGCAGATATAACTGAAGCATGTGTCATCTTGATCTAATGCCTTGAGAAATTGTTTAATTAGGCCTAACTTGATATGTAGTGGGGACAGAATGATGCAATAACAGTTAACTAGATGTTCATTTATGGCATTTTTCTGCACGAATAAGTCAATCCTTCTTTCCCCAGTGCTTATCATTGGCTCTGCACTCCCATAGACAAAGAAAACATTGGTACTTGGTGAAAACAATCTTGTGGCCCTCACAAAAATTTAACCATTTTAAATTCCACATGTATCATCCACTTATGTTCATCATAACACAGTTTTTGTAGAGCATTCTTTACTCCTGCAAGAACATTGAATGGCCAATTGAGATATAAACAAACTTGCCACCATTATACAACAATGCACATTTCAAACTTCTTTTACAGCTGTCAATAAATAAAGATATATAAGTTGTTTAAAACGTGTTTTTAACCTGCTTTTTATACATTCTGGGGTGGTAGCTAATGTTTATTGCATAAATATAACTACATACTGAAAACTTTGTAAATAGATGTTAATATCAACTTTTTTATGTGAACGATTGATGTCCAAAAAGTAAATTAAGGTGCATGGATTTAACACTCAAATATATATATTATAACACAAATAAAACATTGTGCATATTTTATCAACACTCTTTTGTTTTTGTTCACATTCTCTCAGTTGAGCTTCATGCCCTGATTTCATTGGTTCATGAGTACATAACTATCATCCTTGAAGAACATGAGGTTAAGCAGCTGGAACAACAACTGCGTCATCTATGAACTGACTCCAGTATAAGTTCAAAGTTCAAAAGTCATCAAAGAAATGAATGATAACTGTGTCATGAAAGGCAAAAAGTTTGTTGTTCATGGACTTCATACTATATAGTGAAACACTTAACATATAGTGAAACAATGCAAAGAATGTAAGGTGTTTGTCAAGAGAAATTAGGAAGTGTGTATAAGGTTGCCATTTTACTGCACAAAACTATCCAACAAACGCTCAACGTGATAAAGGAACAGATCCAGCATTATGGTTGGGATACTTTACTGTATCTGATGTATTGGCCTTATTTACAATAATAGTTTATTTTTGGTGCATAATAAACATTTCTGAATAAAGAAATTCAATGAGTTATATTAAATTCATTGAATTCTCAGAAGAAGTATTAAATACTGTGTTTTTTGTTTTCTCAGAGAATAAAAAATGACCTAAAAGAATTATAAGTCCATCAATTCATATTAGAAGCTTGAACAAAAATACATACATCATCTTTGGTGTACACATTGCATGCTTTACTAGAATCATGAATGCAGTAATTCATGTTTATTGAAACATTAGGAGAAACATTAAATGCAGATTGAATTGCACAAAATAATACAATTTGCAAAAATTCTTAAATTCAAAAAACTGATATTAAATGAATTAAAATAATGTCCTTCATATTAGATGTAATGTTTGCTAAACTCTTGAATCTAGTAATTTAT
The DNA here is from genome assembly GCA_037127315.1 of Ascarosepion bandense. NCBI lineage: Eukaryota > Metazoa > Mollusca > Cephalopoda > Sepiida > Sepiidae > Ascarosepion > Ascarosepion bandense. Next base: position 1,409,252 of record JBBBDQ010001129.1, on the reverse strand, counting down.
ATTGAATAAAGAAACTTTAGAATAAATAACATATATCAATTGTTCAGTGTATAAAACATGTCTTGTAAGACTCATACATCCAATGATGAGAACCTTTATATAAAGCAACAAATTTTTATTTTGCTGTATCAATGATTTCAAACATACACACCGTAATGTGGGCGCTAGAGGGTGTCGTCAGTGATGTCATCGCGAGGATCACTAGGGGGTTTCGGGTCTTTAAACATCATACCCACCTCACTGTACCGATCCGACCAGAGATGATCAGTTTCTGGCCCACCCTCGATAAGCGCTTTCAGACACTGGAAAATTACATTTAGACCCGGTACGAAACATTGCAAATGCTTCTGATTGGCGACAGTCAGAGCCACTTTCCATTTAGAGGCAAACCGTACATGAGCTCGTCCGAAACATTAATTTAAACGCAGAATTTCGGGGAATTTTAGCTAACAATTTGTTTTGGAATCCAGGCACTTTCTCTTTTGATCCATAACCAATTAGCTGTTCTTTCCATTGTTTTGGTTATGAACTTGAGTGCTTTCCTTTTTTTTACTTCCACTATCCCAATATCTGTTAAGACTTTGCATAAGGACCTTGCTGCAAATCCGCTAGTCCCCACTTCTATAGGAGTGCAGCTAGCCCTCCAGCCTTTAACCCTGCAACTCTCCAGCAGTTCGTCATATTTTAACTTCTTCCTTTCATGACCTTCTTCTGTGTTTTCTTCCCAGGGGACCGTCAGTTCCCACAAGAGTATCTTCTTCAAATTATGTGAGAGAAAAAAGAAGATATATAAATCTAAAATTTAATATTAGAAGTAACACTAAATGCAATATATTCCAATATCTAAGATGCATCTAGCAATTTGCATGGGATAAAGAAAAACCTTTAAAGAAAGTATAAATGATATTTGTTTTTGCATAGAATTTGCATACTTTGGAAGATTCATCAAGTTAGCAATTCATCATAAAATGAAATAGTAAATAATGCATTTTTCTCTAAAAAAATGCATAATTTACAAAATTTATCACACCTTCTATTCATATTAATTATAAGATAAACTGTTGGAGAAAAGGCAATTACTTTTTAAATTATTCATGCCAAATTGAGAGAAACAAAGAAAAATAAAGATTTATTCATTTCCAGTGTCATCATCAGATTCTTTTCAAAACTCAAATCCAGAATTGATGTTGAATTGAAAGTGACTTTAGTAAATAATGAATTTTCATCTTACAGTTTGAATAATTTTGAAAACTTTTGAATACAGAAACTTTTATTTAATATATACCACTTTTCTCATGTATAACACACACACACACACACATATATAAATGAATGAGTTCATTCATTTAGAAATTAAATTTACATTTAGTTTATTCTTAGAAGAAATTTTAAATTCTATATTTTGAGCATAAGACATATTTGCAAACCTCATACATCCAGCGATTCCAATAAAAGTAAGAGACATATTTTCAGTATTTTATGTTATTGTTTTTAAAATAAGGAATTATCATTGTTTTATGCCTTGGTATTAGCAACAGCATGCATATCTATATAACAATGTATATAAATGCTATATTCTCAATCAAGAGCAAATGTTTTTGCAAGATTCAAAATTTTAGTAATTTATATTAACTTAATACTACTCTTCCAAGAAAACTATTCAAATCTGTTTCATATTATACACAATGCTCTTTTTGACACACATCTCAAAATTCATATGAAATTATAAAAAAGTACTAAACGGAAGAACAAATATGTAAAGTCTTCCAATCATTTAACTGAAAAGAAGGTAACCTTAAATGTTAACTTTTTCTGACATAGCTGATAATTCTTTATTGTCAACTTCAATTCATCTAAGACCAAGCTGTTGTCTGTCAACCATTACAGGCAACCTCTTCTGCCTCCCATAAGCATGGACCAGATGATTCTCCCGGAGAGTAATACACTACGCCTCCTCGGACTTACCCTGTCCTCAGACCTCAAATGGAAGCACTATATTGAATCCATAGCAAAATCTACTGCTAAGAAGATTGGGTCACTATGTCGATCCAGGATGTTTTTTCCACCTGAATCCATCCTGCATATATACAAGTCAACCATCCGTCCGTGTATGGAGTACTGCTGCCATTTATGGTCAGGTGCCCCTGCCGTTCTCCTCAGTGTTCTTGACAAGCTCCAAAGGAGAGTCTGTAATGTGATAGGTACTGATCTGGCGACTCGTCTGCAGCCACTTTCCCATCGTCGAAATGTGGCCTCCCTCTGTCTCTTCTATAAATACTTTCATGGCTTCTGCTCGGATGAGCTTAAGTCACTGATGCCTCCTCAACAGGTGTTTACCCGTTCAACCAGACTGGCAACTGGGTCCCACCCATTCACAGTCAGGTTAGCCAAACGCAGACAACAATTCTACTCCTGCAGCTTCCTCTCTCGCACTTCCCGCCTGGAACTCACTCCCGTATTCTTGCTTTCCTGACGGCTACGACCTCCAGAAATTTAAAAGCTAAGTTAATACTCACCTACTAACCACTGGCCTCTAGCTCTCTCCCCTCCCCTGTATAACCTTCCCTTTCTCTCCGCCCATGTACCTGTCATTGCACCTGCTTTCTCAGCTTTCTATTGTTCCTTTCTAACTAGCTTGTACTCCTCATTCTTTTCTAATTAATCTTTTTACATTTATGTAACCCCCTGCACATCAGTGGCGTTTCTGCCTTGCTCGGGGTGAAATGATTAAAAAAAAAAAAAAAAAAGTGACATAAAAAAGTTTGTCAATGAAATATACAAAGAAAATAGGATGGATTTTTTTCATGGTTTTCGAAGATTTCAAAATCTTGCAACTTCTATAAAATGAAGTGTATGATGCATACGTTTATAAATTCAGATAACAAAGAAAGAATTTTTCTCTGTATAATGGTAAAGTTTTGATATTCAACAACATATTTTAAATGAGGAGTGTTGAACAATTTCCTTAAAAAAAGATTTGAGGCAATAATGAAGAAAAATGCTGAGAATGCAATGAATCAAGTGTGGGAATAACTACGATGATTTAAGGAAAATGAAAACAAAATTTCATTTATACTAAGAATTAAAAAGAGAAAGTTCAAATCCTTTGGATACATAGAAAAGATGGCTTAAGGAATGTGAAATTCGTATTGAAAGTAATAGGGACGTGGGGAACAATCTCGTGTAATAACAGCGAGTGTGAGTAACTGTAAAAAAATCCACTTAAAAAACATTGCTACCAGTTACAAAGCATAGGAAGTTATGTGGAGCCATTATCACAGATGTTCTAAAGGAAGACGCCGCATGAAAATAAAAGGGTGACAATTCTTATTATGTAAGAAGCACAGTTGTTTCCCTTACATTAAAAGAAAAAAAATCTTCACTACTTCATAAATTCTTATACAGCGCATAGCGTGGGTTGCCATCAACCGTGACAAACCCTGTGTATTTTACATTTTTATGCTCCGTATTATAATTTGTGCTTGTGACTTTTATTCTGATTACAAATATTGTTTTTAGTTTTGTATATAATTATTGTTAAAATTTAAATCAGTCGGCCATCTAAAAATTACACGATTTAAGACGCTAAATAAATCAAGATTGAGATTTTAGAAAATGTATCTTTGCATACAAAACAGCGTAATACAGAAAACTATAGTTTAGGTTCATTGATTAGATTTTTTTTTCCTCTCTAGGATAAAAATGTCCAATTACATTTTCATTTTATCATTAACTAGGATATTCTTACAGGAGTAGCAGCATAGTATGAAAATAGCCAATTTTTAGAGAAAGTCTGTGGTGGATAGGAAATTAAGAATTAAAAGCAACCTTCTTTTTCACTTTTATAAAAATTCACAATGACGCGTGAAATTTTGATTTTTTTTTTGTTTTTTTTTTAATCGTATCACCCCGAGCAAGGCGGTAACGCCACTGAAGCGCAGGGGGCTACGTAGGAGTGAAAAGATAGGAAAAGAGAAAGTCGGAGACCACAATCTAAACAAGGAACAAGGGATGAGCCTCTTCACCTGTTCAATAGACGTGGGTGGAGTGTGAACCGGGCGATAGTTTAGTCTATCTACTCCAATTGAAAAAAAAAAAAAAGAAAAGAGTGAAAAGACTGGAAAAGAGAAAGCCGAAAACCACATCCTAAACAAGGAACAAGGGATGAGCCTCTTCACCTGTTCAATAGACGTGGGTGGAGTGTGAACCGGGCGATAGTTTAGTCTATCTACTCAAATTTTGCCGCATAAAAAAGGATTGACCATGTGCTTAAAGAAAAAGTCGAAATCAGATTTCGCGAGTAGATGTTAAATTGATTTTCCGACCAATGGGAGCGATTTGAAAGACTAAAAAAGACTTTGCGATCCAGTGCAAAAAATTTAAATGACTTCGATCAGCGTCAGTTAAACAATCAGATAGGAGCAGCGAGAGAGATAGAAACTACTAAAATGTAACGGAAGAAAAATCAACCACTAACCAGACGTAAGATCACGTTGTACATCGTCCTCTTTCTCCTTTCTCGTGTTCTGATTCCTATTACTTTTTCATCTCCATTCAAAGACATTCCTACCAACCAAACGCTCATACACATACATACGTACGCATAAACTCTTTCCAACAAATAACTACTACAAACATTTTTACACTCTTTTATAGCCTTAACTTTCTAAGTGAACATTAATATTTTACGAATTTTTGTTATTTTTTCTTTTAATAAATTTTAATTTTGACATAAAAAATGTATATTTTATTCTTCCAATATTCCACACAAATCCACACATTCCAGTCTTCAACCTGTTGACAACCTTGTGATGAAAACCTGAAAATAACGAATAATTCTGTAAGCTGTAGGGAGTTCGGTTATGTATGACACAAGGCCGAATTAAATAAACATTAACTATATCTCTATAGCTTAACCAGTACAAACAGTATAACAGGGAGTTTCATTTTCATTTTTTTAAGATGATTTTATGAAGGAGAGTTTCTGATTTGGAAATGTGTCTGGTAAAATAGGTTGGAAACCTTTCATATGGTTGCGTTCCACATGTGATATCCACAAAAATACTACTGGGAACCCATGAATTTGCTAAGTAGATAGGTTTGTTCATTCTCTATACAAATATGTCGCACTCCTTGACTTTATTGTAAGAATAACTCAATTCTGTATGTTAATTTTTTATAAAACACATTTTAAATATAGGACACAAATCCTATATCATCTAACAGTTAACTGAAACACGAAAAGTAAAATTGCACACCCACAAAATTGGATCAGAATGACCGAAAACATTTTGGAAAAACCAGACCAAGGAAAAATTCACAAGCCAGTGTGAAATCTAATTTTGACGAAGAGACAAACATTAACCCTATACTGAAAGACAAATACGAAGCTAAATGTTTCTCGATCCGATGTTAAATTAATTTTTTTACCAATGAAAGGAAGCGATGGCAAAACTGAGAGAAAAGTTAACAAGCCTCTGTGAAAAAGCAAATCGCTATAAAGGAAAGAAAGGAAGTCGAATGAATCAGTCAGACAAATGGAATCAGCGATAGCATACACCAGAAACATGTGACAAAAATTTCGCACCACTGACCTGGATATTCTGTCACACATTTGTTCTCCTTTTTCTCGTGGGCTATTTTCCTTTACCTTTTCTTCTTTCTCACAATTCTCGCCGTCAACAAAGAAGAAGAATAAAACAACAACAATGAGAAACTTCAACTGAGTTGTAAAACCTAAAGTCACGGTAAGTACAATAATACTTTATTAGTATCCTGATTAATCTTTTTTGCATACACACATTTTACTACTTACAACTACAAGATATGAACACTTTACAACTACGAACTCTTAATTCCTTTGACTAGACACACTTTGAACGTTTACATAGTAATTTAACTTATTACAAATTTTATGTTTTTCTGTTTAGTTTATAAAATTCCACTCATTTTACAAATGAAACATTTTCATTTTTTTCAACCTCCTGATATCATTTACATGTTAGGATTGTCAGCTATGTTTGTGAAGTGGCCTTGTACCCGACATGGTCAACTGTCCCTACAGTTATTCCAGTGCTTTCTTTTTAAGAGTAGTTTTAATGAACACGAAGACTGAAATAGAAATTTTGAAATTTTAACAACATTTTTTGGTCATTATTTTTGCTTACTATAAAATTATGACGAGGATTAATATAATGGATTAGTGAGATAACGTTTATAACAATTAGTAATTAGAGTTGCAAATTAGTTTTTCTCATTAAAAGGGGTCGAACGTGAAAAAGTTTTAAATGCCTTCTCTGACAGAGGTTTATTGGGTTTTCATTTTCAGTTGTAAATTATTCCGTTGAGGTTTTATTTATCAGGTTAACTTGGATCTTCTTAGCCTTTACGGAACAATTTTGTTCAGGGGAAACCAGACAATCAAACACAACCTCTAAATGTTTCGTATAAATCTTGGTTAAAATCTTTAACAGTGTGTTAAGTGTAATTAGTAATCCTGTCACTAAACCCATCCTCACCATGTTTGCTTTTACGTAGCAATTTAACATCACCCGTGAAAAAGCATTGGGGAATACTCCCATGTTACATTCCGTTATTGAAAATCATTGTCAGCAAGGGCACAAACATGACTAGCAGCTTCAAATACACTTTGTACGGAAGTTCATCGATTCTCAGTTTTATCCCGCCTGACCTTATTGAATGCATTTCAGACCATTTCTTGTGTCAGGTGATCCGAATGCCGAACCGTTTCAGTCGGTTAAATAAATATCGAACTGATCCAAAAGCAGCTTTGCCTATCTGGCGAAAGGCTTATAGAAGAATCTTGAAATTCCCAATGTTTTCTTCTGTGGTCACGATTCATCTATCTGGCGATGTGACACGGGAGCTATGCCGATCAGTAATATTGCAAGAGCATCCACACGCAAATTCTGCGACCTTGACAAGCATTTGTTTTAATTTAAGTAACTTGAGTTTCATCCTTCTTGATACGCAACAATGATGGTCAGCATTAGCTACAGATACCTTAACTATCTCTCCGTCTTTATATCGCCTTCTACACAAGATTTAATGCTTTTTGAGCTTCCGGTCTATCGAGCTGAAGTCGTCTGCTATACTCAGCAGCAAAAATAAAGGAAACAAAATTAAAACAAAAAGGAACTAAAGCAAAACTAAAAAGAAACATTAAAAAGTTTGCATAATTCCAACACTTATTCAGAGCCACAACCCACGTCATTTTCCGTTGTAGGGTTAGTAGCAGATGATCAGGAAAATGTTTCACATCAAATAAGAAATTGTGGGTTACTCCACTTTGCCGGGGGACGCTTTTAAGCCTATTAATAGGTAATTCCAGCTAACCCATTCTCTCTTTCTTCCTTTTACATTTCCGGCCACAAGATGTAGTCGGATGTGGTAAAGTGACCTCAACTTGGGCACTGTTCAGTTCAGTTACTTTTCTCTCGGACTCCTACACACATTCCACAAAAAATATATTCTCTAGTTTAAATGTCTTCCATGTAAAGGATGACTAGAATACCGTCCTTGATAACGATTTAGACTTTATATTTATCAGGAAGGATACTAACATTCCTTCAGATGTTTTAAAAAAAGGAAAACTTTCGATCTTGAGTGAATGGGACAATTTCGCTGGAGTGCATACTATCTGAGAGGATCGAAAAGTTCATACATTGATTATAGAGGAGTAATGCTAAAATTGTGAAATCTTGCATGCATTAATTTCAACTCTTATTAATAACTGCATTGTTTATTTCCACATTTACATCTGACTGTTCAAAAAGGACTTCGAAAGTAACGTATTCACTTTTCTTGAAAATGAATAAAATTTGACTTCGTGGTCTCATCAAGTATCTGTATGAAAAAGGTTTTATCCTTCAAGAACATTCATGCTGGCATGGTTGCTAAATTGTACAATGATGCCCGTTCTTACATTATGCGATGATGCTCAAGCTTTATCAACTGTACAAAAGTGGATAAGTGAATTTACGTGTCCTTTGAGCCCCTGATCAAAAATACAGAGGCTGATCTTATCACGAGAACATCTGTCATAGTTTGAGGCATATATATATAGCTGATTTCCTTGAACGCTTACTAACATAAAAGATGAATGCTAGGTTCATCACTTTGAGCCAGAGACAATCCATGCAGTGGAAACATCCTTCCTCGCCTACTCCAAAGATGGCCAACGCCGTTTCATTTGCAGCGAAAGTGATGGCCTCATTTTGTGAGGATGCAAAAAGCATTAGATTATTTGACTATCTTCAGAATGGTCACACCATCAATGAAGAGTCCTATTCCAACTTTCTGAGGCAGTTGCAAATGGCTAAGAACACCAAACGGCCAGGAAAACTAATTGATGAGGTTTTGTTTCATCAGCACACACGTCCTTGATTTCAATTGCTGCTCTTCGTAAATGGTTCTTTGAACTGGTTGATCATAGTCTTTATTTTGCCTTCATGAAAAACACTTGACTTGGAACAAGTTTTGCAGTGATGATATCATATCTGCTATTAATGTTTCCTTTTTTTACCAACAGAATAAACAACCTTCTTTGGACAGTCAGATGTCAGTTTGCCTCGAAAGAAACAATGCAGATATTGATAAGAAGAACTGAAACTAATGCTTGCAAGACTTTACAGATCTAACATCATTCCTTCGGAGTCAGCCTATGAAATTTTCAACCCAGCCCCGTAATAGAACATTAGTTATGAACGATAGAAAAATTGGATTTCAAGACAGTCAAACCTACAAGCAACAATTCTATTATTTTCACTTATTCCATGTTACACTGAAAAGAATTCATAAAGAAAATCTCTGTACTATAGGCAAATGATAAGATCACTACCCGACGTTCATTTTATTGTAGTTCGTGATCGAATTTCCTGTAGTAATTTCTTGAACCAGATTATGCCAACAAATAATTATTTATGATAAGAGTAATGTTAATTTGACCTGCAGTTACTGTCAGAAGTAACTTAATTGAATTATAATTGTGTTGGAAAATTATTATTTGTTTTATCGAAAAACGTTGTCACCTCTGTATTAATTATATTTTTGCCGTAACAAACTTAATACACCTCGCTGTTAGCCAAATGATACTGAAGAAAATTTCGTCAATAAATTGAGAAACCATCACGCTAATATCTATATTAATTTCAAGAGTACATTTATCGACAGCGCCTAGTAGCCATCACTAAGGTTCACTTCATTCTCAGCTGTATCAACTTTAATCATTCTAACAGCAGACAAAACATAAAAATTACGTCTTTTAGTGAAATTCGAAACCGTGGATAAAGTTTTAGTTCGTTACGAAATTTCCAGTCGAAGATTTCAGCAAACAGTGCCACTAATTTAATACCAGAAGATTAGAATTTTTTTTAAAGTAACTTATTTATTATTTCCCGTCTTACGCACAATCAAAAAGTATGACTTTTAACAACTGCAACGATATACGACCCCAGGCCATAATTATTCAATGAGACTTAGCATATCATGAATTCAGGTCCGTACATCGATACTGTCCAAAAGATCATCACAACCATTAAAATCATCAAAATATTTATTACTTTTACTAATATTGTTCACATGTTTTACGGTATTGTCATTTTTTGTTTTGCATGAAGTTCATATTTTTCTTTAGTTTTATCCACTTTCGTGAAGTGGTCTTTACTCATCAATTTTCCTCTATAATGACCACATCGGTAGCAGGTTTGAATTTCCACCTTAGTCGTGTGATTGCTTGCTTTTTATGCAACTGTTTATTTATTGTTCCTGTCGGTTTAGTAGCACTTAGTTAAGTTTAATGCACTACCATCTTCTAGTTGGGCGTATACTGACTCAATATTGCATCACAGCTTTTATTTTTCGTGAGTGCACCTAATATCCAATCTTTAGCCACATGTTTGTGACGTGTAGAAATATGTTACACCGGCTCACCAGGTTTTTGAACTACATAATCAAATCATAGTCTTGCTACCTTGCTATTAACTTCCCGTACAAAGTATGTATTTATTGTATTTACGGCTGGAAAATATTCAATGACTCTTTCTGTATCATTCAAAGTAGTAAGATATTTTGAACGTCTAGTCATGTGTAGAGTAGCGAGGCCCCCCGTCTCTTTGTTCTGGCGTCCGATGATACCTCTTCGACGATTAAACTGAGGACGTCAGTTTAAAGCACGAATGACACCAGCCATCTTTTTAACGTGTCCCTAGAATAGTCAATACAGTTTAGAATTCAACTTTTCCAGTATGTGGTTATTCATCTCTCTTATTATAATCTTATCTCATCCCCGTCTCCAAAAAGTTTGATAGGTATTAATAATGTTTGCAAATTTAAGTCGGAATTGACTCACCGATTAAAAACTATGAGATGGCACATGAAGAAGTTGTGTTCTGTTTAAAACAAGTGCCAAAATCTTTATTATCCATATAGGACCCTGTTTTCAGAATTGTAGAAAAATGTTATAGATTTCAGTACTGTTACTGAAAAATCTTTTTTTTTCATTTTGTACCCAGAATGTAACTAAATTTTGTACATTCGGTTTTCTGCAAGAAAAGAAAAATACACAAAATATCTTTGTCATTCATTTATTTCATTTTGAAAGAAAAATAATACTCAGGTAATAAAAATATTGAAGTTTGTAAATCCCAGCTTGAAGATTCATTTCTCTTCTACACGAATATACTGCTACATCCATAATTTGCGTGTTACAATTAATACAAAATTTGAATTTTGAAAACGAAACGAAACGGAATAATAATATATAACAAGCACTTTTTTTTTCAGAGTTTGTCGAAGATTTCGAACTATATATAAGGAGCACTATACTAAATACGGCAACAATAGTCAATGCATGGAAGAATGGTAGTTTTATAAACATGTTCGTTGAGGGAGTGACGCACCGTATAGACTCTATAGTTTAATTCTCGTTACTACTGGTGATTGTAACAGTGTGTTAAATAAGAAAAGGAGATTTCATTCGTAAATTCTCTTTCAATTCTACTATTGACTCATCTTGAATATCTAGATTCCTTACTATGATTTCTGCTATTATCTTTAAAATGTATCCTCTCAAAGTATGTGGACTTGTTGGTATTCCGGCAACCGTCTCTAGGAAATGTGCTCCAAAGAAGAATCTGCAATTTTATTCATCCTGATCTGGTATCTCGGCTTCAATCACTTTCTAACTTCTGTAATGTAGCTTCCCTGTGTCTTTCTTTAAATACTTTTATGGAAATTATTCAGATGAGCTTTTCTTTATAGTACATACATTTTAATAATTTAGACTCAATATCAGATTGGCGTCAAGGTTTCATCATTTTATAGTTTAAATGGTTAGATATAATCGCAGTTCTCTGCTAACATTTTATTCTGTTGCACTTCTCGCCTAGTGGATTATCTTCTGCTTCCTTGCTACCGAGTCAAGTATGATCCTCAAAAATCTTCAAAAATCTAAATGCAATAACAGTCGTTAAAGCACACAACAGGTGTTTACAAAACACAACTGAACAAAACAATCTCTATATAATTGTAACATGAAAAGAAAGGAAGGCATGGATATTGAAAGAGACTTTATTGCTACCCAAACTGACAGCTTAATAAACTAGTCTCTTCATAATTACAACGACATGAAAATAGAAAAACTGATGGAAAGTAAACGAGCTAATATTGCTATACCCAAGTGAACAACAATTCAGTTCCAGATATTTATAATGACATGCAAAGAGAAAATCGAATGGCAACAGAACGATCACCGTGGCAAGCGAACAAGTAAATGTCCATATATTTAAACCATCCTGGAAAAGTGGGTATGGCAACAAAATGAGTCTGTTTAATGCTCTATCTCCAGACATGTAAAAGAAAACATTTATGACTACAGATACAAGCCATTGTTGTAATACAGGATCAAATTAAGCTGATAAAAGTTTGCTTCATAAAAAACAATCACAACTTTGTTAAATTGGAACAATTGCCCGCATCACCGTACATACCAGTCTGTCAAATGAACACAGTTGGATGAATAGCCTCTATCACCGTGAATAATATAAAGCTAACTGCGAAAATATAGAGTGCAGTTTCGTAGCATTTGAACAATTCACTGCATCAACATGCATAACTTAATGATCAGGTAGTTTTGCTGAATTAGAACAATCACCTGAAACCACCGTGCGTAACAGCTTGACATTTGAACAAACAAACTGTTTGAATAGTCACCTGCCCCACAGTACATATCAGCCTTCTAAATGAGTAATAGACTGCGTAGTTTCGTGGCATCGGAACAATTGCCAGCCTAACAGTGCATACCATCCTATCAAATGAACAACTCAACCGTGCAGCATCGTAGTACTGGAATATTTGCCTGCTTCCTTAGTCTGTCAAATGATCAAATAGACTGTAAATACATGGCATTAGAACAATCGACTGCATTCGATTTCACACCAGCATGCCAAAAGGTAAAATCATATCGTGCAGTCTCGAGACATCGGATTAATTGCCTGTCTCCTTGTGTAAACCACCCTGTCAAATGAACAAAGAAGGTATGTAGTTTCGTGGCATTGATATTCCTTCCTGTTTTTTGCAGTATAGAAAAGTTGATAGTCTCCCTCTGTACATGTTAGCTTTTTCCAAACTCAAATATGCTCGTTTGTCTTTTGTAAACTTTTTCGATTATACATTCATCTCAGTAGGTCAAAATAAGCTGATAAATTTTGCTCTAATGAGAGTATAATAATTCATTTATCTGGTGAATAGCTCTATACACCGTCAGAGTAATGAATAACTTGCTGGACCGTGAAAAGCCACTAAAATACGTGGGATTACTGGGTGTGAAAGAACTAGAAAACTATCATTGCTGAGGCACAAGAACACTAGAAGTGAAACCAGGAAGAAAGTAGATAACGATTAAAATTGGATCTAAATTTTTGAACATCAAAATTCACTTGAAACAAGAAACCGGAGAAGTGTGAAGAAAGAAACTGTTAGCATAGAACTTAAGGTTACATCTAACTATTTTAAGTGTAAATTGATGAGATTGTAGGGAACTCAAGACCTCGACGACAGTCTCGTACTATAGCAAAAAGCACATTCAAATAATTACTATGAAACTATAGAAAAGTAAGAGGGAATCAACCACGCAGTTAGAAAATAACTGAAGCCGAGACCCTAGATCAGTACCAATAATATTGCTGATTTATGCAAGAGCACCGGACCATATGTGGCAACAATATTCGAGGCATGGATGAATCGTAGATGTATAGATACGTAAGATAGGTACAGGAAAGAAAATATTGTCTAGTACGGACCAGTGAACCAACATTATTAGAAGTATATTTAGTAATGGATTCAATATAATAGTCTTTCCATTTCATGTCAGCTGAGAAGTGATTAACATCAGCCATACTGATGGAAGATAGAAAGGGATCTCTCAGATGAATAATAGAGATCAGTTTTACTTTGGAGACATTGAAATTAACTAAACATCTTTTGCTGAGTTAACAACAGACTCTAGGTCATTTTTAGCTACCGATTTGACCATATCGATCTGTTCAGATTTACTATCGAGGCATGAATGGATGGTTGTGTCATCAGCACAGATATCAAGTTCAGAGCTGGTTGGTTAATTTGGAGATGTTTTCAATTTCATCGCCTGTGTAATGGATATTTGTTTTTCTGTTTTCAGCATAGAAATGTGGTAATCTTCTGTCTCTACATACGTGTCACTTAGAAAATATTTTTTTTTATTGTTGTGGAGTAGTTTTCGCACTGAAAATAGTGCTATGTTGGTTGCTAGTCAACTTAACGTACCCAAAATGTTAGGAACTTGGTAATCTTCCACTGAAAGCTGACTCCTTAGTATTCGGCTAACTGCTGACTAATATATACTGCCTGGTAGTTCTACTGAACTCCAATAAAAGTCTAAAGAACAGTATTTATTGCATTAAAAATACAATTATGGCACACGGCCGAAAAAAGGAGGAGCAGAGGTTGGTACTCACTTAACTATCCTATACGTAGCTAAACACTATCACAACCCATTCACTCATTACAATTTGCACAATCACCAAAAGAACCCATCCATCACCTCGCAATCCTTCATACACCACAATACCACAAATTTACAAAGGACACCTAAAAAGGTAGAAATAACCCATGACAATAAATATGCAATTTATGCAATATGATATAAAATTTAAAACATTTAATGAAAAATGAAATGATGGGAGGGGGATGAAGCCCCACCCCCAAAAATCTAAAAATACAACAAATTTTTGAACTAAAATAATAAACAATGTTAGTAAGACCCGTTCATCCCAGAAAAAGAGTGGCTGCTGTATTCCGCCAACCTGTGAAATCAAGAAACGCACTCGCTAAGGGAGTGGTGGTGGTGGGGGGGGGTAAAACAATTAATTGAATTGGAAAATTAAAGGCTGACCCAGCAGAGATAAAAGAAGGCCAAAACTGAGGAGGTTGTGAATCTCGACTTGGATCATACCAAAAGAAAAAGCCGGGTACAGGCTAGGAACACATTCATTCACATTAACTAGGTACACAAAACAGAGCTACCTTAACCAGAGAAGGGTTCCAAAGGAATCTACTCCGATATCACCAGCAGATCTAAAAGAGAAAATCAAGGTTAGTCCCGTTCACGCGAATCAGGCTCGCCACACTTGCCCACCTTTTGCTGAAGTCTGTCAAAGTCAAACGTTTCCAATCAGTTCTAATCATCATATTGAACTGATGCTCAAAATATCGGATCAGATCCTGATGTGAAAGACGCTGACAACGCAAGAGTTCCTCCTTAATCCCAATGATTTCCCTAGTTAACGCCTGCTGCACTAAGTTAGTTACTCTCGCCAGAAGTCCCGCCTGTCCAGTAAGGACACGTTGAACTTGCAGTAACCAGCCGTTCTAGGCCTATTTTCTAAATCTACCTGGGCACAAACAAGTTTGTGGTCCGAGTAGCCTAACCAGTGGAACGTGAGACAATCTAAAAGATCTATGTCGGCTTCACGAACTAACATTCTATCAAGGTAGCTAGCCACCTTGGTAGAATGCCAAATATTAGCCCACGTCCACATTCTCCCACCCTCGTGATCGGCCCGTTATCTATCAACGTAATCTTCGATGAGATCAACCAAGCTACGATCACGTGCTTTCCCGCTAGCTCCTCGCCCTCTATCCAAATTGGGTCCAGGAAGGCATTCCAGTCCCCCACAGACGAGTCGCGTTGAATCCACCAGGAAGGGCTCCAACCGAAAAAAAAAACCGCCTTAGGAGAGTCCTTTTCTTAGATGAAAGGTTCTTCTCTAAAGTCTGTCTATCTACTCTGCAGATATTTTCACTTTTAAACGGGTACATCTTTCTTTTCCCTTTGTTTTCTTTGGGGGTGGGTTTAATATTACTGAGGGTGTGTTACTTTAGGAGGAGGGTAATTCCAGTTGAATAGGAGAATTTTCTGGAAGGAAAGTGAGTTGGGAAACGAGAGGTATTGATTGTTAGTGGGTTGGGGGTGAAGATGATCTACGTCTGACTGGGGAGATGGACTGACTTCTCCCCCTTCACAGTTTCATTTTTAACTAGGGATGTAAGGGTGGACTGTGCCTTGGCAGGCACCCGAGTCTTTTCCGCCCTTCTCCGATCCGTCTTTTCCTTTCTGTTAATTTTTTATACCTCCTTCTCTTCTTCCTCCCTCCCCCGATTTAGCGACGCTGAACGAGGGGGGGCATTTCTGAGGTGTCCATCACCTCAACTGTTTTGTTCTGTTGTTGTTGTACCTTTTCCGTGAAATGTTTTTTTCCCCTTCAGCTGGCGTTCTTTTTGGTAGGGTATCTTGTTTGGAAGAAGGGATAGCTGCTTTTTCCCCCTCCCCACCACCTCGGTCTACTCCGTAACTGGTTTTTTTCCTCCGCCACCAGCACTTCTTCTACACCTGACTGTTTCTGTGTTGCTGGTGTTTGAGCATTTTTAGTGGGGCACATTTTCGACACGTGGCCCGCTGTACCACAGGTCCAACAATGAGGCCTTCTGCCTTCCACTGCAACGAATAGTTTCCTTGAACGACACAACAAAATGTCAGGAATATTTGTGAAGTTTTGTTAATCAACCTGGATCGAAAAAACCTCCGTCTCCACTCCCGCTTTGCTTGCAATTCACGACACCTCGTCTACCGCACCAAATTGTGCAAAAGATGCGCCCAAATGATCATCCGTTATATCGAGTGTTACTCCGTAGAGCACAACACGAGTCCGTCGAGTCCCCATGTACTGGGTTTGAAGTCTTATATTTTTTGTCTGCAGGGTACTTCCTGCCAGCGATTTAGCATCTTCCTCGGAACTAAGAAGTAAGTTCCACATTGCTCTAGATCTTTTGGCTAGAATTTTCGGAACGATTTTCAGATTTTTAAGCGCTTCCTCCATCGTCTCTCAGCTGACTCCAATAAATGTATGCGTTTTAACATCGGAAGTCAGCAGAGAGAGAGTTTTAGCTGCCACGACATTCACCGCTTCCGGAATCGGTAGTAATTCCTTTTCACTAAGAAAGTTCATATATTTAATTTTCATTTGATCGTAGTAAACCGCATCTTTTTTTCAACGATTTTGTCCAAACAGACGGCCAAGGAGTCACCGTCGGAACGGAGTCCGATGTTGAAGGCTGGGGAGACTAAGCCATAACTGGGCTTGGGCAGGGTTAGTTTGAATTCCTCGCATTCACTTACGCACAAATACCCTTGGGAAAAGTATTAATGCGTCTCTTCCCTCCAGTTATGGATTAAATAATAGGACAGATTGGGTTCTATAGCTTTGGCTGGCAAGCAGTCTACCGCAGTCAATGGCAAACTACTGCGGGATAATCTTCTGTCCAGTCAGTCATGTCTTTTTCGAAACATGATCGCCCAAGCGTGTATCACGTATGGAAATTAACTGACTGATAGAAGGCTTCGTAGAGGCTATTCGACTATTCAGATTTATTTCACTAAGTTTTCGGGAAATAGTGTGCCTTAATATTTTAATGCCAAGGTTAGCATTAGCTCTTTTAGAGATAGTGGTTGCTGTCGCAAATCGATCTTTTTTTTTTATTCTTTACAATCCATCTGTTTTTCCTTGCAGTATTTTTCCTAGGCCTGCCAGTGATTTTTTTTTTGGCTTCACACGAGTCAGTTTCCTCAAGTTTTCTAAAAAAAACTATGAATAATACTTTTAGATTCCGTCACACTCTTTGAAATATTCCCAATGTTCTTTACGTAACATTATTATCATTTTTCGTTCCAATGACGTCACAGATTTTTTCGCCATGTTTACAATGCAAGAGCTAATAAAGTAACAGTGTAATTTATTAAAATACCCGATTTTATATTCTTACCCTAAAAACTTTTCAATAATGCAAAATGATTATTAAATTTTATGGATTTATTTAATTGTTATCATGTTTTTGATCATCTATTTTTTTTTCGAATGTTATATAATTATTTTTATAACTTTATCAAAATAAGTTGATTGAGCTTTATAGTTTGGAATTATATAATTTACCTTTATACCCTGTTTTTCATTGATAAACTGTTCTTTGAAGCTTTAAAATGAAACGTTATTTCCTATTTAGACTTTTTCTTAACATCGATCTGATCTTTATGCTCGATTCTGTATATATATATATATACACATTATTTTTGATTTCGTAAAAATTTTTTCTTATTGTGGCTCCCAGCTCTATCTGGGTCAACTCAAACCGGCTTTATGATCAATTAAGCATAACCTGGGACAAGGCCTAGTTTGGTACGAAGTGATCGACTATCAATCAGCCGCGGCGATTTAGGAGTCGACGCAAAGGACAGTGGGGAGGTTCACACGAATGCTCTTTACCAAGTAAATGCAAAACATGAAATAACAAACTGAATGTACACTTCTTATCTTTTCGATTTTTTAGTTATTTAATATATTTTTCAACGTGGACTCGAATAAATATTGTAATTTATTAATTGAAAAAAAAAACTGTTGTATAGTAATCTCCGACACGTAATCAGTAGTCCATTTATATTTATTACTACCAAAATAGCATAATTTTGGCACAAGATCTAATTGGAAGCGGCTTAAGGCTGGTTAACACTTACTATCATAGTCCGAGCTAATCAGATTCACGACCCAAGCAATCATTACAGTTTGTTCATTCACCACAAGAACTTAGGCATCATATATCAGTTTTACGCATACGATGATACAACATATTCATAGAAACATTAAAACGGACATAAAAATTGTTTTTATTCAGTTTTTAACAAATTTTTTCCACAAAATATATCTAAGAATATAATCTAATGTAAATGAGTGGGGGAATAAAATGGACACATAAACAAACTAAAATATATCAAAATATTAAAACTATCGATAACAGATTTTAGTAAAACCCATCCGTCTTACAAAACTAAGAGTTATACGGAGAATCACGAAACACACTCACTAACAGAGAAAGAAAAAAACCCGATCCCGTTAAGATAAAAAGGAGGTCGAAAACAACTGGAGAGGTTGGGAATCTCGATGTGAATAACAACAAAAGGAATGCCAGACACAAGCTAGGAACAAAACTTACATCAGCTAGCTAAACAAAAAGGGGATGGTTAGCAGGAAAACGGCTCGTTGTATCAAAGGGGACAAGAAAATCAAGTTTGGTCCCATTCACGAACATCAGACTCACTACTCTTACTCACGTTTTGTTGAAATCTGTCGATATCAAATGTTATCGGATCTAATCTTCATCTTGAGCTGATGCCTTATGAATCTAGTCAGATCCTGATAAGAATCGCATTCATACAGCAAGATTCAGTCTGTTCGCGTCGTTCAGATTACCATTATCACCTTTGTATGCGAGATCGATGAACACATTTTATTCAAGAACGATACGAGTAGTCAACTTGCCAGAATGGTGACAGAAAGGGTGCACTTGATGATAATAGTAAAATACTTGTGAAATCGTTTCCTCTGAATCATGGTCGTACCGACGACAGTCGGGCAAATCCGCCCAGTTTCCTCTGTATCATTGAGAGATAACGTATTCCGAATAAATCACCTGGTAAATGAAAATTCAAGGTTACTGAAAATTTAATGTTACTGAATTCAACGTATTGGCGCACAAGTAGCCAGAAAGAACACAATTCCTTCGCCGACAATCCGAGCCACCCACAGAGTGGATTCGTTGCGATCAAATCCACTAATTCACTATACAATAGTGTCAAAGGCCGAGAAAAGTCAGTAGAACTGAGAAATGGAACTCAAAGTCGCTCGATACTCTAGTGGGAAACTCTGAGACTTATATGTCGTTACCCAGCCCTCGAAATGGAAGGCGTCAAGGCAAGGGAAGGCGTCTCTAACACTCGTTTCAAAAATTGAGACGGCATAAGAAGGCCAACACAAAGGCAAGTGTGACATTCCCAGCCCCACTGACACCGACATTGGGAACAGATATCTCTACCGACTTGACGATATCTTCCGCCCCACGAGATAGAGGAGAGCAAACGCTTGATTACAGAGAGGGAGCGCAGACAGCTGGTAAATGATTTTGGGAAATATATAAGTGACACACACCTCATCCCTACCGTTCACGTATAACTGACGTCGAAGACAAGTCCGGACCACCACTCTGATCTTTACCTGTACCTTCGGCTAATTTTTCTCCAGTTAGAAATCATGTCCTCACTTAGTCCGTCAGTCAAACTAAAGAGCCCCAGAAGATCGACCCTCTTACAATCATCTAACCAGAAGCCGGAAGATAATTTTAATTTTGACCCCTGTACCGTTCAAGCGCCTTCTGTACGACCTCAATATCGCTGAAGCACGGCACTAGAATGGATACATTATCTGCATATGCAGAATCCATAACACGAGCACCACCAGGGATATCAATTCCACGTAGGAGCGAACTACATGCTCTATTTCTTGGCCAGTGAAGGAGAGGCTCTAACGCCAAAGCTTTGAGTAGTGGAGACAGACAACTCTGGCGAACTAATCAAGAGAGCGCAAAAGCGCTTGACCGCTTTCTGCTTCTGTACCCCGGCACAAGGGAAGCGACACAGGGGTATATTCATCTGCAGAATTCAGGTTTGGATCTGGCCGCCTGCGGAACAGCAGTCAGATTCCGATGGTCGACCCTATCAACTGCCTTGGACTGATCCAAATTGATCAGCGCGGCTTGCTCGCCATCGTGCGTATCAAGTGAAAGCTGCCCAGAATTGCTCGGACATTTTCAGTGCCAGTCTTCTTGGGTTCCAACAATATCTCGGTAACTGACAGCAAACGCTTCGTCGGGATCCTGGCTAAAATCTTTAATTCTGTGTTTAGTGGAGTTATGGGCCTATAATTCTCTAAGTCCCGAAAACACCTATGCCCTTTTTCAACAGCTTGATCACACCCTAGAAATCTGGTCGGGGACACCACCGTCAAAATCGACGCAAAGATGCACGACAGCCTCATGTACAATTCATATAGTAAAACATCAAGTCTTGGAGATTTTTATTGTAAACACTCTTCAATGCTAAGTAGAATTCTCCCTCAGTGATCTCATCCTCGTAGCTAACCGTTCCAGTCGGTGTAAGCCGTAGAAAGTCGACCAAATAGCAGCAAAACCTCTCATCACAGTGATCAGGCTCCTTTGTTAACCGGCTATCTTAATGCTTCTGAAAAGCCTCGCACATGTTTTTGGTCGACGGATCACTTTCTTTTGCAATTCTGCGCCCATATTAATGAATCACCACCAGCTACAGCCCAGAACAACCTGTCCTTGTTAGCTTTATCTAGGGTGATTTGTTGGCTATATCAAGACCTAACACTATCCCTACACCTCTCCCACACCTTATTCCCAATACCAACCCCACTATATCCCTCTGCACTAGTTTCATTATCTGTTGCCAGAAGTCCGCATGTCATGTCATTTAATTTTTCAAAAGAAGTATTTTCTTTAGGTCTTTGTATTGAAAAGGTATCACTTCTTTCTTTTTCCATTTTGTCTATTTTATTTTTAACTTTGCATACACAGAAAGAATGTTTTTTTCTTTCACAGTTATGACATTACTTTTAACAACCTGGACAGTTTTTCTATTAGTTTCAGATACATACTTACACTATTTGTATTTCTTGTGTTCATTTTCATACTGTTCATTGCCCTCAATAGAATTATAAGTTTGATTCAATTTCAACTGTTGTATAACTTTTACACATGCAGATAGGCACAAATTATTCAGTTGTAATTGATTCAATATCTTATAATTATGTCTAGCCATACTTCCAATCAATTTTAATTAACATCTCGAATTCCCAGTCTTTTTTAAATTCGCAAAACCTGCTAACTTATCTTAATTTGCGAAGATATTACATCATTCACTCATCTTGCTTCTGTTTAATGAAAATAAATTTGATTCTTTCTGCTACAAGTTTATTTTCAAGTCGTAAATATCTTATTTCTGAAATTTCGACGAACGTCAAATTTTCCAATTGTTTGGTGTATGCCGTAACAACAATTTTAATTATAGCTTCACAACAAGCTAGAGAGAGGTCGTTTATTTAATTTTCTCCCACTCTTGCCTTGATGCTTTTAATAATGTTTAGCCCGAACTGCAAAAACCGGATCCAAATTTCGACAAATTCTGGTTCATTTAAACAACTTACACATCCTGTCAGCGATGCAGTATTGTTGCATACGGTTATTCAACGTCACATGATCAGTAGTTAACTTCTTCCTTTCTGACTCGCTACTCTACACTTTGTTTGTCATACAGTAATCAACATATACAAATAGGTAAAATCCTTTGTGCCAATACCGTTATATTATTAAATACGAGCATCTAACTGAGGGCGATGACAACACGTGTATGAGCAAATTAATATAAAAACAAAGAAACAAAAAAACACACACACACAGGATGTAATTTTGTGTAAAATATATTATTTTATTTTTAAATATATAAATTGAAAACCATTTCTTTGAAGAACAGTTTTCTCAATATAAAACTTTTGAAAAAGAGACAAAATTTTGTCTAGGTGACAAAAACAACCACGTGAAATAAAATGTTTGAAAATTTTATCAAAATAAATATTATTTTTCAGTAAAATTTATAAAGCTCTGCTTTAACTTTTATATAACCTCTTCAATTTTTACCATTTGCTACCAAATGAATAGTGCTAAACGTAAAATATTTGAGCCTTTAAAATAATTTTAATTTGCCCATAAATCATAGCGAGAGACGATTATAATTTCTTGCCAGTACAAAACCTAAATACAATAAGAAGCATAGAAATATTGAAAATTGATGTCAAAACGATAAGTGCTGTAAATCTTCTAAAGCATCCCTGTTTTTTAATCAAACCTAAATTAAATATTTTCACTTGATTGACGATCCATTTTTTGCAGGATTGATCGAAAGACCCTTTTTTTTTATTGAACAGTCATTTTCAACATATTTCCACCGTTTTTATGCTAGATTTACAGCCAATTAGCTACAAAAATATTAAACGCTGACAATGTTTCTGTCAACATGTTAATACTGTCATTCACCAAACGATCAATGCACACGGAAATATTAGAAAAAATGTGACATTGCACGGAGGCATGATATGTTATATGGTATTTCAGAACATTTTTATATCATAATATAAGCTTTTAAACAAGGGGCCACTAGATGAGAGTGTAATGTTTCTAAAATGTTCCGGAATTTACCTAATTTTGGGAGATAACTTATTTCAACTCTGCTTTATGGCACTTTTGAAAATTATACAATGGAGAAAATGTTTTTTTTGTTATCTTTTTTTTTTGTGGGGGCCACTTATGAAAAATGTCCCAAAAATTAGCTATTTTGCATCTACCTATACATTTATTATCGCCTTTTGAACTTTTCGCATAGTCTCATTATTGACCGAATAAAGACAAATTGTCACTCGTGGATGTTAAGTAGGTTTAAAGGGGCTCTATTTTTTGACTCTTCAAAATGACAGAAGGTTAATTAATGTACCTACTCTTACTGTAATGAAAACATCAATAATAATAATAAATATTCAAGCCACGCTGTGAAACAATCTTAAGAATCCGTAGAATGTTCACTACTAGAGAGAATACCCATTTGCCCTTCTGCACCTATAACTTCCTACCAAATGAAGGTAAACTACATAAGTAAGAGTTTGCCATTGTGTAATAGTATTTTAGTCTATTACTTTTTTTGTTAGTTAGCGACCACAATTCCTTGGGAAATACATTGAAGAAAGGAATGTTTTCATGTCGGATTGATGGAAGTCAGTAATGAATTCAGATTAAAGAATAAATTGTGTGCGTGGAGAGAGATTCATATCTCGATGAAAAGGCTGAATTGTTTCTACGTAAAAGCACTATTTGCAAGATGGTTAAGTTGAAGAGATGTACAACGATTTTAGTCTATGTTCCCGAAAACACAGGCATACAGTCATAGGTATTTCATTACAATAAATAATCGGTCTGAAAAAAAAACGATCGTTTTTCTCAGACCTTGACATTAGGAAAGAAAAAGGTAAAAGATACCGAATAAATATCAAGATTATCAACAAAAATAGTAAAAGGTGATTAAATTAATTTTCATTTTCATGCATGTTTAAGATGTCATTACTTTTTGAAAAATGTCTATTTGTGTTAATGTGTTATCGAGTAGTGCCATTGTATACCAACGTCGGAACATGTCGAATAACTCTCTCCGCAAACTTGTGAAATTGTCCATAACAGGTGTGAAGTTCGTGGTACCAGGAATCTGGATGCAGTAAAATATAGATATTAATAAGCAGTGGAAGAAATTGGTCATTTTACAAGAAACTAACAAAGAAAAACAACAATTTGTAATTCTGGATTTCACATATTTTTTCCAAATTATGTACATTTTGAAAACCAAAGTTATCTGAGTCAGAGGTTTTCAATTGTCACATTCTAACCTTGACAGATTTCAAAAGCATTCATAATGCCTTGTAGTCCATGAACGTTGTAAGCCTAACTCTACTCTATTGCTATTTTCTCTGAAAATGTTCTAAAGATCTATATTATCTAGTTTCAGCAATTTAGAGTTTTAAATCTAAAACCTACCATTGTTATATACCTATGGTCTGTGTATATAGCACGTTCATTTCCTACGTAATCCATTAGTACGAACAAATTCATAATTGGACAGCTTCTCTCTAAGAGGAACACTCCTAAGAGGATTCTTCCCGGGGGCCAACTGTTACATATTGTACGTATCCACACAATTTGCATTGATTTCTCTCTTCCATATCGCAACCTTATTTGTTAACATTCCTCATATCTTCGGTGGCTTTTGAGTATTGTCTTAAATGAATCTTTTATTCAAAAATTTACGAAGCTTTGAATTTAGTTACTTGCAATTGATTGATAGTGCAAGTCTGTTTAGGGGTCACAGAAGATACTTCAGCAGTGATCTGAGGATGATAGACAGTTTTATAACATTTACTTTATTCAACCTATATTAAATTGTCATTCACTAATTAAGATAATGCACATGGTGTATCGTTATATCTATGTATACTTATATTTGTTAAAATATGGAATAAATGTAGTGATTTAATTTTATTTCAGTTCAGTTAATGCATGATTTTCAATATATACATATTTTTCTCTCTTTATGGTGTTCATTTGTAGATAAAAATCGTGCAATATGATATTTAGTTAGTAAAGGAAGTAGAGGTATCGGTACTTATAGTTATAATAATATTGACACTAACAGAGAAGGAGATAAATTTTATTTCAATCTCAAGTGTTTCTGTTTGATGGAACGGCGAATAGGTCTTTTTGACATTCGGTCTTCTAAACGACATCTACTTTAATGGGAATTAAATGTGTGTATGCAGGATCAAACAATAGGTTATAATCAGGTGCCGTTCTATATTAACGGTTATGAATGGGACTGGAGAGACTGTTCTTGTCCCTCTATTGACATGTTCCACTCTTGGCAGAAGTGTAATGGTTCCGAAACTTCCATTCTTTCGTACTACCAGCAACTACACTAAGATGAGAGAAGCACTAACATAACAGATGTTGTGCCACATATTAGGGCGAGCAGGAGAACCCTAAGTAAAACGTCTCTATCTAATATGGTAAACTGGTTAAGCTTACTTGTTTTTCGACGTGGTATTTCTTTCCTCGCGTTACCTTGTGAGCATGCAGAAGCTTTTCTCTGCTATCAACGACCACCGACGACAAAAAGTGTACAAATGAAAAAAAAAAAAGGAAATAAAATACGCACTCACTTTTAAACTGAGAAGATTTTTTAAATTTCCGAGAAAACTGTGGACAAAATAAAGTTTGCAATAATAAATAGACTTCTCTCCACTGTTGCTGTCGTGGCACATATTTGGATAGTGACAATCGACACGTAAGCCTATTGCACGTTGGCATAAAATCTTGCGTTCTTGGTTCATTTCATGTTTTACCATAATGAGGGATGCACTGATTGTCGCTGTCATATTGACTAAATAATCCTAAAAAGAGAGAAAAAACGGACGAATAAACGGTATGTTTAATATAAGCAATACTGCCTCGGCTAAAATACGACAATAACAATAAATAAAAAAGTAATAATAGTGACTTTCGAATTGTACCAAACGGACAATAATTGAGACTGTATGAAGGAGACAATCATGAAAGAATTTAGACTGGCCAAACCCTGCGGTGAATTCGAGGTCTACAAGAAGACTGAGATTATGACAACTACCTCAGCCACTATGCCGTTTGTTTCTAATTATTTTATGCTTCCATTTACCATAGCAGTGGAGAAGGATGCAAATGAAGAAGTGGGATTTAATTCCGACGGCCTTCTGGATAGCAGCCAGATACTGACGATCAACCCGTCTTGGAATGATCCAAGTGGATCAACCCGGCTTGATCGTCGTCTTTTACACATTCTAGGATCGTGCGGATTAGATGCAGGTTGTTTGAATTGTTTTCTTTCACAGCCTGCTCGAGTCCAAACAGCACCTCAACAACTGATTTCAAACGCTCTGTTAGAATTTCGGCGAAAATCTTTAAATCTATGTCAAACTGAGTTATGGGTCTGTAGTAATCTAAATGTCGCGCACCATCCTTGTCCTTTTACAACAGTATGATCACACCCACGGTGATCAGTACGAGAATCAGTGGTTGTGATCATGTTGAACCAGTTGTTGAATACGACAGAGAAAAGTGGAACAAAGATATGCAACAGCGTCAATTTATAGAGCAGACCTGAGACTTCCCCTCACATCTAGCCAGTTGAATTGGTGCAAGTCGAGGGACTCAGCTAAATAGCTGTGAAAGTATTCACCACATAGATCAGATTCCTTGGGGAGTGACACTCAAAATGCTATCAAAACGCCTCGCATATATATTTGGTCAGCCACTGATTACGCCTCTCCAGTATATCAACCTACTTAATGTAAAGATCGAAACGTCGACCGATCTGTAATTCTACGCCCATGTGTACGGCTTTGCTAGACATATTGTTTAATCTATGTCTAATTACCTAACCCTGGTAGACACTTACTCTAAGAGCTGCCCCACTAAACCTATCTCTACGAAATCTTCACCAGCATCTGACCGGGATAGATTATGCTTGAGATTCCCCACCTTTTTATCCTTATCTATAGTGAGGAGTTGGCTATAGTCGGCAGTGAACGACCTAATCCTAACCTTAAGTCTCTCCCATCACCTAATTTTCAATAACCTATCCGACTATTTACCGCTGCACTAATCAAGGTCTCTGTTGCTGGAAGTCTCCTCTGTCCAGTCAAGAGAGATTGAACTACCAGTGTCTCAACATTCTAGGCCTAGCACCTAATGTCATTCGAGCAGAGACAAGATTATATAGATCGAGTCAATTGTTGATTAAACCTGTATCAAAAACGGCAATATCAGCTATGATAACCTACCCCTTCTTTACTCCCAGCAAATTTATGGACAAGAGATTGAACTACCAGTGTCTCACCATTCTAGGCCGAGCAACTAATGCTATTCGGGCACAGACAAGATCAACCCTTTTCTCTAACATTCTATTCAGAAACCTGACTACCCAAGTAGACAGCCATTTAAGAATCAATGGGTGATCAACACTGTATCTGAAACAAAAACGTTAATGGCAATATCAGCTATGATAATCTTTCCTTTCCCTACACCCTGCAAATTAATGGACAAGGTCTCTTCTCACACTCAGGATACGTTTAACCAATAAGGAAAAACTTTTGGCTGACTGGTAGTTGTATTCTAAATAGACAACAAAAGTACTTGGCAGCGCACTTAACAAAGAGTTAGTGTGTCTCCTGGAAACATCCTCGCCGAAGGGCAATAGATTACAAAGCAGGCAGGCCGCCTTACACTGATTCCTCAAGCACCCCACATTCAAACTGGCTAGATAGACAGACATTTTTGTAAATTTAATTCTTATGAGCAGATTGCAAAAAGTTCTGCGGAGGTCTAGACCACAACGTATTGTTCCAGAATACCAGTGCCAATATTAGATGTAATTCATCCGCTTGAGACGTCCTTTGTAAATGTTAGCTTCAAAGCCCTGTATAAAAAGGGGTGGTGAAAAACCGGGACCCTCCCTGCACATAATTGGGCTAGCTTTTTGAGCTCAGGAGACTAATTAGGACATCTTGACTTTTGGGGAGTATTATTTTGCTGTCATCACAGAGTTCTACATTTTAAGCGATCTCCAGTGCTCTTGATTACTCCGGTATCGTCTAGGAAATTTCTTGTGTACACCGTTAACTTCCCAATAAAGTCAATGGAGGTGCATTTAAAAGGGGGCCTTAGGAGGGATTTTCTCTCTGAGGAAAAGTAATTATTGAAGGCTTGCGGGTCCATAATACATATTTTGTCTCTCTTTTTCTTTTTTTTTTTTTTTTTTGGAATGGGTTGATCAAAGAAGAAGACGTAGCCCTAGAAGATAGAAGAC
This sequence comes from Ascarosepion bandense, assembly GCA_037127315.1. NCBI lineage: Eukaryota > Metazoa > Mollusca > Cephalopoda > Sepiida > Sepiidae > Ascarosepion > Ascarosepion bandense. The sequence goes on along the minus strand of JBBBDQ010001129.1, from coordinate 1,381,300 downwards.
TACCTGCATTATCATGCGGTTCCGGTTGATTCGTTCTTGCTGGCAAAGCAGGGGAAAATTGGCTCTTTACTTTATCCACAGCCTTCTCCGTCTAATTTCGAGCAGATTTTCTCTCTTTTTTGTTGCTTATCCAACTTTATTTTCCTCTCTTCCCATTTTCAGCAAGGAGTATCGAAGGAAAAGCATTTCCTCCGCCTCCCTATATAATTCCGATTCCAGTCGTTTTTCTGGTTGCTGTTTGAGATGTTGTTCCAGCTGCTTCTGTTGCTGGACTTGTTTTTCACGATGCTGCTTCTATTGTTGTTATTGGAACTCATTTTGTTGATGATTCAGCTGTTTTGACGGTTGCTTTTGCTCTTGTTGTTTCTAGCGCTGCTTTCTTAAATGCTTCTGTTGATGAATTTGCTGATGCTGAGCCTGTTTTTGTTGATGGTGGCCGCACTTCTTTGATTACTTCTACCGCTGTTAATTTGTTTATTTAACCTGTTTTTAGGCGATACATTTGTTTTGGTGGGACTTCCTTCTTTGAAGTAGGGGCTGAAAACTCGCCACCCTGCATCAATACTTCTGTTCATATATTTTAGGCCTGGTCGGGCTTCTCTGCCCGTTATGCTGTTCTCACTCGTCAGGGGTGGTTTTCGTGAGGACACCGTTATGAAGTTTTCATTCCTTATTGATAAACAATATTACAAATCAATATTATATACATATATATAGAGAGAGATTCTCCATACAACTTTATGGATAGACTCGTCTGATACTATTACATGGTTCCAAAATATTTCAGATAAGATTAACGCTTCATTTTTAAAATTTGATTTTGTATGATTTATTAGTGAATAGTTTAAACTATGCTTAAAACTTTACTAGCATTTTCTATAATGAAATGGATATAATTTTAACCTTTGGAGATTCTTTACAAGTATACAATGATTCTACGTGGACTAAAAGTATTAACAATAACTTTGATGTCTCAATGGGATCTTATTATTCAGCTTAAATCACGGATCTAATAGGGTATATATCTGATATATATTATATACTCTCAGTAGAATTGTGGTTCCTAATCAAGTAGGTATTTACCGAGATTATGGTTTTATGTATATCCCTAACTGTAACGGCTCTCTTACATATAGAAATCAGAAAAAATATTAGAGCATTTAAAATTTTAGGTTTCAAAATCGAAGTTTAATCTAACTTCAGAATTGTTAACTTTTAAGACATTAGCTTTAACCTGTCTAATAATACCTTTAAACCATACCAAAAAGTAATCAATTCCCTATCTATATTAATGTTAATTCAAATCATGCTAAATGTACCATTAAACAAATGCCTAAAATAGTTAATATTAGAATTAATAAATTATCATCTAATAAGGAAATATTCTATAAGAATAAAACAATATACAATGAGACCCTTAAGAAGAGTAATTTTAAGGATGAAATATTATACCAAGAAAAATTGAAAGATAAAAATAAAAATGAAAACAAAGGCAACATTAGAAAAAATATAATAAAGTTCAACCCTCCTTTCTACAAGTTATTCAGTGTAAACATAGGTAAATATTTTTTTTAAAATTTAGTTAGCAAAGACTTCCACCAAAATAACCTCTAAGTATATTATTCAAAGAAAAACTCTTGAAATTATTTATTCAACTACCAATAACATGCAAAACATAATTAATTCTCATAATAATAAATTACTCAAAAATTTCCAGAACAAAACTCTGGAAAATAAACTTTCCTGCAATTGCATCAATAAAACCATCTGCTCCGTTCATGGCAGGTGTAATTCTGAAAAAGCTGTTTATGAAGTTACTATTTTTCTAGAATAGGGCTCTAGCAAAAAAAGAATTTATATAGGGATATCTGCAGGGAGTTGGAAACAGAGGCTTTACAATCACAGACACTCGTTTTCCAACGCCTCCTTGAAACATCAAACTGATCTGTCTAAATACCACTGGGATATAAAGAATGGAGGATTTACCCCACTGGACAAATGGAGGATAATAAAATATGCTAACACTCCCAACAACTTCAGGGACAGGTGTAATTTATGCCTGGAGGAGAAATTGATTATTATCAAATAAAATAATCCAAAAGAGCTCCTTAATCAACGTAACGAAATGATATTTAAATGCAGGCATAAGAATAAGTATAAAATAATTTAGCTAGATCAAAATTCTGATTTAAATTAACTTAACTTAAAAAGTTGGTTTTTCCCCAAATATTTTTATACTTATTATGTTTATATTTATATTATATTATTGTAATGTTTTTATAATATTTTAGATTGTAACATTATATGTATACGTGTGTATGAATATTCGGGTATGTATGTGTGTATTTTGCATATATATATATATATATATATATGTATATATATATATTTGTGTGTGTGTGTGTGTGTCTGGGTATGTGTATGTGTATGTGTATGTATGTAGATATTTTAACTTTTTTAATAATAATAATATTATTATTATTAAAAAAGTTAAAATATCTACATACATACACATACACAACAGACACACACACACACACACAAATATATATATATATATATATATATATATATATATATATATTTGTGTGTGTGTGTGTGTGTCTGGGTATGTGTATGTGTATGTGTATGTATGTAGATATTTTAACTTTTTTAATAATAATAATATTATTATTATTATTATTAGTGTTAAGATTATATATATATTTATTATTTTTTTATTGTTATTAATATTATTTTAGTACTATTATTAAGGATCTTTTCTTAATAATATTAGTAGTATTAGTTAATTTTTTTATATATGTATTTATTATTATTAATAATAATATTATTTATTACTATTTAAGATCTGTTTTTAAGATTGTCTTTTAATATTTTATTTAACATTTTCTTATATAATTGTTAATCTATTTTTAATTATTATAACTATATTTATAATATAATATTACTAGTAGTCATATTTTAATTTGTATTAAAAAGTATGATTTACAATTTATTTTTATACCGTACATACATCCCATGATCTTTAAATTAAATTTTAACGTTAAATTTCCATGTCATGTTTTTCTGAGAATGCAGATGAATTGCAATAGACGCTGGTGTTGATCTAATATGTTAACATTAACTTCCTTTTTCTTCATACTGTTTGTTCTCCTTTCTTTTCCTTTTTCTTTCTCTTCTTTGCGATTATTAATTTTCTATATTTTTCATTTCTTTCTTTCTTTGGTGTTCTTTGAATGAGCGAAGAACTGTGTTTGTAGATTGGCGTTACAAATACCTGTTCTCGAAATAAGCACGTGAGTGTCTGTATGCAATTCTTTTGTAGATTATCTTGAATATTAACTTTTGTTTCTTTTGGGTCTGACGAGTAGCTTTTTGTGCTGCGAAATATGTATTACCCATGAAATTGTAGAATATCTAAATATTTTCTAGATTATATTACTCTGTTAAATTCCATAAATAAATTTAACATTGAGTTCTTTTGAGTTCGTCTCTATATGAATTTACCTGCCTTAAATACAAATATTCTACGTTATATATACATACATATAGATAATAAATAGATAGTGTGTGTTTGTTGTTGTTTTTGCGTATGGTTGTATGTTTGACCAGTGGTTGTATATTTATTGTATTGTTTCTATATTGTGAACAAGAGATTTCATTTTGAGCTTAATGTATGTAAAATTATTTAAATTATTGTTCCTTTCAAACACTTTCTCTTAATGTATTTGTCGCTTTCAAATATTTTACTTCTACTGTTGAAAATAGTGTATGAATTTTTTTACAGTATTTATATTATTCAGACTATTGTACTCATGTTCGTTGACATTTGTACGATGTGTTGGTCGTTGTACGCTCCGGACTTCTTCAGGTGCTAGAAACTTCAAACAGAACACTTTATTACAATCACTGGTGTCTATATCTTCATTCCTTGCGTAAAGCTCGATTGGAAGTCATGAGTTATCTCTCTCAAACGCTGCAAGTTACTTGTTTACCACTGCTGTAGCCTGGTAGTGAACTCACGACTTTTTGGGTCAAGACACAGGAAATAACCAACGTCTATATCTATGGGCCATGTGTAATAAAGGGTTCTGTTCGAAATTGCTATCACTTGAAAAAGCTGGAGCGTACAACGGCCGTAACGTCGTACAAATGACAACAAAAATGAGGACAATAGTCCGAATAATGTAAATACTGTAAATACTACCTCGTCTCAGAAATATAGAAAAATGCAGTGTATAAGAGACTAAAAAGCCAATACATTTTTCGTTTCTGTGATCTACTACATTCTGGATTCATAGTTAATGTTAAAGGTTTTGTTTTTATGACAATGTATTCATTTACTTCTATACATCATTTTAGTTATATGTGCTTATCACACATGTCTTATATGTCTTCTCGACAAGTACGCTGTGTATCGTGGATGGTACATTTCCATGCTGGTTTTGATGCGCCTTTATGGAGCTCTGGGTTGATAGAAGTAGTGTTAGCCATCTTTAGGAATGAGTAGTGATATGTTCGGTATAATTATCTATGAATTTGTTTTCGTTGGATTCCTTCAACTTCATCTATTTTCGGCAATGCTACGTCGGATAAGGATACAGAAGAGTCAAATTGGAAGCAAAATTTCTTATTAAACTGGAGAAACAAAACAAAATTTACATACCACATATCTCTACGGTCAGTGAATTGTCATAGCTCTTCAGCAATGAAAAAGAAAGTGTTTAAAATTAAAATTTACAATGGAACTAAATAGATTATAATCTCAAATACTCACGTGAAATGTTTTTTCATTTTTAACATCTAATTTTTGTGGGGAACCCAGATGTTGAAAATAAATCAGTGTTTTTAATATTCTGGATGTGAAATGTTCGCAGTCATCAGTAAACAACAGGGGTACACGCTGGCACTGAAATAAATATGTATATGTTAACTATTATGTTAAGTAGCTCTATGAGTGCTACTAGTAATATGTAACCAAATATTACCTGCCGTATGGTCGGGTTATCGACGAATAAACATGTTCCTACACTAGGGGATGTTTCTGGTTAGAAAGGTGGCTAGGTACCCAGCAATATTGAATAACTTTTTAGTTATGTGTCCTCAATAGTAAATATTAAAGACCTTCTTGTAAAATCAACAGATTATAATTATACATTTTTCCGGTAAAAAGAAGTAACTCTGAAATCAATACCCTTCAATTTACACATATAAATTACCATACAAAAAAACTTTTGAACACACAAGAAAATTGAACATTATTTTTAAAATACGATGTCTAAATGATTTGTATGAATTTTTTCAATTTTCAATTAGTAAATATAGTTTTCACTGTGTAACGAGCCGGTCTACAAGGATCAGAAATAGTTTTAAAATATTTTTGGAACTTTATGAATTATTGTAATTAATCGTGTATGCTGTGGACATATCTCTATACATAAGGTTTGCGAATCCAAAAAGAAGGCTGAATTAAATCCGTCTGGTATTTTTAAGCAATAAGAATTGAGAAAATGATATATATATATATATATATATATATATATATAGAGAGAGAGAGAGATAGAGAGATATACGGAACGAAAAGTCATATGGATTCCATTCGTTCGTGTTTCTATTATTCTTTTTCTAATCATTTCGCCGCAAGCAAGGCTGCAATGTCACTAGTGCGCAGGTAGTTCCAGAGAGGGAAAGTGAGAGAAAAGACTGTGCATGTGAGGGCTGAGGACAAGATAAAATATCAACTGGATTCATGATAGACGATGGCGACTGACGTTACATTTAAATTTTTGAAGATGGCAGTTATCAGGGAAGCAATTAAACGGAAGTGAGGTCCAGAGGGTGTGAAGTCCCAGAAAATAAATGTGTGAGACCTGGAAATCAGTAAAGTAGCAAGGTTAAAAACTTCGTTCCACGTAACGTTACGGAGGAAATCACGGAACCGAGTCCTAATCCGCACGTTGATAGCAGAAATGTATTCTGCTAGTAGGCAAATGGAATTCCATGATCGCCTACATCCTGAAGAGACACAGCACACGAAGAAGAAGAATCTATTGGCAGTAGGTTCTTGGGTGATGGGGGGAGCGGAAAGAGATTTTTGCAGGCATTACCACGTGATCAGACTTGCCAAGAGAGCAGAACGGTATAGCATGATATGCGTTACGGATAAATATAAAGAAGACATATAGAAGAGAAACTTGTTCTTCATGGTCACTGGGAAAAGTATGGTGAAATTCATCATTTTCTTGAGAAACTGAGTGATTAAGAAGTTCAATGACAGAGGGTATAAGCCACTTTTTATGATGAGCATTAAACTCGCCGAACACAAATATATTAACAAACGGATATAGGGAAATAGCCTTATCTATAGTTTTAGAAATACTATCTAGCACACTATACTGATGAGAAAGAGAGCAACATTGGAAAAAGAGGTAGCTGATTGAGTTTAGTAAAAAGAGAGAGAGAGAGAGAGAGAGAGAGAGAGAGAGAGACATGTAAGAATGGTTTGGAGATTCGGGAGAGAGTTCCTTAGCCAGTAGATGTTCGGGGAGATAAACACCCAGGCTATGCATGTGGACATTAGAGTTCTTCCTGAAGAGAAAAAAACGTAGTTAGAAATTGAAATATCAGAGGCGAGGATTGCAGAGTTAAGATTAGATTAAAAAAGAGCTAGGATGTTTCTAAGAAGAGCAATTCCACTCTACAAAAGTATGAATATCACGAATGATGGAGAAAGTAATGTTGAGGGATTTGGCGGTTTTCTGTTGGGCTGTTTATATCTTTGGTTACTTATAATCATGATGAGACCTACAGTAATAGTAGTAGACGGGCATCATATGTCTAGGAAGAGAACTGGCGCAAACTGCAGCACAGTGTGGCCTCAGCGTTGCCGACTGGAGTTGCTTGCAAAGACATCCATCCATGCGCGACTCGGCACTGAAGAAACCCGATATTATTCAACCTTTGATCAAAGGATCCTTTCTAGGATAAATGCTAATTCGGTACCCTTAGTAAGAAGGGAGTTTGTTACCACATATGAGACATAAAAAAGAAATTCGTGACAGCACAACTATTAAGTCTTGGGGAGAGAAAAACAGGAAACAACGGATGCGCCTCTACACCTGCACAAGTGCAGGCAGAGGAGTATAGACCGAGCCATAGAAAAGCTTATCTACATCAATAAAAATATACTAAATTTTGACGTTATTTTACTATACCTCTGAAATGAGGTAGTATTTGCACTATTTACATTATTCGAACTATTGTCCTCATCTTTGTTGCCAAGTTTATGACATTTCGGCGTTGTACGCTCCAGCTTTTTTCAGGTGCTAAAAATTTCGAACCGATCCTTTTATTGCGATCACTGTAGTATATCATTCTCATTTATTGTGCGAAGTCATTTCTTGTAGCCATGAGTTATCTCCCATTAACTTAATTATATTTCAGATTATACTAAAGATTAAAAATAACAAAGCCATATATCTGATTTTGATTTGTTGATTTTCTCGGAGAACATTTCTGTCTAAAAATTCCTTCGTTATTATCACACTATCTGCTTGCATAGCTATGGAAACCAGTTTACGCGACTCTGCTAGATGCCTGTTGATTTTACAACTGATAAACACAACCTCGGCTCTCTGTCCCGTATTTTCAGTTAAGCTATTTGAAAACACTAAGCCTTTATAAATAAAGAAACTTTAAGTAAGTAAAATTTCGTTGAATTTTTATAATTAGGTTATTTGGGGTAAATTTTATACTTTTAGTTCAACGTTGTCATTGTTATAGTAAACAAAAATCATCTAATCTGGTTTATACGCACAAAGAAACTATGTCCTCTGTTATATTGTTTCGTCATTTTTGATCTTCTATTATTGAACACCCAATCCCCTGGAAGGAGATTTTTACAGTTTTTTATCAATTGAGTTCAGAGTACTAAATTTAACTACCACCTGACATTTAACTTATTTTGATATTCTCAAGACATATATCTCGCTGTTTCATTATATTTTAAGCAAAAAGGAATATTTTGTAATACTCAAATAAAATCGTAAGAGTAACATTTGATCGAGTTAAATTTTTATAATCGCTACTTAAAAAAGGAATGACTTCACTTCATCGGCTAAGCAATATTTTATTAACGCTAAAATTTGACTTAAAATTTTACGTAAATTTTCTATTTGAATATCTGGGATGAGGAGTTGTCATTATTTATATTATTGAAAATAGAAAAAAGATAGAAGCGCCGGTGTGTGCGGCCATGTAGAACTAATAGTAGCAGTACACATCAGCTGAGAAATTATGTTTTGTAGGCATGATGTTCTCTACACAGAATTTTACCGAGTGGATGCATTGGTTTTACTGTCTCAATAATTGTGAGTTTATTTTTTAGATTGATTAGACAGAGCGGAAACCAAGCAAGCTATAACTGAGCATTATTTAAAATAAAAACAAAAGTATATATCTCTAGATATGGACAAGCAAAATGGTGAAAATCTAACCCAGCAGTTTGAAATTTTCTGAAGGCTGCAACCGTAACTTTGTGATATCAACAAAAAAGATAAGTATATTAGTTCACATGTAACTACGTTATTTTTGTCCTTCTAGTTGTTTTTTTGTTTTTGTTTTGCTTTTTTTTTGTCACAACTAAAGCTGGGAATGAGAACGAAACTTACAACTTCACAGGATATATTTAAATTGCAATACTTGAAAGAATAAAGCACAAACAGAAATAAAAAAACTGAAACTAAGAAGCGTAACAGATAAAAAAAGATATAGCGCACCAACTATATCTGGGGGATTATCAATGCTGTTCCATTTCTAAATACTTCCAAAAGACTTTTTGTCTGAATCTCAGAATTAACAATGCGATCCAAATGATATGAAATTACGTACCTCCAAACATATTCGATATCTAAATTTACATTGAATTTTTAAACATAAACAAGAAGTTTTCTTAAAAGTTTTATTTTAGATTTAGTTGAAAGCTAAATGATTAAATTTACTATTTCGAGTAGGCAAAATACTCTGATGTATTTCAAACAGAAATTATATTGATTGGAATCTAAAATGTTGAGATTTTTTTGTAATTTTAATATCTTTCGACCATTTTTGAGCGATTGACAGATTTGTAAATAATAGTTAAATTTCGGTTTAAAAATTCTGCAAAAAATTAAACATACATCTTTGATACATGATTTTTGAAACATCAGAAAATTTAATGTTTAAGTAATCTGATTTACACAAGTATTATTTACAGCATGAAATTTAGAATAAACTATTTTTAAACACAGAGTAGACGTTTCTAACCTATCCACCTTAATTGAAACCTGTTGACAGATCGAGATAAGATAAGCGTATGGCGATCACAAGTGCTTTTTAGTTATGTGTCCTCAATAGTAAATAGTAAAGACCTTCTTGTAAAATCAACAGATTATAATTATACATTTTCCGGTAAAAAGAAGTAACTCTGAAATCAATACCCTTTAATTTACACATATAAATTACCATACAAAAAAACTTGTGAACATACAAGAAAATTGAACATTATTTTTAAAATACGATGTCTAAATGATTTGTATGAATTTTTTTCACTTTTCAATTCGTAAATATAGTCTTCACTGTGTAACGAGCCGTTCTACAAGGATCAGAAATATTTTTAAAATATTTTTGGAACTTTATGAATTATTGTAATTAAAAAAATGAAAAAAAATTCTTTTAAAATTTCATAATTAATTGGTTTTTTCTTCAAACTGTTACTTTTCAGACATTTGTACTACTTATTAAAGCAATTAAAAGCTTATCTGATTAAATAACCTCACAGTTCTATTTCATTTTTTATGTTGCTATTTGGAGCAAATTCTAGGTATAAATGGCAAATAGTTTTAAAAAATAATACATGATTTAAATTCCGCAATGAGAATATTGTTTATTTTATAAAAACATTTTTGTCTACATAATGTAAAATAATGGAAAATGTTATTTTATATTACGTTTGGGACCTTTCTTATTCAAGCTATGCTGTTTTTTTGCGATTTAGTGTAGGTACCTAATAAAAATTATAATTGTCATTAATTTTCAAAATGAAAAACACTCATGTTTTTTTAAATATTAAATTTTAAAACATATGTTCAAGTTTCACATGCAGAAAAATCTCTATAGGTCTCACTTCAAGAAAATAAAAAAAGAATTTTTAAAAACCCCCAAAAATACTTACAGTTGGATAATAGATCTATTTCCTTTTGTCATTTTATATTGGTATCTCCAAAGATACATTAAAAAATGAGGAAACATGATGAGAAAATACCTAAAACTTAAAAAAATGTGTCAACTTCTAAATCTTTATGATATTATTAAAGAGAAAACCAAAGATATTTTCATCATTAAATCATATATTTTCATTCTTTTAAACACTTAAAAGTTTGTTTTTCTTGCTTTAGCGAGAGAAATTTGAGCGTGTCTTATTAATTAGGAAATTCTTGCAAAAATCAAACAATTCTAGGATTTTAATGAATCTTCCATGACTCATTTACAAATGAATGGAATTATTTTAGAAATATTCTATTTTTAGTAAATTTTGATGATTTTTTTTTTGTTGGTTATTCTACTCCCAGTTACTTACTCTTACGAAATTTTAAAGAATTCTTTTTTGTATAGTTTAAGGTTTATATCAGATATAATAAGTTTCTTAAGAATTTAAATCATCATTTTTTTATCATACAAAAAATCTGCTATGAATAGTTCTGAATGCTCTTTTCGGTCAACAAAAAAAATTTACAAGAATTTTCAATTTTCAAAATTTTAATTATAGTAATTTAAAAAGTTTTAAATCTTTTAAAATTCTGTATTAATTTGTACCGATTAGATTAATTTTTTATGAGGCAAAAACTATATTTACAAATCATAAATGGAGAAATTTACTATAATAACCTCTAATATTTTGAAAATTATTTTGTTTTTATGTACGTAGGATGTACCGATTTTGTAAATCCTGACGTCTATGCACATCATTATCAGAAAACACGAACAATAACTACAGTAAATTTAAATCCCGTTTAAAATTTTCTAATATTTCTTCAACAAATGTTTTTGTAAGTAACGCTATAAAGACACAGTATATAAATTTCAATAAAATATTGAAATTAGAAAATTTTCATAACTTTTAAATAGTAGTGTATTTTTAAGAACTTATATAAAAATGGTTTTCATGGTGAATTTGTTAATTAATTTATACAGTTATGGGCCTTTTACTTAAAAATGCCAAACATTTAGTTACCGATAAATTTCTCAACATCCCACAAAAACAGCAACCTCCGTGATAAAAATGCTTATCTGTGATAGTTTGAATTAAAAACTTCAGATTATTTAAACTTTAAATGAGGTAATATTTTTCAAATAAAGTTTAAGCAAACTATATTCTATTTTTGAAAGAATTTTAACAAAAAGAATTATACCGTGATGAGAGATGTGTCTATATTATCGATTTTAACGATTTAAAAAATAAGATTATTCATGTTTAAAATACATTTTAAACCTATGGTATTTCCTTTTTGTTATGTGGGAAGTACCTTATTTTATATGTTCATATTCAAAGAAATAATTAGAATCAAGAATCCTTAAACCTATAAACATTCGATTTGCTCCTCTACTTGTAACATCTGTGGCACCACCAACATTTCGTTTTGTACTACAGTGTCTACACTGATTAACAAAATTTCATCTTCTATATCTTCGCTGATATTTTCGAGAATATATCAGTTGACTTGTAAGAGACGTGTAAAGAACAATATAGTATGTGTGTATAAATAAGACATCAATGAGTAATGATGAAACGTATATATCTTATTTAAAAACATTTTTTCGTATATAACGCCAATTTTGTTAATACACTTAATTTAGCGGTGAATATTATATTGTTCATATATCTTGAACAATATACATTGACAATTCTAAACAAACATTCAGCTACTAACTAGACGATGAACCTCTGGATCGAATCTCGGATATAGATCTGGTCACTATTGAATCGGGTGGAATCAAGGGTAGACTATCTCTATTCCATCATCTGATTACCCCGATCCATTTTTGTTATATGTTTAAGAAGTGAATAATCAAAACTATAGATGTCTTAGTAAACACAGGAATCTATTTTGAGACGAATATTGATTAAACCTCATTGAAAAAGAACCTACAACCAAGAGAATGGAAATATTAGAGATATTTAAAATGTTAGCAACAGAAAATTGACTTTTTTACAGAATACCGGTTTGGAGAGTGACTATTTTTTATGAATTTTAGTGAATATATCTGAAAAACAAATTTTGTTCTCTAATTTTGTGACTTGATAAATTGTTGTATACTTACATATATCTGTTTTGCATCTTTTATTGCTTTATAAGCAAAAAGATTTAGATCAAGAATATCGTTTTTTAATTTTGAGACATGGATGGTGGCTGAGTTCATTGCAAAGATTCCACAGAAACATATAACTGCCAAAATGCATTGGGAATTGGAAAACATTCTTCACTTTTGATTGGACAAGTATTGCGGAAGACCTCAGTCGAATTTCGATTTCTTTGGAATAAATTAATGACAGGACGTCACCAGGTTATGAAAACAAGTTATTTTAGATGATGAATTTAAGAAAAACAAACGCTGGTTATAGAAACTTTGCCACAAAGTTGAAATAATAATGATCAGAAACGAGTAAAATGCTGTAGTGCTGTCTGGTGGAGTTGTGAATGATTGAATGTCTATCATATTACAATGAACTAATTTATATAGCCTGAAACTCAAAATTCCTTTGAATCAAAAATAGAACTTAACAAGAAAAGAATCTTAGTTTTTCTTTCTGAATGACAAGTAATTTCCTAAGCAATAACACACTCATGGTTATTATTATTATTTGCATTATCTTCCCGACCAGGGGTCGTAGTATTTATATATCCGTTTATGTGTCAATAGAACGCTGTTTTGTAGATGAGGATTCAATATAAAGAGTCATTAAAAGTTGAGAAATTTACTCATCAGTTTATCATTAGTTACACTTTCTAATCTATTCAATACGGAAATGTTACAAATTGATTTTAAATATGGGACATCAGTTTTTTGGTTACGCGTTAGCACTTTATATACTTTAAGCCAAAGTAGTTTCCTCACATTGAAGAAATTATCAAATAATTAGCTCACAAACAAGTTACATCGTAACCATTTTATTCTAGCATACAGTAGGTACTGCCACGGGCTTTCTAAAAGATGCCGAAAAGGGCATTTCAAATAACTTAAATAACTTCTTTGAACTTAAATTTCAATTCAATTAAAAGATAATCGTTTAAAGCTAACTCGAATTGAAAAAAAATCCCCGTATATAAATAAACTTCTGAGACATTTTTAATGCATTTGTAACAGCACATTTCAAATTCTCTTTAAAATCCAATATTTATTCTAGAAATGTATTTCGAAGTCTGTTAGTAAATTAAAGATTTAATTACCTGGATTTTATAAAATCAATGCTTACCTTTTATTTAGAACATAATGACGTTAAGTTATTTGTGCACAATAATTTGGGAGAACAAAGTGCAACATAAAATTTTAATTCCACCCCTGTCCACCAAAGTGCGCAAAAAATGAAAAACAAAACCTAAAGGAATATGGAAGAGCAACAGGGAAATAATGAAGAATTTATCTTGAAATATATTTTAACACATTTTATAACCAATAGTTAAAGAATATATTTTTATTTTATACGCCTTTATTAAACTTAGTGTAATGAATATAAGCAGGAATATGGCGGAAATTAGGTTTGCCTTAGTTTAATGTGCAAAGAAAAACATTGATTCTGAGAGTAAATTTTCGCATGATTTAACATTTCTAGAATAACGAAGATAAAATATTTATAAGATGGCGAAAAGTGTGGTGAAACATACATTTTTAATACAATTACATTTGCTGTAAAGCATTAATCCATTATTAAGTACATAAAATTTTACTTGAATCGGATTATTTAACTTTGGGTCAAATTTTTTAACATGGGCTAGTGATTTTTTGCTTTCATTCCAGAGGAAAAAGCATGTATTATGCTTGTAGCTACAATAAAGTAGTGATTAACATGCAAGTCTAACAGGACATTGCTACTGGTTAGTTTGTACGAGCCACGATGCGTGTGATAAACTTCAGACTTTAAGATAACCTTACTAAAGAGCAAACTAATGCTTATATGGGGTTTCTCTTTAAAATATGAGCCACCGTAAGTTTGACGTAAATAATATATTATGTGTTAGACGAGCGTTTCCCAGGTCATATTCCTAGCGGCATCTGCCACACGCACAGGAAGACACTTATTTCTATGTACTTGGTATGTTTTAAGTTTAAAATCTAACTCACAACAAGCGAGAGCAACCGGCAATACGCAGAAATATGAACAGACCAGAAATATTAACAACCCAAGTGGAAGCAGCACTGGTAAATTAAACAGAATTAAAGCAGCAGGACCTGATGGTATTGCAAGAGAGATGCTGACGGAAACAAAATCTACAAGAGCGACAATATACGGAAGACCTTAGCAGATCAATTTTCATAACACTATCTAAGAAGTCAGATGCAAAGGAATATAAATTCCACCAAACAATCACATAAGAAAACCCATCACCCGGATTCTGATGAACAGATTACGCAGAAGAAGCAGTTCAGAGATAGGAAATGAATATTCTGGCTTCGTTAACGGTACTGGAATAAAGAACGCGATATTCATGCTTAGAATGCCATCTGATAGTGCAATACAAATGCAGAAAGACCATTATCTGTACTTTATAGACTTGGCAAAGGCATTTGACAAAGTATGCACTGAAAACTTGTTTAAGTTGTTCGGCAAGTTCGACATTTTCGGAAACGACATGATGATATTCAAGAACCTATATTTGGTAACAAACCGCTTGGGTACGATTAAGAAATGAATTCAGCAGATATACAAAAATAGAAAGAGGCGTAAGTCAAGGAAGTGTTTTCTTTTTAACTTATACAGTAAAACAATTCTGAGAGAAATAAATTCTTTGCCGGGATCCGTAATTGGACGCTCCAATCTCAACAATATAAAATATGCGGATGACATTCCAATTACGGATCCCGGCAAAGAATTAATATTAATAGCAGGCACAGAAAAGAAAATGCAGGCCTCCTCAGAAGGTAGCAAAAAACGAGAAGAAAAGACTGAGCATAAACCTTAAGAAATATGTACTTATGGTCACCAGCAAAAAGAAATCACAAAAGGTCGGAGAAACTAAAATAAAACAAGGAAAGAAATTTAAATATCTTCGAAGCATTCTGACAGAGGTTTGGGAGTGCGACACTGAGATCCGAAGACAAATTGGCATGGCCAAGGATGCATTTTAAAAGCTAACCAGTTTACCGAGAGACAAGAAAATCTCATTGAAAAAAATAGTGTGCTGGACTGCTATGTGACATCTGTCCCTCTTTATGGCAGCAAATTTTAGACGGTCTCTTCAAGGATAAATGAGAGGCTCGAGGCAGCAGAAATTTGGTTCCACAGAAGAATGCTGAAGATGCCATGGACCGAGCACGTGAGCAATGACGAGCTGCTGGAGGGATGCAAACGAAAAGAAAACTCATAATTAATATCAGGAAGAGACAGCTGAGATTCCTCGGACACGTAATGAGAAAAGAGGGTCTAGGTCACGCCAGCAAAGCCATTTTAATTTCGGACAACAAAATCAAATAAAATCATGCATAAATCTAATGTTAATGTTATTATTTGTAAAGCAGATATATTCTTAAGATATAAGAGATTTCGATTTTTTTCGAATAATTTGATGATATTTGTTCATCCTTTCTATTGCCTTTAACTTTGTTAAGCAAGAACCTAAATCAGAAATAAAGAGTAGGCCTCAAACGAGATTCGAACTTTTATCCCTTTTCTTCGGAAAGTCAACTTACCTGTAACTGAAGTCTTATCAAACAAGCTAAAAAGAACCTACAATATAGCTTTCATTTTTTAACATTCTTGAACGTATAATATGCTATGTTCTTCGAGACATGATCGCCCAAAGCGTGTATCACGTATGGCATTTAACTGACTGAATATGCTACCACCTATATTTACATACACGTTTAGCAATATTATTTAATATTTTTCATGAAATATTGTCAATTATTGTTAATTTTTGACTGGTATAAGTTCTTAATACCAATTGCTTTTTATCGCTACACTAATATCGATATTCTTTATTTTCGATGATTTGCAGTAAAAAGTAGAAGGACAAGTCAAAATTATGAATGTCTTTTAATCAATTAT